>JASDQU010101158.1:232744-307698 GCA_032191745.1 Picea mariana
CTAATATAAGTAGGTGTTTCAATAACTTAAACAATTATGTATAAAGTATATTTGAAGTGATAATAAAAATTATTTCCTTGAATGAGTTAAACTTATGATAACCCTCATTTAGACTCCAACTAGAAGTTGGAGACCCGAATTTAAAAAAATCAATTCCTTCTTTGAGATATCCTGAATTATAATATCTCCCATATAAAGAATCAAATGAATCGTATACTACTTATGTAGATCCATTTTGGATCATCCCCCCTGCTTTGGGATTCTTTTGGTCTCCAAAATGTGTAGTTTTGAAGGAGAGAAGGAAAGAATTAGTAAACTTTATCCCTAGACTATCATTTGGTCTTGGCCTATAGTTGAACCTTAAATCTCGCCTACTAAAGTTCTTATTGGCTAATTCTAGTCATTCTCTTCTTCATTTGTATAATTGTGTCAACTGGTAATTCAACCTATGTATCTTGGGTCATATCTTCAATGGAAAGTAATATTTGGCCCTCTTCATCCTCGTCAACCATGCATGGCTTGTACAATTTTAATTTCTCTACATTTACTATTTATTTAATGTACATATAAGGTGAAATATTTACTCTGTTAGCATTGTTTCCTGCCTTCTCCAATATGTCAAAAGACTCGTATCTTAGGGATTTGATATTTTTCCCCAATCCTTGTAACCTTTCCTTATGAAGGTATAGTCAAACTCTATCTCCTACTTAGAAATTCTTTCCAAAATTGTCCTTATCATATTTGGTCTTGTATTTTTCTAGATACTTATTCATTTTCATTTGAACTTGTAAGCATATTTCCCTTATCTTATCCCTGAGATTTTTGGCATTCAATGCATCACTTGAGGTTGTTGCACCTCCTTCAAGATCTCCATATGAAATATTCAATGTTGATGGTGGAAAATATCAAAAACAATTTCAAAAGGAGACTTACTAATAGATGTGTGGACAACTATATTATAATAATTTTGTATGTAAACCAAATTTCCATGCCATGTTCTAGGATGATTTTGGTTATAACCTCTCAAAAGATGGGAAAAAATCTTATTCACTACCTCTATATGTCCATTAGTTTGTGGGTGAAAATAAATGGATTTGTTTATTTTAGTATCCAACCACTCCCACAATGAAGTCTAATATGATCTAAGGAATAGATTACATATTTCAAAGAGAATGGTCCTTCAAACTCCAAAGCACCCCTAAACTCTTTCAATGAAGAACCTTGTATCTTCTTTTCCTTTTATGGTATTATTACAAGATATCAAAACACACATCTTTTTGTACTTGTCTACTAACACCTATAAATAGTCATGTGATCCATCCCAAGGATCGATCAAAGCAATCCACCAGTGCACTCCTTGGTTAAATCTAAGTTTATCCTCCTATACACATGAATCAACTCTCAAATTAGTCGATTAACACATCCTTATTCAAGTATAGATCTACATCATGCATGCCCATCAATGTTTTATGAATAAACATGTACATGTTAGATGGAATGGAATAGTTAGTGGATGTTAGGAAACTACCAATGATGTAGCAATGCATGTATGTTTACCCTCTTCTAGTCGTCAACTAGCAATAATTATATTTGACTTCCTTATTCCATTTTGTAACCAAATGTAACTTAAGTTAGTTTAAATGTAGTAGGTAGGGCACTTGAGAATCATTCAAAAAATGTATAAACATATGTATGATCATAGAGAAAACAATTCCTCTCTATAATATTTTCTCTTTATTAGTTCACTTGAGTCACTATCTCATGTTAGGCAGGAAGTCATGTAAGTTCAAGTTGGACTATGATTTTTTAACAGTTCCTTATTTGTTTTTCCATTTCATTAATGACCAAACCTCAATATCTATTCAATCAAGTAACTAAAAGTTTATGCTGGCCACTTGGTCAAGTGTTTTTCTTAAATACCCCCACCTACTCAGTCAATCAACCTTGGATCTATATGCAATGTGAGAGACTCGTCCTTTTCTCAAGGGAGTTGTAGTTCAAAATTGTTTAAGTGTTTCTTAATTATATAATTTGAATAGTAACTAACAAAGGTGAATAATCAATACACCAAGGTTTTCCACTTGGGTTTCTTTGTTACCAATTCTTGGCTTACACTCTCAGGTGACTGGCATTTTTATTTTATTTTCAATCAATTCTTTTTTGTTATTTTGTAATTGGTTTTCATCAACAATGTAGATATTGTTATATTCTTCTACCATAACAGAGCTTGACTCATACATTCAAATGTAGTGAACCTTAGTATATAAAATACAAAACCCTTAAATTCATAATAACCAAATACTTCCACATGAGAATAAACATAAGAATAGAGATAAAAGTCTTATGGAAGGGTAACACCATCAATTTATCCTTATGGAAGTAATCACTCACAAATCATTCATATTACATTAAAATCCTCAACATATCTAATACAATGATACTCATGTATATATATTATTGTCGAGTGAAATATTTGTTATCTATTTCGACATTAAATTGTCAACTTGGGGCTCGTAGGATTTGAGGTGCCAGCATTGTATGTGCGGGTATAGAACTCTAATATAGCCTAGCCTAGCCTAATATAATCTAATGCCAATAAACTCAAATAATGAATACCTTTACCTTAAATTTAGAGAGTGATCTACAACTAGGAATGATAAATTAATTATTCCAAGTGAACAAATATTGAATAAAAGCAAACTATTTTCCTTTAAAAACAACCTATGTTCATGGGCAATGAACTCATAAAGAAAACTATCATTAATTTGTTTTTATTTATAGTGAACTCTATTCTTAAATAAAAACTTACAATTATTCCTATCTTGCAGAGAATAAACACTAATCTACCTAACTGCAAGCAAGAAAAGCAAGAACTCACAATTATTTCTATCTTGTGGTGAATAAACACTAATCTATCTAATTGAAAGCAAGAGTGTTGTGACAATATTCAAATGTGATGATTGTGACTATGGTGTCGAATGACATCATGATGACATCTAACCACTAATGAAAATTCAAGTGGAATTAACTCAATGCTAACTTCTACAGAGAAATGTAGAGTATGGATAAGGCAGTCTATAGAAAGTTTTCCCATCATAAAAGAAGAATTAGGTGTTCTTGGAATCCATATCATTTACAAACATTGTGTAGAAGAGATTCAATCATCACTAGTACTAGAAAATACTCTATTCAAAAACACTAATTCAAGCAAATCTACAAACCCTTAACTAGCACTAATTAGAAATCCTAATTCAAATTCATAACTAAAATAACAATGAAATTCAAAACTTGAAATTACAACTAGGGTATCATGGAAAATCATAACTCATAATTATAACTAGGATGCTATTGGAAATCATAACTCAAAATCCACTTCTATCTTATCATGTTGATGATAAAAATAGGGTTAACAAGTTATGCATACCTACAAAGAGTATTTGAAATCAAAATTTAATAAATGAGCTATGTCTAAATAGATACTTTGTAGAATGATTTACAACTTTACAAAACAAAGAGAAAAAGACATGACAACTTAAGTAAACAACTCCTAAGAAAGTAAACTACAACATGCAATCGAAATGTTAGAAATCAAAATATAAACAAATGAACATGTATGTACACACATGCTTTGTGTTACCCACACAATTCAGAAAATGAGCTGCAAATTAGAATATGTACAGTGATATAAATTAAACAAGCAATCTGAAATTAAAAAGACATACACAACAAATGGAATTTAAACAAGCAACTTTGAAACTAAAGAAATATGAAAGGAAAGTATACGAATGAAAGTATATATTGATATAAACAATCACCAAAACCATTGGTGGGTCCCGCACAAGGTCGTGGCAATACTTCAATAGGAAAACACAGTCACTAAGTTAACGCAACAGTGGTATTAATCATAAAAAACATAGTATACAACAAAATGAAGATAATGTCTATGTGTAAAATAAAATTGGTCCTCCTCTCTTCATGGTATAGGAAACCAAATTTATAGATTTATATAGAGCTTGAGAGGTCGACCACTGGAAGGGTCGACACTCTCTAAAAATAGAAATAAATTAAATGCATTTAACAGAAAGCATCTTTTTTAACAGCCTCATGCACTACACTTAGCGGCCTCTGCAACTTCTCAAGTATGGATGTGTTGAGTTCCATAGATGGAAGGTGTGAGTGGTCACAAAGCTCATGTTCCCGATTCGCACATCGAATCCCTCCGATATGCTAACCGCCAACTCCTCTGTGCTCTGAGTGACGGATGGAGTGTTGGATTGAGAGTTGGAGGGCCGGATCGAGGACCACAAAATAATCTTAATCTGTCAACAATTTTAGGTAACAACCCAAAGGGACCTAATTGGGCATATTGGGCATAAAACCCATGTGCCATATTTTTATGTTTCAACTTCAGCTTCCAAAAAATTGAGCTCGAAGTTAACTTCCTAGAAAATGGGTCGGATGAAGCTCCAGATGGAGGTTCGGATGAAGGAATGGATTGTTAAATCCACGAATTGTAATTATGCCCAGACATTAATTCAGAAACAACACTTGAATCCTTTGATATAATGTAAAAATAACTGTAATAATGTCATTATTACCTTTCTTAGATATCAACATGATGTTAAAAGAGATTAGGATAAACAAATTCTGAAAAGATGACAAGAAAATCCAAAATGCACTAATATCCTTGAGTTTTCATTTAAATAGATAGACTAGATAGTGGTGAAAGATGATCAAAATAGGGGATCATCAATTATCTCATGATTATTCCTAGTGGCCTATGCTTACTACCCCTATGAATTATTACATTTATTACCCAACAAATTTCTAGTGGGCCTATTTATTACTCACCAAATACCTAGTTGTAACACCCCTCCTGGTGTCAACCTCCTAATTAAAATGATTGTGCAAAATGTGTAATAAAATGAAAGTTGTATATTTATATGTTTTTAATCAACCTTTGTAAAATGCCTAAGGCTATGCAAAATCCAATTATGGAGTCTAGTTTGATATTTGGACTGCTTTGGTGAGAGAAATTTAAATCTAGGCAAGTGGTCAAATCCAGATTGATTATTAGAATATCTCTGAATATATTCACAACTAGTACTAAAAATATAATTCTTCTACCATCTGTTATTTATACCAAAAAAATGGCTCTTTCGAGGATATAACTTCATTCTCTCCTCTTAACAAATTTGACCTCCATTGATTCAAGAATTCCTTATAATTTTGATTTGCTCTTATGAATATTTATGGCACATTTAAATAAAATGATTGTGTTTAAGACTCACCTTCTATGCTACAAGCCCTATCTTTATTGTTTCTTATCTCTAGTTGTTTTGTTGTACCAAACACTAGCATTTTTGTTTCTTCCTTTGTTTTTCTTTAATTGCAAACCCTGGTCATAGGTATTTAGTTTCTTTATACTTTTACAATTATATTTTTCTTTTGGGGATTATGTTATTTGTTGATTAGGGTATTTATTGGCCTCGATGGATATTTTATGTAAATAATGGCTCAATATATAAGGGCCTACTTATTACCTTGGATTCCAAGCCTTGTCCTATCAGTACTTTTTTAAAATTCAGGTTTCATAATGCGTATGATGCAATATCAACAAATGGGTTCATTTAGTATTGTAAAGCATGTAGTTTAGGACAAAAAACTGCATGTGTCTTTGTGTGAGGGTTACATATACTTGTACATCAAACTACCTAGTTATATTATTATGTTAGGCACTACAACCCTCCATTTCCTTTGTATTTCACTTGTAATTACCTTTTAGAAATGGAGACCCTTTTATTTTTTACTTGATAAAGAGTCCTACAACAACATATTTTCTTAGTTCTAAACTCACTCCCTTTTTTTTCCCCTTAATTCAATCCTCTTCTCTTAGAAAGAAAAGACACTTAGAAAAAATTATTTGAAAAATAGGAATGTTTCTTTGTTGGTAAAGTTAAATGAAACTCCTTCGATGTACATCAGAGGAGTTATCTTCAACCCTTCCAATGTACATTGGAGGAGTTCTCCCAACTCTGTCGATGTACCCTTTTGATTTAACTCGTATCCCTCCGATGGGACTTTGTCGCTCAAGTTGATTTAAAATCCTTTGATGTCATTAAAGGAGTTAATGTAAACTCCTCCAATGTCTTCCAATGAGTTACCTCCATCCATTCCCCCCAACCAACATACTTTGTTTTAAGTTCTTTGATGTACATCATAGGACTTTCCACGAAGTCCTCATATGTACATTGAAGGAGTTTCCTTCATCTCCTCTGATTTTAAAGTCGGTCACCCACATTTAATGTACTAACACCAAAGTTCATAAATATACCATCGATCCTAATTTTTATTTTTCCTTTGAGTGCTAGTGAGAGGAAGGTGGATCCCAGGAAAATACTGGATCGAGCCCTCATTCTCTCATTACTCAGCCTCTCAAAATCTTCCATGTGGTGGCATATTTCTAGGTAATCCCCAATGCATTATTTGCAATATATGGTTAAGTTTTTGTTATTCTCTAAGGTATGATATATATTTTATCAAACCAGGGAATCCAAGGTTTTCCTCCCCCCAACCTCTACTATCGTCCCCTCCATATACCACCCTCCTACAACCCTACACCTTCCATTACTAGTTTTTCGATTACCACCTTTTCCAAAACCTAAATTGTTCTCCCTCTGCTACCATTGTCCGACGACACTGAAGATAGAAACATTTATAAAAATATTTTCAATAAAAAGGCATTCCTACCATATTATACATGCTCAAACTTGAAGCCCTTTGAATAAGGACCTCAAAATCGACTTAGATCAAGCCTCACAGTAACACTTGACACAAGACCTTTCAACGAGGTCAATTTTTCCTCTGATAAAATGACCTAAAATCCTCTGCTAATATGGATTTCAAAGTCCTTTCCCTTAATGCCTCTAACACCATCGGATGATTTCACATTAACTCGTCTTATGTGATCAAAGGAGTTACCAAGAACCACTCTGATAATACATTGGAAAATTTTGAGCTAACCTTGGCGATGTGCATCGAAGCACTTGCCATTAACTCCTCGAATTTTCATCGGAGGAGTTGGCATTAAATCAGTCAATAACACATTGAATCCTTTCGAAGAAACTCTGTGGATGACTTTCATAGGCTTTCACATGCAATTTTTCGATCAATATCGGAGTACTTGTTAACAACTCCTCTAATTTGCATTGGAGGAGTTAAGTTAAAAGCCTCCAATTTTTCTTTTTGAATTCTTTGCCCCCCCAAAGCTTCACTAGGTTGTTCACCATGCCCACCATTACTCTCTCATCTTCAAATGATGACTCTCCACCCAACATTAACACCATTGATTCCTCAAGTATGGATTTTAAGAGGATTAAACAATTTTTTTCTAAATGCATATGACAGTTATGATTTTTCTCGCATTGTATCCATTTTTCACTCTGCAGGTACAAACATGTCTCCCAAAAAGAAGGCGGCCAACAAGACATCCATTGTCAAAGATTTTGGCAATGGAAAATAGATTGAGGATGAACCTGAGGTATCCAGTCCTATTTGTGATGACACCACTGGTATCCTAGAAAAATAAGGAGAAACAATCAAATGGGGAGAAGTATACCAAATGTTAAAGAAGAAAAACTATGCCACTAACACCGAGGATCAGGATGAGTTAAGAGTCTTAAAAAACATCAGAAAATCAGGGATATTTAAAGTTACAACCCGAGCTGTCATTTTTCCATGCATCGACACAATATCATGTATCCTAAATCATATATACCTGGTAAAGACATGTTTGCAATGCTAGAGGAGATCCAATAACATATTTCTAGCATGTAGACTTAAAAAAAAATTATCTTGAGAAAGGAATGAATAAGCTAGACAAAAATATGCTTGTTGAATTCAAGCACACCACTAAAGAATTGTGCCCCAAGTGGTACAAACTAGACAAGCAGTTCAAACACAGACTTGAAGGAGGCTACCTTATGACCTCTTGAAGGAAGCCATACCAATACATGGTGACCATGTTATGTTGAATATATAGAGAACAAGACACATCCCAATTATCTTTTTGATATCTGCCATTAATCTACTGCTGTGCATATGAGGGGGGATCATTCAAATAGGGTGATATATTGTATGAAAATATAGCCTAAGCTATCACAGTTGTCTCTAAATTCCAGCCAGGGACCTTCCTCAGTTTCCACATGGCTCCTTTATATGAGTTCATATTCTGATCTAATCCATTGTGCATGACAGATAAATAAATCACAATAATCAAGAGATTTGGGGATTGGTTCCTCTTAGAAAATGGCACGTACATAGGAATATATGATTCCATGAAATCTCCTCACCTTCTCCCATTATTCGTGCCAGATAGACTGGTTCTCCAGGAAGTAGCATACCAAATGGTAATCCACAGAGTGGGACGAGCCTTGTATCGAGCCAAGAAAGATATATGGCAACCATTGTCACTCTACATCAACAATTACTTCTTCTCAAACACCAAAAAAGTGCAGGAAGAAGTGAATACTCTACTCTCCTATCACTTCGGAGAAGAAATATTTAGAGTACATGATCCGAGAGGGGTTGTAAAAAAATATTTATACAATATAGGCCTTCAATGGAAATACATGACAGACATTTGTGACAAAGAAGAGGTGCACCAAAATTCACGTACTTATGATGAAGTGATATTCAACAGAAGAGGCTAGCCCATAGGTAAAATTGCAGAAGAAGAAAAGGAAAAAGAGGAATCCAAAAGGAAATCAATAAAAACAATAGAGGAGGGGTCATCCCCCCCTTCAGCCTCCATATGTTCAGTTTTAGCAGAAGAAGAGGAAGCCATGTTAGACAAGAAAATGAGAGAATAAACGACATTGACAGATGGATTGTAGAGAATCCGGATGCACCAACCAAGCTATATTGACTATTAACATTAGAAAGGAATAAACATTTGTATGCATTGAACCATTTCCAACAAGAAGGGAAAAGAGTAGATACAGAGGTCACTAAATCAATGGAGATATGCTCAAAGGTACAAAAAACAACATAGGAATTGATTAAGGGTAGCTGAATACCTCATATAGATGAGATCAGTAAAAATATAGTAACATAATAGGCGGTATATGAGGTGCACGATAACACAAATTGAAGAAAAGAAGTCGTCGAAGAAACCACCACAATTTACACAAATCTAATAAAGTAGAATATCCTACAACCTGTAAAATTGCACACCATGATACAATCATTCATGACAACATTGTTAAAATATATGAGCACCCTTGAAGACAACATTTCCATGCACAACACAACACTAGAACAACTAGCCTACCGAGGGATCAGATCTCTATATGATTGGCTAGAAGTATGGATTGCATACCTCAACGAGAAAAATCCTTGAATAAAGATGAAATAGTGGCCATAATTTGTTACCACTTGTTTCTTGTTTTGTCTTTTCCCCTACAGACTCCAATTTTTTCTTTATTAAGCACTTGTCACTAGGAAAATGGATACCGTAGATTTTTTGTAACAACTTATTTAAAGAAGAATACAAAGATTCATGCATGATTTACAAACTACGGTATAAAATAGGGAAGATGCCCATTTTGTAGGGCTCTTCAAGTGATGTATAGACCCAAGAACTAATTCAAGAACTTATACTTTGTTAATGAATATTGAGAAGCCCTCAGGGCCAATTTTCTGAAGAAAGAAGGCTTATTTTTGATGTTTTCTTGACTATGAAATATTTCGAGTAGAGATGTATGTTGTTCACATAGACTATAAGAATACTTGTTTTCTTATGGATTAATCTTATGCACTCTATGTGATTTTGCAGTTTTAAGTATTCTTTTGCATATCTTTAAGTCTTGACATTGTTGAGTTTTTAACGTATGCATCGATATCATTTAGACTGTTCTGGTTGCAGATATGGAGTATCGAGAGACCACATGACTAGCAATGTCCACTTTCACATATGGAATCCTTCTCTATCACCACATTTTGGATTCATTGTCAATGCATCCACCACACCAACTAGTTTATGGAAGGTAGATGGGTCTTGATCCATGTGGTACAAGTCAGGTATTGTGGCAGTCAATCACCCTAATAATTGATGTATTTAAACATGTTGTATTTAACCTACTTTTGATTATAGAACACATGCTTGGACATTATTCTTTTGACCCTATTTCACCTTGGTGAGTTTCATGGATTTCCTAGTAAGTGGCCAACCTTTGGAGGGTTATCATACCATTACCAACCATAATTACCACTTTATGCTCATTTCACTCCCATCATATTTCCCTCTTCTAGGCCCTTTGACTTTAGTGACCCAAGAAGGGCATGTATCTCATTTCATGGGAAGAAGGGGATGAAGGACCAGGGGGATGGTTTCTAGTAAACAATAAGATCCTAACACATTAACCTCCTAGTTTATCACCAAGATATCTTGAGTAAAATGAAATGTTTCTCATAAAAAAATAATGGGACATGTAAAATAATGACCAATAAAAAAAATCCAACCAAGGAGGAGCATGTGTGGGCATTGTTTTTATTGCTTAGGTATAAGCCCCACACGTGTGTCCAACTTTGGGAAGCATGATGTGACCAGGGTAGAGTCAAGGTGGGCACAATTTTTGATGATTAGGTAGAATCCCCACCTTGGATTCAACCCAAAAACATCCTAAAATAATAAAAGTCAATAAATATGATTGGAAAAAGGTTGCATTGAAGAAGAAGGTGCAACACACCCTCTACAAAGGCACCCATAAATGAGATAATAAGATCCCTTGTATGTCTTGAAACTCATTGACCTATGAAGTTTAAACACCTATCCACCTCACCATCCACTACATGAACTTGAATGGGAATCCTTGGAAGCATCCCCTACTTGATGGTCTTGGTCTACCCAATAGAACTTATATGATACCCCTCCCATGCCTAAACTTATTCAATTGTATAGGGTCTTGGAGCATTTGTTTATTTTGATGAGGTAGTTTTGATGAACATGTTTAGGTGTCTTGCTTATTAGATGTGGTTTTCACTTGCCATGATATTTGGACTTAAGATCCCTGGAGGGTGTGTCTATTTGTTTTTCAGGACCTTGTTTGGTGAATCGTTTTGGAGGAACAAGCCTAGCTTGAGATTCCATGGGGGTTGAAGCCCACAGGTTGGATTCCAAGGGACCACATGCCGGATCATGATGACTTGGAATTAGTTTGAAAGTTGTTATTATTAATCTACTTGATGTTAGCTATTGATGGGCAATATTGTGGTTGATTTCTTGGGGTAAAAAATGTTGCTATAGAAAAAGACTACTACAACCACTTTAATGTCATAAATAAACTCAGAAAACTTATTGTTGCAGCCATCTAAATACTACTAAAGTTGTGTAGTCATATTTTATGCTTCATAACTCAACTAATCTTTGATTTTCTAAGTGGTTTAATCTGTAGTAGTTACTTGATTTCATTGTTGATATACATCTATGTTTACTACTGCAATTGGGGTTAGAAAAACTAACTTTCTTTTCAACCTAACATATGTTGTGCACAATTGGTTTTTCTTGTGTCTAAAGAAGGTACAAACACTCTCATTAGGTACCCAAGGACTTGGAAACCTTAAACCTTTCCCGAGACTCATTCTTAATCCTTCTTCCATATAGTAACCTGACCTATAGGAGATTTCATTCATACATCTCAACTTCCTATCATTTCACCCTAGTGTCACTAGGATTCCTCCTTGAGATGATTCTATCATCTCTAAAGTGATGAGAATACCTTACTAAGGTGACAGTGGGTACATGTTCTCAAAGTTGTCACCATTTTTATGGTTGGGTTAGGATTTTCCCAACCTACAACTTGTGCGATAACATTTTGGTGTCCACGGAGGATTTTGAATCCTCTTCTAAACCCCAATGACACTTTGGCAAGCTATCCCAAAGACTTTTCCTTGACTTTCCTGGTAACTCCACCTAAAGGATGTTCCCTTTCCACCCTTGATGAGCTCTTCTTGAAGCTTATCTAGCGAATCCACCTTCCTAGAACCCAATTTTCCTTGTTTCCCCTTTCCATCCTTTGATGACTCTTGATCTCATATGGCGACTCCATTCAAGTGTCTTTTTAGTCGATGGAAATATGGAACCATGGGATGAACCCTCATATATAACTTGTTATTCCTTGAAGATGGCACTTTTACAGATGGAAAATAAAAAGGATGCTAATAAAGTTGATGAGAAAATGATGAATCGTATAAGATTATTGTTTCCTTCCCTTGAAAATGAAGAAGTGCTTGAAGGACAAGCATATGAAGAAAATTACCAAGAAGATCTAGATAAATTTTTTCATCTTGAATATCTGGATGATACATTTGACGAAGATGAAGCACTCACATCTTCCCTTCCACTTGATGAATACGTCCATGACTTTACTCCTCCTGCACATTGTTACAAAGAAAATATCTCCATTGCTATGGGTAAATCACAACAGATGAAAATGACTGCAGAAATAAACTCTATTCTCAAGTATGATATCTAAACAAATATGCCAAAAAGGCAAGATAAAAGGCCTACCTCATCCATACGTTCGATGGAGTCCATCATTGGGCACTTGAACGAAAGAAATATACCTGCAACTAGTCCTCAACAACCAAGAAAAGAAAGCATATGGTGATAATATATGATGTTAGCACATTCAATAGCATAACCCATTAACATACATAACAAATACACCCATGGAATAATAATTCAAATGTTTTCAAGATATCAATTGGACAGGAAAATAGTATTTCTATTAATATATGATCAACATAAGTGAATAAGTTACAGACTTCCGTGTCAGCACGGTTCAGAACAAAGAAACTAAGTTCCTTCTAGCTAGGCCTCCACCACTTCAATCTTCCACCAAAGGAAAGCTCATGTAAGAGAGACAATGGATTTCTCACTCAATAATTAGGGAAGATCTCGGGGGTTGAACATTGTGTTTAGACTTAAATGATAAAGGGATGCAAACTCAATGTGAAGTTAATAATTCCTCCAAAGTAACTTTGCTCTCAAATTTGAATTCTTTCTCATCTTTTCCATAGCTCAAAATTGGCCCATTTATAGCCTTCAAGTGGAATGGAAGGGACGAGTCTGAACGTTTCCATTATATGGAAGGCCAAGGATCATTGATCTCATGTCGTGACATGGAAACCTAACACCATTTTTCATTTTTGGGCACAAATCCTGATGTACATGGGCTATAGTGGTGCAACCTGCGTATACACATGTTGTATAGTAGGCAAGGTACGTATATGTGGAAAAAATGTATTTTTAGCTCTAGGATTTGCAAAAAGGGATGAAAAGTCTGCATAGGGAAATGGAAAAAGGCCCTCTATGCAATATTGCATAGGGTGAGACAAATATTACTATAACAGATTCCCCCTAATTTGTGAGGTCAGAGGAGTATCTGCGATGGCTGAAATACATTGTAAAAAACCAGAAGTGGAGTGATGGGTAACCAGTTGGAAGAACTAGTTTCTCATTACAATCTGTATTGACTTTGCATACATGGATGACAATTTGAATTACACTATAGATCCATGTTAAAATATACCAAACAAATGTCTGTGGCCATGAATAGGAAAATACAAATGAGGTTACATGCCAAAGGTTGTCATAGTCATGAACAAGGCCCAGTAAAATTAGTCTCAAAATCAATCTGAAGATATATGTATACAATGGAGTACAATCTAATCTCTCATGATCACTGAAGTCATATAGGTACTAGTCCAATGAAAAAGAAGCAACAACTTAGGAAAGATGTGGCTACATACTGATGTATTCAAGTCTTCTACACAATCCACCAAAGGTGCAAGTCTAGATCGTGTGAATAAAGGAGTTTAGGTCGAACATAATGATACATCGTTTGATTACCGGTCATTGAGGTCTACCGTTAAAAAATGCGTTATAGCCTACCGATGATGAAAGTAGTTATCAAGGAACTGAGTACATTCTTACAAGTGTGAATAAAGGATTTAGGGTAGAACACTTGAAGAATCCATCGATCAGGGGACATTGATGTATTCCCAATGGTCGATGGCGAGAGAACCTGACACTAATGACTACAAGCCTCAAGGTACTCACAGGACTCTAGGTCTCGTTTCCAGAATATATGAGCTTAATACGATGGAAGGAGACCCGCTGAAAGGATAGAATTAAGGAATCTCTCATCATTCAGCATGAGGTACAAAGCAAGATCTTCATGATTTGAAGGAAATCGGACGAAGAACATGTTCATGAACTAATGACCTTGTGCATCTTTCACGTCTTCCAAGTGCAAGAGGTAAATGAAAAATACCCTCTGAATACTATCCAATGAGGGAAACTGCTAACAAAGGCAAGGAAACCACCAATAAGGCTAATCACATCCAAGACATTGCATGAATCCCAATGTGTGAATAGATTTATTTCCGTCGAACATAAGGGAAACCACCCAGTCAACGAAAAATGATGAAATGTCGATTATTGGGTTCAAGGTTACCTACCAATGATGAAAGTAGGGCTAGGGTGTGTGATAGGACTACAAAATCATGTGATTCTGAGACAAACTGAGGGTATGGCCAACATGGAAAGTCAATATTTTTGAGGAATGGACGACATAGGTTGATAGACATCCTTTGGAAAAGAGCATGAGACATATGGAAGACTCCAACAACATAGACTCAATGATGAAACCATGAGATGCAGGAGGCATAAATCAAGTTCTCCATAGGGACTGGAAGAGTAACCAGCCGGGGGAGAAGACTCTCTGTAACAAGATCAGCTTCCTAAGGCCATCTTAAACCCAAAATTATGATGACAAGTGGACTCAATAACTTTGTGATTTGTTAAAATGTGGCAAGACTGTTGCCAATATAAGATAATACTCCCTTCCCACCCGTCTTTTTTTTTTTTTCACAGTCAAATGAATGCTATGATACAGAGGAGGAAACGAGTGTCACATGTAATAAAAACTAGTTCCAACAGTGGAACATACCTATCCTCAATGCAAGTAGATGCATGTGGGAGATGGACACTCGGGGGAAGGTTCCCTCCTAGGTATAGGGTGTCAAATTGCAAAGGATATAAATGAGGCTCTGCTTAGTTGAGGATGCAAAATTGTTGAGGCAACCGATTTATAACGCAAAGCGGGAACTGGCTATAGGCTCAATACTGCAAGCAATGGCATGAGATGCAATCACAACTTAACGCCAAAAAATGTCCTTTTTCATAATCGTAGTCTACCTGGTGTGAAAAAGGGATAAAATTGTGCCAAATAGACTTCCTCTCAAATCCAATTTACGAGTGTGAAAGAGACAAGTTCACTCAACAATCTTTTCTCTTTTTGAAAACGAGTCAGAAAAGAGCTTAAATTAAACTTGGTTGGGAGTCCTCTAGGTATAGGTTAGCATGTTTATGAGTGAGAAATGAGGCTCAACATAAAGTCATGTATTATATATAAGGGACTCCCGGTCCTATGGAAAATGTCTCGGCATGGGTACCAAATGGAGCAGATGATCTAACTAGGGTACCCATATTTGGTAAGTCTCTACCATTCGATAACGACAAGTCTTATAGTAGATGGAAGGTTCTTTGTCGCGGAAAATGGGTTCGTAACTAAGGCATATGAGTGACAGTTATAGAAAAATTAAAATGTTCATGGTGGAATGGATACCTATCCTATATGCTGGGTAGCGAAAATACCTGCCCATGGTTATGAACGGTCAATATAACATTGAATTAATTCGTAAGAATCCCTGGTGAAAACTAAGAAACCCAACTCAATCCACTACTGTATTATTCCATTAGGCGAAAAAACAATTCGAAACTATAGAAAGTGGTAAAAACTACTATAAATAGTAACAAAACCAAAATTTACTATGTCATTTTGACTGTTTACCCATGAAAATTGGACCAAATTACCTCTGATCTTCAACTGGTGATTGCGGGAACGCCGAGTGACGAAATCAAATACCGTATGGACTAGGTAGTTTCTCTTCCCCTCCTCTTCCTTTCTAGTGGATTACATTTTTAATTTAGGTTTCAAAATTTGAGTTAATTAAGGTGCTAATTAGTTATTTCAGCGTATGTGGGCTACCATTCATCGGGTCATGTATACGTGAGGTTATATGTGACTATGTAAAATATAGGTTGTGTGTACTCAACCCTATACATGACCGTGAATGTTGCAGCCTATGTACAATGTTTTCTATGGTTGCTAACTCAAAAATTGATTTTTCTTTGGCACGATGGTGCTAGAATGGAAGGAAAGGGAACATGAGGAGGTATATGCTATTGTGGAAAGATATTTGGGGGCCCAAATGGACTTAAAAAGTTGCAGGTTGTACAAATTTTGGGCACTCAAATGGATGAGGGACTAGGTGAGGTTTCTAGAGTTTCTCGTGGATTATTGGGATCCTGACAGTGAGATATTTAACGTCGATGGGAAACCATTGAGGATTGAAGTCGAGGATATACACTTTTTGACTGGGTTATCGTGTCAGGGCTAGGTGGTGAACCTAAAAGTCCAAGGAGATGGGAGTGGTATGAATATAGAGGAGTACATAGACGCTCACTATGTAGTAGGGACTGAGAAGGTCAGGAGTCAACTCCCCATCTGAGAAATAAACAATCACAACCTCAATATATTTGTCCTTGTTTTGACTAGGATCACAAGCTTGACTTCGTTGCACCAGGCATTGAGGCCGCTCATGTTTTATTCTGTAGAGTGTTTGAGACCCATGGTGTATGATTGGTGCACCTCACTACTGGCTAATATGAAGAGCCAGTTGATAGAGTGCAAATAGGGTGACGAGAGGAACTTTGGGTTTGCCTCTATCTTGTGCAGCTTTTTCTTGAAGTGGGTTCCAGGTTTGGGACCTAGATTCAAGATCATTCCTAGAGGACCTCGTGATCTAGGCATGGCACAGTGGACTGAGGTAATGAGATGACAGGGGGGAGGTAGGGTGCCCACACCCTACAACGGTGATTTATTTTACTGGTGGAGGAGACAGGTCATTGATCTGGATAAATACCCCTATGCAGGCATTGACTTTAGAGGGGAGCGTGACACGCCACTACCCCTATGGAATTCCTACAAGGACATAGGTATGTCAATGTTTTTAAATATTTCATTTTTTTGTATTTTTGTATAGTAAAACAAAAATATTTTTGGATGATCCTTAAGTACTAACTAGACACTTGTGTGATGCAGATGTGCATCCACGACGACTGGACAGACTTCCACGACATCATCGAAGGCACTGAGGAGATGAGGCAGAGGGAAGAGAAGCCGAGAGAATCCTTCAAAATATGCAGGGCAACCTGTCTCATTTGACACATAGGATTCTAATGGTTCTAGTAGAGGATCTGCCAGAGGCCATGCAACGGCAAGTGGTTGGTGTGCCCAGAGCTTGGGTGAAACTCTTTTGGCATATCACAAATGCCATAGTTTTTTATCATGACACACATCCGGTGCCACAGGTGTAGATGTCGTGTATATTGTGTTATCTGTTGTATATGTGTATTGAGTGTGTTGGCCCCAATTTTGTACTATAAACACCATATTTTTTGAAATATATATAAAACAGGGATCTTCGGCTTTACTTATATTACAATGTGTACATTAATGAGATGGTTTTATTTGATTTATTTATGTGACAAATTCCAATATAAAATGAAATTAGCATAAGCATTAGATACATAATTAGAACTCCTAGGTATGTGATGATAAGTAATAAAATCAAACTATCGTTCTAAAATACATACTCGTAGGAATCATCAGAGTAAAGTAGAGTCACACATGTGGTAAATGTTGTTCAAATGACATACTACTAACTGGGAATCCATACAAACTTCTAAAGAGAGAATACCATGTGAAGTAGCATCGCACTCAAGTTCTATAACGTCGCTATATTTGGCCACATTATTCATGGATGGACCTAGGCATACACCAACTGAGGACACCAGTAGACCCTCGGGTGAGTAAACCACCCAAGCGGCGGAATCCAAGTTCCTTGTATGACAACTGGCTCAATGTGTGAATCCTAAACATACCAAAGACTCCATTGAAATATTACAACCAAGGGAAAACTCGATAAGCAAGATGAAGACAAAAAGTAAAGGGAAAAAATATATACACTAAATTACATTAGTATACAAAGATTTATGCCCAAGGTTGGGTATCGAGCATAATATATTTTCAAGTAGAGCCCATTCCTGGGCTCGACCAACATATTCCCTTCATAATATTCTAACTCATAGGCTCCTTTTTCTAAGACACATCACATGATATAGGGACCATGCCACATGTGTTTAAACTTTCCTTCCCCTAGAACTTCTTTGGATTGATCATATAAAAGGACCAAGTCACCCTCAGCGTACAACCGAGGACAGAAAAAATTATCGTGCTGGACCTTAACATGTCCTTTGTTCACCCCGATAGTCATAGAGGCGTCTCGACGCTGCTCGTCAAGACCCTCTAGGTGTACAAGGCGTCACTCGAGATCGGAAGTGTCAGAGAGGAGAACGACTGCCAAATTAAGGGAAGGGATCTCTCATTCAATAGTTAATATCAAATCCAAACCATGTACTAACTGGAAAGAAGAAAATCCAGTGGCATTATTCACCAAGGGTCGATATGCCCAGAGTGTAGGATATAGCATAATATGCCAGTCAGATTTACTCTGGCTGATGGTTTTCTACAAAATGGTCTTGAGAGACTTGCTGACGGCCTCTACCTGTCCATTTTCCTTGGGATAGTAAGGGTAAGAATGACCATTCTTAAACCCCATATTGGATGCTATCTCTTCCATCATTTCATTCTGAAAGTGATTTCCATGATCAATGAAAATCTCACTTGGGATATCGAATCTGGAGATAATTTGATTGAATACAAAGAAGGTGACAGCCTTCCCGTTGAATTTAAATGTAGTCATGGCTTCGAGCCACTTAGTAAATTAGTGTATGGCCACGATAATGTGTTGATGCCCCCCAGCCGAAGTTGGGTTGCAATCCATGAAATCCGCCTCCCACTTGGTGAAGGGACTGACGATAATGACTGGGTGAAGAGGGTATGGATGCGAGTGCATTTTCCAAGTGAACACTCATAGGGGTGACACTTCTTAACAAATTCAACACAATCTTGAAATATGGATGGCCATAAATAACCGGCTCACAAAATGTTATGCGTTGTCGCAAGCCTGGATAGATGACCACCACAAGCCCCACTGTGGCAATCGCTTAGAACTAACTCGGTTTCTTTGTGAGTTACAAAATGATGCAAGATATTGTCTATTCCTTAATGATAAAAAGTGTCATCGAGGATAATATAATTCTTAGCTTGGTATCATACATGTCGTCGGTCATCTCGCGAGAGATTCTGAGGAAACTTCAAAGTTTGAAGATAGAGAACAATGTCTCCATACCAGGCGTCAGACGACAAGACAAGGAAAATGTATTCATCTATAAAGGAATACACATGGATAATGTCCTCATCTAATTGTGGAAATTCAAATATTAACTCCGCAAACACTAGTGATTTCTTGGATTTTGGAGAAGCGAAATCAAGATCAAATTATTGTGAAATGAAAATCCAGTTATTATATTTCCCCCCTACTATACACCTGGTAAGGATGTATTGAAATGTATTGACATCCACAACCACAGTAGTCTTTCAGAGAAATATATAATGGCATAAACGTTGGACTACGTGAATAGAATCCAAAGCTATCTTTTCAACGTGAGAATAATTGAGCTCAGGACCAACTAAGTTTTGACTAAGATAGTAGATGACGTGCTCGTGGAGCTCATCATCCTCCTGAACTAAAACCATACCAATCGTCTCTTCAGACGGAGCGACATAAAGAAGGTAATCCCTACTGTAGTCAAGAGACTTCAGCAGAGGCATCGATACCAAGGATTTCTTCAAAGAGTCAAAGGACTCCTGGGCTTGCTCATCCTAGATAAAAGGGGTGTCCTTCAAAAGACGCATGAAACCCTTAATAATATTGGCATAGTTTACTATGAACTGACGTAAAAAGTTACCTTTCCCCTGTAAGCCTTGAAGTTGTCGAATAGTGCGTGGGGGAGGCAACTGAAGTATTGCCTCAACCTTTAATGGATCTACCATGATCTCGGTCTCAGAAACTAGAAATCCCAAAAGATGACCAAACCTAACGCAAAATATGCACTTATGAGGGTTCAACCAGATTCTATAATGACAACATCTTTCAAAAACTAGCCAAAGGTGCTTGGATTAATCCACTCTCTTATGAGAGTGAGCAACAAGATCGTCAAGATAAGCTTCGACTATATGCTTAAGATCGTGGAATGTGAAGGTCATAGGACATTGGAAGGTTTCTCTGGTGTTTTTAAGGCTGAAATGCATCTTCTGATATGCGAAAGTAACCCAAGGAAAAACAAATCTCATCTTGTGTTGATCCCCAGGTTTAATTTGAATTTTCTTATACCCTAAAAATTCTTCCATGAAAGAAAACACTTTGCTTCCCGCACACTCGTCGAGAATCTGATTGATGAAAGGTGTCAGGAAGTTGTCTTTAGGATAGGCCTTGTTCAGGTAATGAAATTCCATGCATACACGGATGGTTCCTTGCCTCTTATTCATAGGAACGGGATTGGATACCCATTCAGTCAAGGGAATCGGGTAGATAAATCCAACATTAAGTAGTTTCTCTACCTCTCCCTTAATAGTAGGGGCCTTCCGGGGATTGACATCTCTAAGACATTGTCGAACAGGCTTAGCATCCAGATAAGTTTTAATATCATGCTCGAAAATATGAGGGTCAATTCCTAGAATCTCTTCATATGACCAAGAAAATACATCTCAGAATTCCTTGAAGAGTTTGGTGTAGATCATGATTTCTTATGGTGAAAAATACGCACCGATATGTACATTTTCAATCTTTCCAGGGGTACGAGAGATATCGATCATGACAGTAGGAGAGATAATCTCCATATTTCCTTCGACATAAATTTTGTTTATATAAAGTGGAACTATGGCGTGATCGACTATCTCACTCAAAGTAGATCAAAATTCATCTTGTTTGATTCTAGCAAGCTCTGGGAGAAAATAAGATCGATGATGCATATCATCCCAAGGTTTGTCAAAACCATTCATGGCCTCAATGATATCTTCATCCGAGGGAAAAGTATCATTGATGCAGTCATGTGAACAAGACAACGAAGTGTCCCACATGGGCTTAAGAACAAGATCCTTCTCGTCTGTCGGTAAGGTAATAGGATCGGGATCAACGAAAGAGTCAAGAACAACTTGATACGCAATATTTGTTTCCAATAGTGGCATGGTCATTCCAACATGTGACTGACCTTCACAATATGAAATCAAGGAAGGTAGGGTCCAAGGATCATTGAAATAGGAAGTGTGGAAAGGAACAGACCTCTCTGACGAAATGGGCCTACCAGACATGGCGTAAACATGGTGAAACAGTGCCATGAAGTCGAAGGTACCAATAAGGGATGAATACAATCTGACACTGATGTTCTTAGTTGTCGACTGATAATTGTCGACCACAGGGATCGACGGTCCAACAGATGCATTGGGGCTAGCATACACAAAGGATAATTGGTCGATCATCACGAGCTTGTGAGGAAAACAAAGAGTACGGAATACGGACGATACGACAACAATAATAGCATAATTCCAATTGCGTCCTAGTACCAAGTTATAATCGAGGGGTGCATCATCCACTTCAACATTCACCTCTACCTTCTTCCCACCTAAATTGACCAGAAAGGTGAAAGGAATGACCATCAAAAGTAGCCAACGTGGTCTACGATTGAGAAACATTCGAAGAGCCGAGAGGTTTCCAATAGATCAGGGACATCACACATGTAGCATCTCGTTCATCAACAACCGAACATTTGATGGTATACTTAGAGTACCCCACGTGGATTTGGAATGCCACATGGTAAGTAAAGCGAGGCTTCATATCTGTGATGTCAAACTTGATAAATTTTGAGCCATTGGGGTATATATCTCCTAACGTAGATAGCAAGGTATTCCTCTCTGAAGGACATGTTTGGAGTACCTCGAGAGCCAACATCGCACAAGGGGTTTGACCCAGATCCTCAACAATAGATTAATTTTGGGCAGCTCTAGCATTTGGATTATGGGTAGAGTGCTTGAGTACTCCTTTCGGAATATGAGTTGGTGACTTTGGTTTTTCAATTTGTAAATTCGTCTCCAGAGGAGGAAGAGGATATTCTAAACCAGGTATACTCTGTGAGGATCCGTAGTCGCGAGACTGGGTGGCTACATTAACCTAAGAATTGAACCAATTGATACACAAACGATCATCGTCTTGTGACGATGGGTTTTGATTCCCACCGACCACATTTCTATCATTTTAGGAGCTCAATGCCATGTGTTGGTTATGTGGGAAAGGATTCATCAGCACAGTGGGTAGTAGAGATAAGAGCCTCACAGATTCTGCAAGTTTGGGGCACAAATGAGTAACATGATCATATGTACAAAGATTACAGGGAAATTCCACCTTACGCCTTTCTTTCTTTCCCTCTCCAACATTATTATTCATATTCTCATTATTACAATTTTTCTTGGGTTTATTATTATTCTTCCCACCCTTACGATTATTGTAACGTCCTTTATTCTTATTCCCGCCTGGTTGCTGGTTACCATTTTGGTCAATCAAAAATTGCACAAAATGAACATCTACCGACTGAGTTGGATTGGAAGACACAGACTATTTTTTCCCTCCCGCTGATTGGTTTAGAGACAACTCTTTCAAATGGCTTGTCACCCAGTCTGCAGATTTCACATTGGTAGAGCCTACAATGCCATCGGCATGAGGTCTGGTATTTTGTCTAGGGTCATAGGTTGACCTCGGTGCATCCGAAAGAATGTGGTATAACTGAGTGTATATAAGATCTAACTGTTGGGCTTTGAATATTGCTTCTTCCTCAGACATAACCCTAGATGTAGCAACATCCTTAGAGATATGAGGCTACAAAGATTTAAGGAACCACTCTAAAATAAAGTACAGGGGTATGCAGGTCTTAATCAACCTCTTCCATCTATGACAATCCTGGATGTGATCCGAGATATGAGTGGTGGTGTCTTGGCATAAATTCGAAAGAAGTTCTAGGCCAACATCGTAATGAAACAACAATTGGAAGTGGTTAAGGAATACTAGAACCATATGACTAAAGGTCCCATACGCCCCCCTAGGTAGGTCGATATACCATTTCACAGCAACCCCAATGAGGGTGCATTGAAATAATATTAAATGAATGGAATCATCATTAAGGGAATTCGAAGAGCACCCTAAGTGAAAGGTGGTGACATGATCACAAGGATCCTCACCATTCTTACCCTCGAATTTCAGAATATCTGAAGGAATTTTGGTGGGGACAAGGGGCCATGTAGGATCATGACACATAGGGTCATTCATCAACTTAGATAAGTCTGTAAATTTAAGCGTGGCTAGAAAAGGGAGACGGGGTTGTGACATCTGGCCCCAAGCTCCCTGGAAATATTGTGTTTGGGGAATTGCAGCCCATCCAGAGTTTTGGTAAGAACCATGGCCCTGTGCTGGATTATAAGACCCTCATCCAGGATGATTCATAAGAGGTTCGTTGGGCATCATCCTAGTAGGAATGTTTTGATGGGGGTTATAAAAATTTCCCCCATCCAGAGTGGCTCTGGGTTGGGGGTTTCCCAAGGTGTGAAACTAACCTCCTCCGGGTGTGAATTCAGAGGATAGAGGTGGATTCTTTAAGCCAAATGTGTTGGTTGGAATTGACATTGAGGAGGTGAGGGTATAGGAAGGAACTTGAACAAAAGCTTCTCCGCCAGGTTGGTTGCTCCACCTAGAAGCAAGAGGATTAGACTCGGGGTTAAAAAAAGGAATACATCTGATAGTAGGAGTCATTTGAAGGATCTGAGAGCCACCAAACAAAAATGGATTATATGGATGGGTTGTGCCCCCAAGTTCAATGCTAGAATTAGGGCCAGTAGATGGGATGGAGTTTGAAGACTACGAAGTAAAATTCAGCATACCATAGGAAAAAGGACTAGAGGCCATAGGGATGGACTGAACATTATAGCCCGGTGAGTGACCAAGAGACCCAAATGGGTTCATGGAAATAGGTTAAGTATTCACTATAGGATGAGAAGCAGTGATGATAGGTGCCTCTGGCACTACAACCATTGTGATTGCAGGTGTCGAAGGGGTTCCATTAACTATAGTGGGTGTGGGAGTCGAAGGGCTCCCAATATTCTGATGACTCAGTTCAGTACTCATCCTTGTAGAATCACAAGTCTGAAAAGTGTAGGTGTGTGTACCACATCTAATAACTCTACGCCTTTTATAAGGCAAAGACTCGAAATTTGGTGGTAACTGTAACAAGCGGCGAGATGGGTAGGGAGGCTGGTTCGACTCCACGATGACTTATTACTCAAGATACACAAATAAATCCTAAGGCCAACCAGTAATCAAAGAGCACACCAAAAATAATCAAATGACCAATATGCACATAAATGGAATAAAGTGGCTGAAAGGGGCCTCCCTCCCTAAAGAAGGTATGGATCGCCCAAGAGGGGCTCGCGACTCCCTGCTAAAGATCGAAGGTAACATAATCAGTTATAAGGGCCCTTGTGGGATTCACAACCAGTCGGTCAGATCCCCCTAGAGAGGTAATCCTCCATAAATAATGTGTGTGGTTGTATCCTTATCTAACCCAGGTTTCCTGCAAAATAACCCTTGCAAGTAACCTATGTGGCGCATAAGTCAAGCAACTAAGCAACCGTTGTATAACCGATGTAGAGCGAGCAGTCGTAAGTCAGGTCCACCGTATGGGCAGGGTAGTAAATCCCGAAACCTTAAAAGCATCGCCTCTCACGAAGGTAAGGGCACTAGCAAGATCCCCAGATATGAATAGATCCCCAGAAATATATTTGATGCTAAGAAGGTATCAGGGGGATATCCCTTCAACCGAATTCATGCAACCTCGTGATTAACTGTGTTGTAAGAAGAGCCTTCTGATCTTACCGATTATACAATGGATTTATCCACTCCTTTAGTCAGAAAAATATGTTGATTTAATAGCCTTGGAGAAGTTTACTCACAAAATCCTATTCCAAGGCACTAAATCCTAAGCTAGTTTGTGCACCCTAGAAAATAAAATCATTAATAATCAATTTTAAATTATAGCATTAATTTTAATGGTTGTACTTACTCAAAAAGTTGCGGTGGTGAAACTAGTGATGTTATAATTCAAAAAGTAAAGTAAATATGAATACAATGGAAAGTCCTAACTTCAATTTTCAATGAATGATATGCTTCTTAAAACAATGCAATTTTCAATTTCAGCTCTGCAATTCTGAAATAAAATTGCAATCTTTCTTTACATGCACTAAGACAAATGACAAAGACTCAAACAATCAAAATGCCAATCAATGTAAAACACCTAATTTTTTTGTATTTTCAATATAAGAAAAATGAAAATGCATGGACTGAACAACAACTTGATATATAGACTCTATTGTTTATAGAAAGAGACAACTTAAGTAGGATACCAAGGAGAAAAACACCCATCCCAATGTACAAGGAGGATCAAAATGAAAATATGATGAGAAAGGCTCCGCCCAAAAATTCAGCCAAAGACAGGTTTCCTGTCATCCCACATACGCTTAACAGTCACTACATAGTCCCAAGAAGACTCAACAATCATCAAAACCTACCCAACAACCACCAAGCAAAAAAGGTTGGTGTACGTGAATGTTCAAGGGAAAATTGCGTATGTAAGCAGCTTGCATAACAGCAACACGCGTATATACACGACTATCAAGCAAAAACCCATGTACATGTGTCAAAAACACAGCTAGGTAAAGGAGAAGGCTGAAAAACTCAGACCCAGAGTGAACAGAGGTTGCCAATCAATGCTATGACAAGAAACACAATATGAACGAGAGCAATCTAGGGAGAACAAAATTCCAAACCCTAAGAAAGAAGATTCAATCCCCAATATGGTCACCAATTCTATTATGAGGAAAATCTCTCTATTGATAGGGGTAAACCACAATAGATGTAAATGACTGCATAAATCAACTATATTCTCAAGTATTCTATATAAAAAAATATTCTAGCAAGACAAGATAAAAGGCATACCTCGTCCAGACGTTCGATGAAGTCCACCGTTGAGCACTTGACCCAAAGAAATATACCTGGAACTAGTCCTCAACAACCCAAAAAAGCAAGCATATGGTGATAATATATGATGTTATCGCATTCAATAGCATAATACATTAACATGTATAAAAAATACGACCATGGAATAATAATTCAAATATTTGCAAGATATACATTAGACAGGAAAATAGTATTTCCAGTAATATATGATCGACATAAGTGAATAAGTTACAGACTTCTGTGTCAGAACGGTTTAGACTCGAGAAACTAAGTTCCTTCCAGTTGGGCCTCCACCACTTCAATCCTCCACCAAAGGAAATCTCATGTAAGAGAGACAATGGAGTTCTCACTCAATAAGAGAAGATCTTTGGGGTTGAACATTGTGTTCATACTTAAAGGATAAAGGGATGCAGACTCAATGTGAAGTGAATAATTCATCCATAGTAACTTTGCTCTCAAATTTGAATTCTTTCTCCTCTTTTCCATAGCTCGGAATTGGCCCATTTATAGCCTTCAAGTGGAACCGAAGGGCCGAGTCAGAACATTTCCAGTATATGGAAGGCCAAGGATCATTGATCTCCTGTCGTGACATGGAAACACGACACCTATTTTCATTTTTGGGCACAAATCCCGATGTACATGGGTTGTAGTGGTGCAACTTGCGTATATGCATGTTGTATAGTAGGCAAGGTGCGTATATGTGGAAAAAAAATATTTTTAGCTCTGGGATTTTCAAAAAGGGATGAAAAGTTTTCATAGGGAAATGGAAAAAGGCCCTCTGTGCAATATTTCATAGGGTGAGGCAAATATTGCTATAACAGACACGAAGACAAGGAGATGGTCACATTTGTTGATGGTCTTGTGAAAGAACCTTTACATGTGGTTGATGAGCATATAGACACTTTCATACAAACTAGCTTATGCAACTGGGATTTTGGTCATCTCACTTTTGATAGAGACCCCATTCACAACATTGAGTGTAGCCCTTAAGAAAAGGGGTTTGAGTTGTTATTTTCAGATGACTACTTTTCATGCGTATATGATTCCTATGTTTGGGAGCCTAATGATGACATGGTTACATATTTATTCAAGGACTCTTAGCCACTTTTGTCCTCAATTTTAGAAGAATACTAGGATGTGGCCATCCCAAAGTGATCAAATGATAAATCTACAAAGAAGAGGTACATTCATATTTAGTATTTCTTCAGGGATTCACAGATGAAGAGGACACATTTTTACTTCTCTAGACCTCAACCTATCCCTTATCTCATCCTTTCTTTTTAGGGAAATCATGAGATATTATTGGGATATCGCATATCTTCTTGGTCATTCGAAAGAAGCGATCATGTTTAGGAGGATGAAAATGAGCCATCATCTACATATATTATCCTTCTTCAAATATGGATTGATCAAGCTTGCAGTTACACCTTTAGGACAGATGATCAGGCTAGTGTTTTCTCTTTCCAACATGATTTTCTCCCTCTCACTCATCTCCATGAGTTTCATTTTTTGATTGATTATACATCTATTTATGCTCATGATCATTATGTTCTTGAATTATCTTTTTAGTTTTACATAATTAAGAACAGGGGGAGATACTTTGACAAAATTATCAACTGGTTGCACTGGTTGTATGACTTCACATGACATCATTTATCGCCCAATCTTTAGGGCCCTAAGGTCCCCAGGTAAGTAGATAGTTCATATGGATTTCATTTCATTTTCATATTTCTTTCTCATATTATTTTAGATGCATTTCATATTTCATTTTTCTCTATTTACATATTGATTTCATGGTTAGTTCAATGTTTTTTGAAAAAATGCTAAAATTTTATTTTCTAGACTAGTTTTCATTTTGGTTTTGATGTATATGGACGAAGGCTGATAGAGCCACCCTAGATTTTATAGTTTTTTGTTTCACTGTAGGCACAGTTCTACCAAGAGATGTTGCAGTCCTCATGCACTCTACGAAGAGCACACGTCCCCAAGTAGGAGCTAGATATTATCACCATTTTCTAGAATAACTAAGGAGATGATGTCTTCAGGCCCTCAGGTTGCAGATATGGAGTGTCAATATACCACACTAGCATTGTCCACTTGCACATATGGAATCCTTCTCTATCACCACATTTTGGATCCATTGTCTATGCATCCACCACACTCGCTAGTTTTTGGAAGGCAGATGGGTCTTACTCCATGCAGTACAAGTCAGGTATTATGGCAGGTAATCACCATAATATTTGAGGCATTTAGACATGTTTTATTTAATCTTGTTTTGATTATAGAACACTTTATTGGACATTATTATTTTGACCCTATTTCACCTTGGTGAGTGTCATAGATTTCCTAGTAAGTGGCCAACCTTTGGGGAAGGGGTGAAACTGGGGGTCCCTTGAGGGGTTATCGCACCATTTCCAACCATACTTACCACTTTCTGCTCATTTCACTCCCATCATATTTCCCTCTTCTAGGCCCTTTGACTTTAGTGACCCAAGAAGGGAATGTACCTCATTTCATGGGAAGAAGGGGATGAAGGCCCAGTGGGATGTTTGTTGGAAAAAGATAATATATTAAGGCATTAACCTTATATATTCTCTCCCAGTGATCCCAACGACAATGAAATGTCTCTCATAAAAAACTAACAAGACCCATAAAAGAATGACTAATAACAAAATTCCAACCAGGGAGGAGCAGGTGTGGTCATTGTTTTAATTTCTTGCATAGAAGCCACACACATGTTTCCAACTTGGGGAAGCATGATGTGACTAGGGTGGAGTCAAGGTAGGTAGAGTTTCTCATTCTTAGGTAGAAGCCACACCTTAGCTTCAGCCTGGAAACATCCTAAAAGAATCAAATACAATGAATGGGCTTGGAAAAAGGTTGCATTGAGGAAGAAGGTGCATCACACCCACTACAAAGGAACCCATAAATGAGATAATACGAGCCCTTGTATGTCATCAAACTCATTGACCTATGAATTGTAAAACCCTATCCACCTCATCATTCACTTCGTGACCTTGAAGAGGCATCCTTGGAAGCATCCCCTACTTGTGTTTTTTTTTCTACCCAATAGTACTTCTATGACACCCCTTCCATGCGTAAACTTGGTCAAT
Organism: Picea mariana; assembly: GCA_032191745.1. Classification (NCBI taxonomy): domain Eukaryota; kingdom Viridiplantae; phylum Streptophyta; class Pinopsida; order Pinales; family Pinaceae; genus Picea; species Picea mariana. The sequence continues at coordinate 262,066 of JASDQU010101158.1, forward strand.
TGTATAGGGTCTTGGAGAATTTATTATTTTGATGAGGTAGTTTTGATGCACATGTTTAGGTTCCTTGTTTATTATATGTGTTATTTACTTTCCATAATATTTTGACTTGATATCCTTGGAGGGAGTGCCTATTCTTTTTGCAAGACCTTGTTTGGCGAACAATTTTGGAGGAACAATCCTAGCTTGGGCTTCCATGGGGCTTGAAGCCCATAGGTTGGATTCCAAGGGCCCACATGCCAGATCATGATGACTTTCCTACAGAGGCATAGAAGACACTTTGGCAAACCTCACCATGCTCTCACAAGACAAACATTTCAGTTTGAGGACCTAAAACGTCACCTTAAGGGGCTTGAGGTGGCGATGAGGAAAAATGGCATGTTTTAGAGGAAGTAGTTCTTCATACAAGATGAAAAGGAAATGATTGAGGACACATGGATTTTGGAATCCTAGCGTACCCTTCTCCAAGCCCAACGACTTAGACCAAGTTCCAAAATGTGGCCTCAAAGGAGGTTGGCGTCACCTCTTTAGGGTTTTCTTTGTGCAAATTCAAATTTTAGTTGAATTGTTTAGTATTAAATTTGTGTAAAGGGTCAAGATTTGGGTTGTTGACCACTATCTTGTCATTTACCCTAAAATTATGTGGGAAAACTATGTCTAAGACGTTTTGTATAAATAGAGATCATTTGTATCTCTTTTAAACATAACTCTCCCTTGTGGAGAAGGTCACTTAGCTGGAATGTTCGCTACTCTTGGAGAATTTCATCTCTCTCTTGCAATTGCTATGGTTTTCTCTTTCTATTGATGGATAAAATTGGTGCACAACACTTGTAGGTTTTTTCTCACGCTTTTTGATGGAATTTTCTTGGTTACTTAGGGTTTGATCTTGCATTTATTTGGAATTGGTAAGGAAATTATGCACTTGTTGTCGTAAATTATTTCTCCTTTCATATTTTTTAGTCGATGAACCCTTGGAGGAGTATAAGGGAATACCCCTCCCCAAGATTTCATTTATTTTCTTTTGAAAGGTCATTAATTGCAAGGTTTCTCGGAGAACTACAAGGACGTGTACCATCAAAGTTCACCTTTTTTTTTCACAAACTTTAGGGAGTAAATTTTTTTACGCCCCTAGGTTCTTTGTGGATCAAGAGCTTACATCCAAGGTGATATTGTTGCATAGGTTTTTTCTAAGAGAAGTAAAATGGATTACACCCTCTTAGCATTTCCTAGTGGACCTTGCTTGCCTTGGGGAGTAAGAGGATTTACACCCCCAAGGACTTAGTCTAGTCTCCACATTATTTGACCCCACAACCCAATGGTAAGGAACTAATAATTTTTAATTTCAATTGGAGAAATAAAATTGTTCCATTGGGATACATGAAAACAGGAAGGAATCAACTTGTTCAAATTGTTTTCTTTCCTTGATGTTCTAGGCTTGCTATTACCCCTAGGGTGTCTCAATTGGATAAGTGTTCCTTATTGTTGTTAGAAATTTATGCTACAACCAATAGGGATGCAACAAAACATATTTTTCAAGCTCAGTTTCTCACTCTTTTACCATTGGAATTAGTTCGAAAGTTGTTATTATTAATCTACTTGATGTTAGTTATTGTTGGGAAATATTTTAGTTTATTTCTTGGGGTAAAAGTTACTGTTGTAGAAAAAAAATTCTACAACTACTTGGCTGTCATAAATATACTCTGAAAAATTATCTTTACAGCCATACAAATACCACTAAATTTGTGCTAAAGTGTGGAGAATTTATCTACATTTTTATGCTTCATAACTCAATTAATCTTTGATGCTTTAAGTGGTTTAATTTGTGGTAGTTACTTGATTTCATTGCTGATATACATCTTTGTTTACTGCTTCAATTAGGGACAACATGATTAAAATGCTTTTCCACCTAACATATGCTGCACATAGTTGTTATTTCTTGTGTCTCGAGCAGGTACAAACACTCTCAACAGGTACACAAGGACTTGGCAACCTTAAAACTTTACCAAGACTTATTATTAAGGCTTCTTCCATATAGTAACTTGCCCTATAGGGGATTTTATTCATACATATTACTTTCGATCACATTTCTCCTAGGGTCACTTGGATTCCCCCCATGAGTTGATATTATCATATTTAAAGTGAAGAAAATACCTTCCTAAGGTGATAGTGGATAGAAGTTATCAAATTTATTGCCATTTTGGTGGTTGGGTTGGGATTTTCCCACCCTACAAATTGTGTGATAACATTTTGGCACCATTGTCAGGGAGGATTTGGAATCCTCTTCTGAACCCTAATGACACTTTGGAAAGATATCCTAAATCCTTTTCCCTAGATTTCCTAGTAGCGCCTTCTAAAGGACGTTCCCTTTCCACCCTTGATGAGATCTTCTTGAAGCTTATCGGGTGACTCCACCTTCCTAGAACCCACTTTTCCTTGTTTCCCCTTTCCATCATTTGATGAGACTTGATTTCATCTGGCGACTCCATTGAATTGTATGTCAATTTAAATATGGCACCAGGGGATGAACCCTCATCCAGAACTTGTTATGCCTTGAAGATGGAATGTTTACAGATGGAAAAGGAAAACATTGCTAATAAAGTTGTTTAGGAAATGATGAATCGTTTAAGAGAGTTATTTCCTACCCTTGAAAAATGAAGAAGTGCTCAAAGGATAGACAAATGAAGAAAATTTCCAAGAATATCCCGATGAATTGTTTCATGTTGAAGATACATCTAATACATTTGACGAAGATGACATGCTTGAATCTGCCCTTCCACTTGATGAATACTTCCATGCATTTACTCCTCCTGCACACAAAGACAACCAGATGGTAATGTTTTCTGATGGTCTTGTGAAAGAAACTTTACATATGGTTGATGATCATATATACACTTTCATACAGACTGAAAGATGTAGGTGGGATTTTGGTCATCTCATTTTCGATAGATACCCCATTTACGACATTGAGGGTAGCCCTCAAGAAAATGGGTTTGAGTTGTCATCTTCATAGGAAAACGTTTCATGTGTATATGATTCATATGTTTGGGATCCTGATGATGACATGATTACATATTTATTTGAAGACTCTTAGCCACTTTTTTCCTTAAATTGGGAAGAATACCATGACATGGCCATCTTAGAGCGATCATAGGCTCACTCTACAAAGAGGAAGTACTTTCATATTGAGGATTTATTCAAGGATTCACATATGAAGAGACCATATTTTTATTTCTCTATACCTGAGCCTATCCCTTACCTCATCCTTTCTTCTCAGGGAAATTATGAGGTCTTCTTGGGATCTCTCATATCTTCTCCATCTTCAAGAAGCAGTGATCATGTTCAGGAGGATGAATATGAGCCATCATATAAATATAGTATGCCTCCTAAGAGATGTATTGATCAAGCTTATGGTTACACCTTTAGGCAAGATGATAAGGTTGATGGTTTCTCATTCCAGCAGGATTTTCTCCCTCCCACCCATCTCCATGAGTTTCATTTTTTGATTGATTATACATATATTTATGCTCATGATCATTATGTGCTTGACTTATCTTTGTTTTTTTACATAATTAGGCACACGGGGAGATAATTTGAGAAAAATATCAAATGGTTTCACTGGTTGTACGACTTCATCTGACATCATCTATCACCTGATCTCCAGGGCCCCAAGGCCCCCAGGTAAGTAGGTAGGTCATCTTGATTTCATTGAATTTTCATATCGAATTTTCATATTAGTTTAGATGCATTTCATATTTCATTTTCCTCTATTTTCATATTGATTTCATGCTTAGTTCAGAAAGTTTTGAAAAAATGTTCAAATTTTATTTTCTAGATTAGTTTTCATTTTTTGTTTTGATGTATATGGATGAAGCATGATTGAAACGCCTTAGATTTTATGTTTTTTTTGTTTCAGTGTAGGCACTGGTCTACTAGTATATGTTGTGGTTCTCATGAACTCTATGGCGAGCATATGTCCCCAAGTAGGAGCTAGATGTTATCCCCATTTTGTAGGATAAATAAGAGATGATGTATCAAGGCCCTCAAGTTGCAGATATGGAGTGTCAAGAGACCACATGACTAGAAATGTCCACTTACACATTTTTAAGCTTGCTCTATCACCACATTTTTGATCCATTGTCAATGCATCCACCACACTAGCAAGTTTCTGGAAGGAAAATGGCTCTTGCTCCATGAGGTACAAGTGAGGTATTGTGTCCAGGTTGTAATCACCCTAATATTTGAGGGATTTAAACATGTTGTATTTAAGATGATTTTGATTATAGAATGTCTACTTGGAAATTATGCTTCTGATTCTATTTTAGCTTGGGGAGTGTCATATATTTCTTAGTAAGTGGCCAATCTTTGAGGAAGGGGTGCAACTGGGGCTCCCTTGAGGTGTTATCATAGCATTCCCAACCATACTTACCAATTTATGCTCATTTCACTCCTCTCATATTTCCCTCATCTATGAACTTTGACTTTAGTGACCCAAGAACGACATGGACCTCATTTCAAGGGAAGAAAGGACTGAAGGCCAAGAGGGATGGTTGTTGGTAAAATATAAGAGCCTAACACATTAACCTTCTATATGCTTTCCCAAGGATTCCAAGGAAAATGAAATGTATATCATAAAAAAATAATGGGACCCGTAAAATAATGACTAATAACAAAATTCCAACCATGGAGGAGCATGTGTGGGAATTGTTTTTATTGCTTAGGTAGAATCCCCACACATGTATCCAATTTGGGTAAGGATGATGTATGTTGGCATAGGGGAAGACCCGGGGCTCACTCCAAGAGCACACCAATAAGCCCTAGCTACTGGCCCTTTTGGCAACACCTGTGAAGTAGATGCAGTCTCACCCGAAGCAGCTAAGAGGGGGTTGCAGGACAAAGATGTCTACAACTAGGGGAATATCAAGTGGAACTAATACAAAAATAATGTAGCATTCATGTATCACTCATCAGCTAGATATACTCTACACAGCTATAGATCTGATCTAACACAATAATGCAAATGACAACATAATAATGGCAGGAATCCAGGCATTAATCACACGTACAACACAAAATATATCTGGTTCACCCTCTCTCTAGGACTATGTCCACATAAATGGTCTTATGATATATTAAGATAAATCTTACAGTTCTGATCTGTGCTCTGGCGAGTAGATCCTCTCTCTTCCTCTCTCCCCTTCCTGTGCACCCAGCTGCAGGATTTGATCTTCGCACCCAGTTGAAGATCTTACAATACTAGAAGGCTCTCACTCTCAACACTTCTCTCTCTCACCGTACAATAATATCTCAATCAACCACAATCAATAGCAATACCCAATGTTACTACTCTATAGACCTAGGTCCTCTTGACCTCTATTTATACATTACATTCCCTCACCAACAGCCTTAGGCTGAAACCTAGGTGTCAAAACCCTAATTACCCAAAACCCTAGGTCAACTTCACTCGCATTTTCTGGGCTTCGCCATCCTGTCTTTCCTTCCTCATCACATGGTGCTCCAAAGCATCCAATGGTGGCTTTCTCTTCTTGCTGAGTTGTCTACGATTCGTTTCTCTTCTTGATCTGTCATCCCCGATCTCCTCCTTCAACATATTTCTTTTCCGTACTTTGCTCCATCTTTTCTTCTCTTTTGCTTACTTCGACCTAGTGATAGTCACTGTGTTTCTCGCGAAGTTCTCATTTTACCTTTTCTTCCTTGATCTTCGCCTCCTTCCATAACCAAGGGCCAATAGGCCCCCAACACTCACCTGTGACGCGTCCCGAGGCAGTTCAGTTTTGATCTTTCCATGTCACTTTGACTTTGGACTGCAGAGTCTAGCCTTTGCATTTTGTTCCATGTCTCCTTCCCATCCTTGTGCAGACTATATTTTCTATGTCTGGTACCCAGTTTCAACTGTACCTGGTACCTAGACACTTTTATTCCTTGCTTTAACTGAGAGTTGTGAGGAAGCTGGTTGTCATAGTACAACTTCAATCGATTCCCATTTACTAATCCCTCTTTCCATTCTCCCTCCAATGTCTTCAGTTGCGCAAATCCTCCTTCTGTAACATAGGCGATCTCATATGGTCCAAGCCAATGCATTCTGAAATTCCCTGTATGTCTTATAAATTTACTGTCATACACCAGTACTAAATCACCTTGCTTAAATGCCTTCTTCTTGATGTGTCTTTCATGATAGGCCTTCTCTCTTTTCTTCTGTACCTGTTGATGGAATCCTACCATAAATATGTCTTCTTCTAGTTCAACTAGCTGGGCAAGCCTCTCACAAACAACGCCAGTATCATCCATGTCTATAAATGCGGCAATTCTTAAGCTCAGTACCAAGTACTCCATCGGGACAACAACTTCAAGACCATAAACCAACTTGAAGGGGGTCTGCGTTGTTAATTTCTTGCAAGTGGTTCTATAAGCCCAGAGTACCGCTGGTACTCTTAAATCCCAGTCATCCCTGTTCACACTGCAAATCTTTGTCAATGTTGTCTCCAAGATTTTGTTGAATGCTTCAATCGTTTTGTTTTCTTGTGGATGGTAAGGTGTACTCTTTTGATGGTGGACTGCAAATTCTTCGGTCAGGGCTTCAACTGTCTTGTTGATGAAATGAGTGCCTTGATTTCTCATAAGGGTATTAGGGCATCCAAACATATTTATTATGTCATCAAATATAAAACATGCGGTTGTAGTTGCACTACAGTCCTTGATTGCTCTTGATTTAGACCATCTAGTCAGGTATTATGTTGCAATGATAATATACCTTGCTCATGTGCACTTCCCTGGTGGGTTTATAGGTCCCACGAAGTCAATGGCCTATTTTTCAAATGCTTGTAGGGTCATCTATGGTGCTAGTGGCATTTCGTCTCTTTTGTATGGTTTTCCAACTCTCTGGCATACATTACAGGCTCTGGTATACTCTTTAGCATCTTTGTGTAAAGTAGGCCACCAAAGGCCAGCTCGCAAAACCTTCTGCGCAGTTGCTTTGCCCGCGTAATGTCCTCCTGCGATGCCTTCATGAGCTTCAGTGAGGATCATTGGGTGCTCTGCCTCCATCACACATATTCTTAGTATCTCATCAGGTCCCATCTTATATAGCTTACCAGCTATTAGTGAAAAGTCTACAGCACGCACCACTAGCTGTTTCTTCTGGGAAATGGTATACTTACATGGAGCCATTCCTGTTGATAGGAATTGGAATATGTCTATAAAGTGGTCATCCATATTCCTAATGGCGAGCAGTTGTGCATCTGGTAGTGTATCCTACAGACTGGTGGGTTCTTCGCCATGTTCCAACCTCGACAGGTGGTCAGGTACCTTGTTCATTCTTCCTGGCTTAACTATGATCTAAAAATCATATTCTTGGAACAGGAGAAGCCATATGCATATTCGCCCCCCCAACACTGGCTTGTTGACCAGGTACTTTAGCATAGAGTGATTAGTAAACATTTTAAAGTGTCCTTTTAGTAAGTAATGGTGGAATTTTTGCAGAGCATACACCATGGTTAATCCTTCTCTCTCTATAGTAGTGTAATTGATTTCAGCTGTAGATAGCTTTTTGCTGGAAAATGATAATGGATGATCAATGTCCCCTTCTCCAAGTTTTTCTAGTAATGCTCTTAATGCAATGGAAGATGCATCAACATGCACATGAAATTCCTTGCTCCAATCTGGAAAGACTAGAATAGGGGCAGTCACCATCTTTTGTTTCAGTGTGTCAAAGCTCTGCTGGCATTCTTTTGTCCAACCAAACTGACAGTCTTTCTTTAATAACTTCTCCATTGGCGCAGTAATCTGAGCATATCCTTTAATAAATTTCATGTAATAGCCAGTATGTCTTATCATAGTGCGCATTTGTTTGACTGAGGTAGGAGGTGGCAAATCAAATATAATTGCAATTTTTGGTGGGTCCACCAACAATCCTTGTTTGCATACAATATGACCTAATAATACTCCAAATGGTGAGAAGAATATGCACTTCTTCAAATTCAAAGCAATTTGGCATTGCCTGCATTTATCCAACATTAGCCTTAGACATTCAACATTATTTTTCAGCAAACTAAAAATAGTCCAATCATCAAAATAGGCTTCTAAAAACCTATGCAAAAATTCTTTGACTGCTTCAATCACCACCCTAGAAAAGATGGCTAGGGAATTCTTCAGTCCAAATGGCATCACTGTGTATTGGTAGGATCCCCATTCTGTGGCAAATGTGATCTTGTGGTGGTCCTCCTTGGCAATCCGGATCTAATGGTATCCTGAAAACCCGTCTGTAAAAGAATATACCTCCTGGCCTCTCACATTGTCTAACACTTTGTATGTGAATGGTGTAGGGAAGGGGTCATGCAAATAGGCATCATTCATCTTTCTGAGGTCCACACATATTCTTATCTCGCCTGTCTTTTTTTCTTGTACTACCATAGGGCTGATCCACTCCGATTCTTCAACAGGTTCAATAATCCCCATTTCCAGCATTCTATCGAGCTCAATCTTCACTTTTTCCTTATACTTCAGGTTCAACCTGTAGGGTATTTGCTTGACTGGCTTCACATCTAGTTTCAAAGGTATTCTCATCTCTCCCATAGGTCCTTTGATACCCTTCATATCAGTGAACTTGGTCGGAAACAAGTCCTGATACTCGTGCAATAATTTTGCAATTTTGTCGATGGTAGCAACATCCCAGTAATCTCCAACATTGGAAAGCTTCGGTATCTCCTCTATCCCAATATTAAATTTCTTTATCTTGATCAGATGTCCAATGAATGGCAGTTCAACTCCTGGTCCTTCCACAATCTTGTGGCCTTCTATCTCAACAATGTTTACCTTCCTTAGATCATCATCTTCGTCGGCACTAATGTTGTAACATCCTTGTAATTTCTGGAATGGCGTAGTCCATTTGTCCTCTTCTTTCTCCAAAGGGAGGCTGGATGACTCCTTAAACAATTTATGCCTCACAATATTTAATTCTTGATCTACTGAGGGAAATTCACTTTCAAACAAAAACGTGGTTACAAAACTCGGAAGCATACCTTCCCAATCTATGGTGATAAGGCATAGCTCTGCTTGAAGGTACCAGTTAATAGGGGTCATGTTCATCGTGTTAATGAATTTGTGTACCCATTGTTCTCGAGGAATTTCACTACAAGCCTCTTCGCATCTTCGTACATGGTCCTTTGGGTAGCTTCGACCTGTGTACCTCACTTTGCAGCTTCCTACTTGTGTTGAAAACTGCACTATCATCAAGGTTCGACATCGTGCCCAGTCTATGATATTGCTTTTATGTGTCCCCCACCATCTTTCTAGTGTAGCTTTCAGAGCCTCATCTATAGACAACAACCTCTATTTTGCTGGTACAATTGTTTCAAAGTCCATTAGGAAGGATTCTAAAGGATTCAGACCATCAAAGGTAGGTAAGTTACTTGTTGTTGTACCAATCCAAAACAATTCTCTAGTCAGTCGAGCACATCTCCTTGTGGATACTTCATACATCTGGTTCTGCTAGTTCTCTAACGCTTCTTTTTAATCCGATGAACACGCGCTATCACTTCGCTAGCTTAGATTCCCATCCGTAGTAGGGTTGATATAATCCTGTTGTCTGGTTGTTAATTTATAGATGTTTTCCATCTCATATGCGTAGTCTTCTTCTCTGATGGGCTCTGTATACTGCAGACCTTCACCTGGATCTAAGGGTGCAATGACCCTAAGGCCAACTCTTTCAAATGTCACGTGTCTTTTCTTTAAATCAACAATAGTATAATTGTCGAAGGCCATATCAATTTTTGTTAATGCAGGGTAAGGGAAGCTATCATCAACAATTTCAATTACCTCAAAGTCTGCAAAGGTTCTAACTTCGTCGATGTCCATGGGGACATGCTCGAATTGTCCAAATGGTCTGACATCTTGCTGATTAGCCATGTGAAGCTTCATAGGGGAATATATCAACTTGGGTTTTCCCATTAGTGCCCAAGTTTTCTTTGTCATGACGTTGACCTCCAACCCTAAGTTGAGGACCACATAGTCTATATCATACTCTCCTATTTGAGCATTCAAATGTAATTCTTTGTTTATTCTTCTCTTCTTACCAATATGGTGTACTTCCTTGTTCAGCAAGGGGTCTACCTTTTCTAGCTCATACTACCTGATTAGGTTCTATAACTCTTGTACACCTTTATCATCCTGAATTAATTTAAGACAAGTGTACAGAAAATTGATGAGCATACTTTCCTCTTTTCCTTCTTTATGCGCAATCGATTGATCAAATGCCTGATGCATTCCATACTCTTTTACTTCTTTTTTTGTTCTAGATGAGGATCCCTGGTTCCTCTTGAACTCCTGTCTTACTTCCTCAAATATTCATCTTTCTCTCTTTTCATCAAAATCCCGAGTCTTCTCCTCATCTTTCCTAATACCCGACTCTTTTGCAATCTTTCTTTGGGTTGTTATATCCTCTCCTATAGCATCACCTCCTCGAGTAATGACAGGGACTCTAGGTTTGGTTCTGCGAGGTTCAACATATATCAGTTGTAATTGTGGGTTCTGATGGGGTCCTCATCTTTCTTGAAGCTCAGCCAATAGCACAAGGCATTCTTCTATGACATGCTTGAAAGAGTTACAATAACTATAAGTTGTGCAAGTATTCTGACAATCCCTCACTAAGTGTCCTGGCTACGCACAGTTATAACAGATTATTTGTCCTTGGCCTCGGCCCATACCTCCTCATCATCTTCGTCCTCTGTATCCACCACGAGGAGTAATTTTTCCTCTCCCTAGAGAGTTGTACTGCGGAGTATTTCCTTCTTGTTGTACCTCTCATTGAATCTTGTATATGTCTCTCGACCTCTCATGCATGAGATCATAAGCTCTACAATCTTGATCATCGTGCCCTGTTGATTTGTAGAATGTGCAGTACAAGTTTGTGGGTGTCTGAACATACTTATACATGTAATAGCACTCACCTGGGCGATGTCTATTTTTACACACATCACACCAAGGCAGGTTAACTTGCTTCAAGGGGCTCGATGCTCCTGAGGTCAAATACTCATGAAATATGGGACAGTGTTCCTTATCATGACCTTTTGATCTGCATCTCATACACCACACATCTTCCCTTTTTTATTTTCCCTTATCTTTCTTCATATCCTCGACCTGTAAAGACAAACTGGTTAGTTGACTCAAGATCTCGCTCATGCATGAGCTCGATTCTCCCATAGGTGTTGATTCAAGCTTCATGGCAATTTCCAAATCTTCTGCCTACGATTAAATTTTCCATTGCATCGGAGGGACTATGATGTGCAGTAACAACGTAGTGATGAACCATTATTTTTTCTATTAATTAGGTATTTGAAAAGTTAATCGGCCTGTTAAGGTCTTGAATCGCTGGTCGAACTCCCAAATAGGTTCTACTACCTTTTGTTTGATCTCTTTTAGCTCTGTAATACATTGTGACTCCGAATTAGGTTTCTTAAACTCTACAATCAAAGCATTCTTGATCTGGTTTAGTGGCTTAGGCTGCGCTAGTCCTTGGACAAGTTTCATGTACCAGCTCAGTGCGCGGTCCCTTAGTGTAGTGTTGAACTGGGTTCTCTAGATGGCTTCGTCGGTGATACTTTTAATATTCCATACGACTTCACACAGAGACCAATGTTGATATGGATCTTCAGATCTGTCTCCTCTAAATATAGGGAGCCTCATTTCATCTTCCATAGAGCTGACTAGGCTTCTTTTTTGAGTAGATGCTAAGCTACCAATAACAGTGCTCTGAGGACTCTGGTGGTTCTGACTATTCGGACTTCTAAGTATTGTTGATAAAATAGGAAGATTAATGTTACTTACTTCAGTAGTCCATGCAGTTCCTGAGGTTTCTAGCTTGCCTTGGAAAAGTTCTCCAGCTTCCCCTTCTTCTGTTCTGGTAGGCTCTGAATTTTCTTCGTCAGTTAGATATAGCTCTTCTCCACTGTAGAAGCCCTCTTCTCCATAGTTTTTATTAAACAAGTTCTCAAGGTGAAATCCTCAGAATACTTTCCCACTGCGCGTATGTCCTTCTTCTGTGTCGAGGTCGTTGTTCGAGATCTTGAACATTATCCTTTTCAGATCCGAACAATCTACTGTATCTTCAAGATGTGGTTTTCATGCAAAAGCATCTTGGTTCTCAACTTCACTAACTGCATGAATTTTCCTCTGGGTCCTTTGAAAAAGTATTTCTCGGCTTGGCTATACAATTATGTTATGTCAACAACAAAATTGGTGATATAACCTCCAATGGTACTATCAAAAAAATGATCTACTTCTCTGGATACAACGTTGTCAACTCTCTTGACCTTCTGGATCAGTGCTAGCGTCCAAACCATAGGAGGTCTAGATCTAATCTCGAACTGGGTATCGGATAACCTAGCCAACCATTCAAACAACTCCTGATGGATTAGCCCAAAGAAGATCTTGTGAATGTCGATGAAGATGTATCTTTGTAGCCGATCTTTAGTATTTAGTTTAGGGTTCTTGTTCTGGGCTTCAACGAAGTCCCTCTCCTGATCCTATATCCACTTTTGAATCTCGATATTTATGGGAAACACCTTGATATTCCCTTAAAAATATTCTTGTCCCGGCAACGGAACAATTTGCTAGCACAAGGGCAGACCTGGGGTTCACTCCAAGAGCGCACCAACAAGCCCTAGATAGTGTCCCTTTCGGCAACACCTGCAAAGCAGATGCAGTCACACCCGAAGCAACTAAGAGGGGGGTTGCAGAACAAAGATGTCTACAACCAGAGGAATATCAAGTGGAACTAATACAAAAATAATGTATCATTCATGTATCACTCATTAGCTAGATATACTTTATGCAACTATCGATATGATCTAACACAATAATGCAAATGACAACATAATAATGATAGGAATCCAGGCATTAATCACACATACAACACAAAATATATGTGGTTCACCCTCTCTCTAGGGCTACGTCTATAGAACTGGGCTTATGATATATTAAGATAAAGCTTACAGTTCTGATCTCCGCTCTGGATAGTAGATCCTCTCTCTTATTCTCTCCCCTTCCTGTGCACCCAGTTGCAGGATCTGATCTTCGCACCCAGTTGAAGATCTTACAATACTAGAAGGGTTTCACTCTCAACACTTCTCTCTATCACAGTACAATAATCTCTCAATCAACCACAATCAATAGCAATACCCAATGTTACTACTCTCTCGACCTAGGTCCTCTCGACCTCTATTTATACATTATAGTCCCTCACCGACAACCTTAGGCCGAAACCTAGGTGTTAAAACCCTAATTACCCAAAACCCTAGGTGTCTAAATCCCTAGGTCAGCTTGACCCACGTTTTCTGGGCTTCGCCAGCCTGTCTTTCCTTCCTCATCGCGTGGTGCTCCAAAGCATGCAATGGTGGCTTTCTCTACTTGTTGAGTTGTCTACGATTCTTTTCTCTTGTTGATCTATCATCCCTGATCTCCTCCTTCAACGGCTTGCTTTTCCGTACTTCACTCAATATTTTCTTCTCTTTTGCTTAGTTCAACCTAGTGGTAGTCATTGTGTTTCTCGCAGAGTTCTCATTTTACCTTTTCTTCCTTGATCTTTGCTTCCTTCCATAACTAAGGGCCAAAAATGTGACCAGGGTAGATTCAAGGTGGGCTCAATTTTTCATGCTTAGGTAGAATACCCACCTTGGATTCAACCTGAAAATAACCTAAGAGAATAAAGGGAAATAAATGGGCTTGGAAAAAATTTTCATTGAGGAAGAAGGTGCAACACAGCCCCTACAAAGGCACCCATAAATGATATAATATGATCCCTTGTATGTCATGAAAGTCATTGAGCTATGAATTCTAAACCACTATCCACCTCAACATCCACTATATGACCTTGAAGAGGCATCCTAGGAAGCATCCCCTACTTAAGGGTTTTGGTATACCCAATAGGACTTCTATGACACCCCTCCCATGTCTAAATTTGGTCAATTGTATAGGGTCTTGGAGAATTTGTTTATTTTGATGACATAGTTTTGATGAACATGTTTAGGTGCCTTGTTTATTATATGTGGTTTTCACTTGCCACGATATTATGACTTGGTATCCCTGGAGGGTGTGCCTATTTGTTTTGAAGGACCTTGTTTGGTGGAAAATTTTGGAGGAAAAATCCTATCTTGCACTTCCACGGGGCTTGAAGTCCACAATTTGGATGTCAAGGTCCCACATGCCAGATCATTATGAATTGCCTTTGGAGGCCTAGAATACACCTTGGACAACCTCACCATGCTCTCACAAACCAAATGTGTTTCTTTGAATACCTAAAATGTCACCTTAAGGGGCTTGATGTCATGCTTGAGGGGATTGAGGTGGCGATGAGGACACATGGAAGATTTTAGAGGAAGGAGGTCTTGAGATAAGATGAAAAGGAAAGGATTGAGGAAACATAGCTTTTGGAATCTTAGTGTACCTTTCTCTAAGCCCAACGACTTAGCCCAATTACCAAAACATGGCCTCAAAGAAGGTTGATGTCACCTCTTTAGGGTTTTCTTTGTGCAAATTCAAATTTTAGTTGAATTGTTTAGTATTATTTTTGTAAATGGGAAATATTAGGGATGTTGACCCCTATCTTGTAGATTACCCTAAAATTATGTGGGAAAACTATGTCTAAGAATTTTTTTATAAATATAGATCATTTATATCTTATTTGAACATAGCTCTCCCTTGTGGAGAAGGATACTTAGCTGAAATTTTCTCTACTCTTGGAGCATTTCATCTCTCTCTTTCAATTTTTGTGGTTTTATCTTACTATTGATGGATAAAAGTGGTGCAATACACTTGGAGGATTTTTCTCATGCTTGTTGATGGAAATTTGTTGGTCACTTAGGGTTTGATCTTGCATTTATTTGGAATTGGTAAGGAAATTATGCACCTGAGGTCTAAAAATATTTATTCTTCCATAATTGTTATTGGATGAACCGTTGGAGTATAAGGGAATACAACCTCCGCAAGATTTCAGTTATTTACTTGTGAAAGGTCATTAATTGCAAGGTTGCTTGAAGAATTACTAGGATGTATACCCTCAAAGTTCACCTTTGCTTCTTTCACAAATCCTAGGGAGTAAAAGTGCTTACACCCCTAGGTTCTTGTGGATCAAGCTCTTACATCCGAGGTCATATTGTTGCATAGGGTTTTTCTAAGAGAAGTAAAAGGGCTTACACCCTCTTAGCATTTCCTAGTGGACCAAGCTTTCCTTGGGGAGTAAGAGAATTTACACCCCCAAGGACTTAGTCTAGTATTCACATTATTTGACCCCACAACCCAATAGTAAGGCACTAATCACTTTTAATTTTCATTGGAGAAATGTAATTGTTGCATTGAGATACATGAAAACATGAAGGAATCAACTTGTTCAAATTGATTTCTTTCCTTGATGTTCTAGGCTTGTTATTGCCCCTAGAGCATCTCATATGGATAAGTGTTTTTTATTCTTGTTATAAATGTATGCTACAACCATTAGGGCTACAAAAAACTCTATTTTTCAAGCTCAATTTCTCACTCTTTTAACGTTGGAATTAGTTTGAAAGTTTCTATTATTAATCCACTTGATGTTAGCTATTGTTGGGAAATATTTTGTCTAATTTCTTGGGGTAAACGTTGTTGATGAAGAAAAACATTGCTACAGCCACTTGGATTTCACCAATATACTATGAAAACGTATCTTTACAACCATCTAAATACCAATAAATTTGTACTAAAGTATTGAGAATTCATCTACATCTTTTATGCTTCATAACTCAACTAATCTTCTATGCTTCAAGTGGTTTAATGTGCCATAGTTACTTGATTTTGATGCCGATATACATCTTTGTTTACTTCTGCAATTAGTGATAGAAATATCAAATTGCTTTTCCACGTAACATATACTGCACACAGTATGTTTTTCTTGTGTCTCGAGTAGGTACAAACACTCTCAGCAAGTACCCAAGGACTTGGAAACCTTAAACCTTTCCCAAGACTCATTATTAAGCCTTATTCCATATAGTAACTTGACCTATAGGGGCTTCCATTCATAAATCTCACTTTCCATCTCATTTCCCTCTAGGGTCATAGGGATTCCCACCTTGAGGTAACTTTATCATCTCTAAAGTGACAGGAATACCTGCCTAAGGTGACAGTGGGTAGGTGTTCTCAAATTTGTCGTCGTTTTGGTGGTTGAGTTGGGATTTTCCCAACCTAAAACTTGTGTGATAACAAGACCGTGTACTATGGAGTAACCCTTGTTGTTTTTGGGTGAATTCATACCCGTCAACAGAATTGGCACTAGAAGTGGGCCATTTTTATGGATTACATAAATAAACTACACAACCAAAATTAGTCTTCAAGAAACAACCCCAATCCCACTCTTTTCCCTCATATTGATTATGAACAGGAAATTACCTATGAAGACTTGAATCCCAATTTTGGAAGTGCCTTCAATAGTCCTAAACACACTCAGAGACTTGGTATCAATTACCACAACAAGAGTTCTTTGAAACTCGTCACCTTACACGTGCTTACACAAAGCCACTTGGTAAGTTGATGACAACCATTGAACTTTCAATAAGGAAAGAAACCCATGTGGAAATACCTAAGATACATCCCAATATTTATGTCAACTTCATAGATTATCTTATTGAGACTGCTTTACAAGAATTCATCGTACCCTTGAGTTGAGTCGCACACATCCTTATCAAACCCGAGGATAACCCTGAAGGTGAAAACCTAAAAAATATTTTAGAATAGATCATGGGTGAAAATAGAAACCAAAGAGAAATAATCCCATAATGGATGTCTCAAGGTGCCTTAAATTTAGATGGACCATTACATGAAATGCCTAGGAAATCAGACAAAATCCATCCCAAATTCGATCTAGATAAATCTGGGTCCCCAAAAGACCATTTAAATAACTTCTTCCTATCTACTCACCTACTCAATTTCCAACATGAAGACATGGTCTGTAGATGATTTCCTTACACTTTTTCAGGTAGACCATCTACTTGGTATTTTAGCTTGCCACCCAGATCTATAACTAGTTGGGATGATTTTGAGAGGGATTTTATAAGAAAATTCATAGAAATGAGAACAATTGCATCTTTGCACAAGGAGTTAGGAGCCATTAAGGTGGACAAAATAGAGAAGGTGAAAGATTCCAAATAGAGGTTTTTGAAAGTCTTGATTAATTTCCCCAATGATACATCTCCTACTTAGTCCTTAGCCATTGAATATTATACAACATCTGTGACCCCTTCTATAGGAATGTTTTTCAAACAGGCTAATAACAACACCTTGGAACTTATATTTTATGAAGCTAAGACAATAAAAGAGAATTATCCTCTTATGATCATCACATACATTCTGAGGAAACCAAATCAACTATAAATAAACCTTTTTTGTTAACTAAACAACCCGAAAAGGAGCCAAAAAATATTGACAATGTGGTGAAATTAGTTAAAAAATTATCAAACAAAGTTGTATATCTCAAGACGAATGTTGGTGAAGCATTAGCAAAGCCTTGAACCTTTTGCGCGTTCTTTAAGAGACAATATAATCCTCTAAGACCACCCGAACCCTCTCATATGGCCTTAAACTTAGACAACTTTAGCAATGACAATTTCCATTCTTATCACCAACAAAACCACCCAGAATGTGCTTTCCCTTAATGGGTCAACTCTATGACCATGGTGATCAATTGGTTATTAGATCATCATAGTTTAAACCATGAAAAACCTATACAAGCTCAAACTGATACTATTGAAGAGGTTCCTCCATAATTTTCCATGCCTTTTTGGGATTGGTGTCCATATTTTGATGATGAGACGATAGAAAAAATATTTTTGGAAGATACACCAGTAATCAAAGTTGTTTCCAAAAGGAATTATAACCTACACAAAAAGCGTCCAGTTCCCGAAGTTCCTTCCTCCAAAAATGATAATAAATATTCCCCTTAGGAAAATTACTCTTCCCCTTTCTACCCCAAAGCTAAATGATCCAACTCAAGGAAACCCCAGTGGAAAAGAAAACAAAGTTTTCCTAGACAACACTGATCAACTAAGTACATCAAGCTCAGGTGGGAACAATACCAAGATCAATGTATAAGCAAACAATATCAAAAAATGCGATCTGAAATCAAGCCAAATAGTGAGCAACCCAAACACACATGCCCTAGACTATAATGTGATAAAAGACATGAAGAAGACATAATCCGACATCTCTATGTTTGATATATTCTCATTACCCCAACAACATAAAATCCTACATGATTCTTTCAATCCCGATGATGCTCAAAAAAATGTTGTCACTACAACTAACAACATCCTTTGGGAAGATGAGGCACAAGAAGTATACAAGGTAGAAATCATAGCATCCATAAATGCAGTAAGCATAGGCACATATTCAAAGTCACAGGTCCTGACTTTTCTTCTCACCTATGAAATTTTTAATTTCAATGTGCATAATTTTCTAGTAGATTTAGGTGTGTCCTTTAACATTATGGCTTTTAGTGTCTGCCGAAAAATAAATCTTGTTTCGCAAATGAAAAAAACTAGAATTATACAATTAGATAAGAAATATGTTAAATTAAATGGAGAGATCAAAGATGTATTAATTAGGCTCTCATTTGATCCTAGGGTGAATCAAACCATAGATATTGTTGTCGTTGAAATACCAGAAAGTTGTGGTTTTCTATTGAGAAGGGATTGATCAGCCAAACTTCAAGGTTACTTTTCCACTGATTTGTCTCACCTATGGCTTACACATAGGGGTAAGGGATATCAAATTCGAGTGAACAATGAAACTCATATGAAACACACGGTAATGAAATTGGAAGGTAAGAATGTACCTATAAGTTTTGCACATTTCGTCTTAGGTAATTATTTCTTTGAAATCAACCATGGTTGTTACAAAGAACATACATCTGAGTACAGTCAGATTTATAATCTGAACTCCTTTCGCAAACACATAATAACACTTGTACCATATTAAATAACCTAGGTTTTAGTTCAATTAACAAAAAAAATATTTATGACGTGTTGTTAAGTTCTAAATAGTGGAACATTACCCCTTAATTGGGGTAATGTTATTTTATTTATGTCATCTTGGGTCCATTAGTTGTAATTGTACCTCCTAGTCTCCTACATATACCAAGGAGACCTTTTCATTTTGAATCATATTGTATTTGGAAATTTATGTGGTGTATAAGGAGGTTTCCCCCTCGAAGAGGCTTATTATATGAAATTCTCTCTTTTTCAAGGCATTGAGTACTTATTCTGAGGTTTTTTTAATCTATTTTGATATTTGGTTCTTAACATTTGGTATCACAGCTCAAGGTCTTGTGGTTTCGCTGCTGCATCTAAGAAAATTTGGAATTTTCACTATAACTGGTTTTCTATGATGTTTCAGAAGGGACCCCTTCGCGTATATTTATTATACAGATCAAGGTGTGTGGGGTTCAAATTTCATCTCACGAGGCCTTATACTTTCGAAGATATAGCCCATGTAAGATAGGGTTCTAGAATCATTCTGAATTTATACATCGTGTAATTTCCACTATAAAAAGTCTTTTCTAAAGTTTCAGACCCTAAAACCTAGAGGATATTCATATAAATTATCAAGGGAGTTGTGATAAAGTTTTTAGCTTCTGGGTCATTCTACTTTTGTAGATACACCATGTGTAAGATAGGGTATCTGACTAGTCATATTAACTAGTATCAAATAGGTATTTTGGGTAAAACAATGATATTGTCTTCAATGAGTATCTAAATAAGTGATACTAGGTGTATTGGATATAGGACAGTCTCTAGTATTTCTGGTACAAGTTTCAGAATAAAAAATTAGACATTTTTCTCTTGGAATGCTTTACAAGTACACTCTCCTAGAAGGACAAAAATCAACAAGGTGTGGGGAAGTTACCATAACTTCCACTTGGCACATCCAATTTTGACCAATCATGTGGAATTGTAGAGAAGACATATCAGAGAACTACAAAAATAAATTTTTAGACCCAGAAGGGCCAAAATTTTGGAGATACAATAGAAGAAAGATCGTCTAGTAGAACCACCTAGAAATCAAGGTTTAAAAGTGAGACTTGGCCAACATGCCACCAAAAAAGGGAAGTTCTACACCAAATAATCCTCCAGGCATTCCTACTTGGACTCTTGATGAAGGTGAAGAAATGTGCAGGGACATAAATGATTTACAAAAGAAGACAATAACAAAAGATGAACTACAAGGGATGAGGGATTCAACTAAAGCTAAGTTGGAGGAAATAATGGATACTAAGATGGATGGTTTAAAAAGGGAGATCATGGAAGGATTCAAAAATTTATTATTAGATAGGCCATCTAAAAGTGAAAATGTATCGCATGAAATTCATGATGAGGACATTGTTGGATAACTGAGAGGTGGGTGGGGTGAATCAGTTGTAACCTTGCTTAAACAATAATACTTATTTTAAATTCTTTCCATATCACTTAAGGACAATCACAATAATGCAGGGAAGTAAGCAATAGACCACTCAACATCATTCACACATATGAGATACACAGATACAGATATTTCCTGAGGAAACCCATAAAGGGTAAAATCCTCTTCTTCTTTATATGATAAGTAATCTGTACATTCTTTACATTATCATACATATGAGCACCAACTCATAATGAGGCTACAACCTCTGTTTTGAAAGCTGCTACTTACAGAGAGCACCAACTCTCTGGATTCTCTAGCACGAACTAGAAGGAAGCACCAACTTGCTGGTTTCTCTAGCACCCACTAGAAGGAAGCACCAACTCCCTAAGTGTTCCAACACCAATTGGATGGAAGCACCAACTTCCAGTCACATAGGAACCAACCTGTATAACAGAGAACAACAATTCTCCCTTGCACCACCCTGATTTCTCTGGCTACAACTAGATGGAAGTTACAACTCCCTTTGTTCAAGCACCCACTTGAACCTCTAAGGACAACAGTCCTCCCTAGCACCTCCCTACCACCCTGAAATATAAATCTTTGCTATTATGACTTATTACAGTGATATAGATTTCTTCAATGGCTTACTGGTCTCGTCACTATTCTTCTACACTAAGTTTCTCTGTCTACATCAGTGTCTTCTGCACACTCCTTGCGCTTTCTATTCTTTTTCCTTTTATGCTCTCTCGCCATGTCCCTTGAATGCACCATTCCCCTTCCGTACATTTCTGTTGCTGCACTCTGCCTCCTTCTTCACACCTCAATCACTCCCAACAACCACAACTATTTCTTCCTTATTCTACATTCTTATAGTCTCTATGCACCTTGTGCATGCAATCTGCTTCTTGCTCTTGTATCCTCTCCACTCCTAATCTCCTCCACATCGAGGTGTTTTCTCCACTTCACTCTTCCACAACTATCCCATCTCCTGTGTGCCACGTTGTCTCTCTTTTTTCTGCATCTCCTGCCCATTGTGAGTGCTCTGCCTGATCATCATGGTAACTCTTCAGCTTCTCTGGCAGTTTCCCCCACGCATCCATTATCATTGGGTGCTATATCGAGATTCCTCAGCTTCTCTGGTAGTTGAGACTCTTCGTCTTCTCTGTCATAAACGAGCTCATCCTCTGGTAGAAACCATCATTTGTTTCTAGCAGTTACACTGTGAAGTGCAATAGTATCCCTCTGATCTTATTCAAATTCATCTGCACCGTTGAATTGACTTCATTGAATATTGCGTTCATTTCTCCACTTCGCACTTTGGCATTTCGGGATCCCCGTGGTAAATATTTAGTTACTCTCCATGTCCCAATCCCTGAAACTCCGAAATAGAGATTGTCTGCACTAGCTCCTTCCTCCATCTTCCATCGATGTGACCAATGGCTGTGACCATAGGTTGAGCCATAATGTATTTCAAATTTTGGCATTTCAACAGTCCTGCTGTGTGGCATCTTGACTCTCCAAGTTCCGATCTCCGAAACTCCGAAAAAGGATCTTGCCGCTTCAATATTTTCTCTACAGCTCTTCGACCATGTGACTATGTGAGGTGACCAAGCGCTTATCCATATAGTTCTTTCATGATTTATCTTTTCGGCACTTCACCGTTTCTATGGCGATGAGTCCAGATCTCTTCGTGATTTTGCACATCGCGATTTTTGCATTCTTGACGTGAGAGTTCTTGACAACTCCACCTCCTGGTCTACGAAACTCCGAAATGGAGTCAGCTCAACTTTTCATCTTTTCGCACTTCGCAACTTTGGGATTCCTGTCGTGACAGTCCTTGACATCTCCAACTCCCGGTGTCCGAACCTCTGGTATGGAGACTTTTACATTTCGCGATTTTTCATTTCGCGACTTCAGGACTCCTGTAGTAAGAGTTCTTGACATCCCCAACTCCCGGTAGCCAAAACTATGAAATGGAGTCGGATCAATGCTTCGATCTTGCCTTTTGATCATTGTTGTTCTTCCTTGCCTGATTGTCTATTGATCTTCCTTGTCTACCTGTTTGTCATCGTTGCTACTATTCTTTCCATCAGTGACAAGCACGCTCTTCTTGTAAACATGCCAACAGACATGAGGAAGATGAATCAAGACTGGAGAAACTCCAACTTTTGGTTGAAGACCAACCACTTTCCTAAGATCGATATGAGGAAGTTTGATGGCAAGGATCCAATCACATGGATACTTTAGATGGAGTAGTTCTTTGATCTACATGGTGTGCCACATACACAAAAGGTATGAATTTCTTCTTTATATTTAGAACCCAATCAATTTGTGTGGTATCAAAGACTTTGTTCTCGCAAATCACTTGTCACTTGGAAAATTTTCACAGAATAAATGATATCAAACTATGAAGATACAAGGAGCAATACCTTCTTTAGCCAATTGATAAATCTCAAGAAAAAAGGTTCAGTTGTGGAGCACATTGAGAAATTCCAAAGATTGAATATAAAGGTAATGAATATTCCATATGAGCACCTAATTGATGTATTCACAAGAAATTTAAAGGATAACATTCAACTTGAGGCTCACCTTTGGGAACCCAAATCATTGGAGAATGCATTTAGGGTGGCAAGAAATGTTGAAAGTAAAAATATGGCTATGGCTACAAGAAGGACCACTCCTAAAATCTATCGAGATAATAATGTTCCTTCTTCTAAAACACCTCAACCTACAAGGTTGACACCTCAACAATTGGAGGAAAGAAAAGAAAAAAGTGTATGCTTTAATTGTGACAACAAGTACAGTAAGGGACATAAGTGTAGTGAGCAGAAATTACTCTACATATATTTTAAAGAGGAAGAAGAAGAAGAACAAGAACAAGAACCCTCTCAAGATGAAAATGTATAAGAGATTTCTTCTAAAGAGTTGAATCCCACGATATCATGCAATGCATTAGCTGGATTTAGCGCTTCTCAAACTCTCAAGATCGAAGGATGTATAAAAAATAAAAAGGTAATATTCCTAATTGATTTTGGTATTACCCATAATTTCATTCACTATACATTATACAAAGCTCTCGATTGCTTTATATATCTAGTGCTAGAGTTTCAAGTAATGATTGTAGATGGAGGAACTATCAATTTCTCATGAAAATGCAATAAGATCATTATTACTATGTGGGAATATGTAATGACTAGTCCAATGATTTATATACCCATGGGTGGTGTTGATGTCGTACTGGGATTCCAATGGTTACAATAATTAGGAATTGTGGCTTTTAATTTTCAAGAAATTGTCATGAAATTTCCATTGGAAGGAAAATAAATTGAGTTAAGGACAGGGAAACCTAGTAAGGTGATAAGCTCTAATGGCATGACAAAATTATTGAAAAATGGGCATTAGGGTGTAATTATACAACTATGCTCACTAGATGTTCAAACATCTACACCATTTATTCCCCTAGATCTCCAAGGGATCATTGATAAGCATCCCAAAGTATTTTAAGATATTCCCAAAGGCCTTCCACCCACTCGAAATCATGATCATGTTATTCACCTAATTCCTCGGAGTGTTCCTCCTAACATCAGGCCTTATAGATACCCTTATACCCAGAAGCGTGAAACTGAGCATATGATTGAATAAATGTTAGAGGCTAGCATTATTAGACCTACCAAAATGTCTTACTCTGCACTGGTGGTAATGGTACTCAATAAAGAGGGTTCATGGCATATGTGTCCATATTATAGAGAACTCAAAAAGATCACTATTAAATATAGGTTTCCCAGTCCCATCATTGATGAATTGTTAGATGAACTACATGGAGAAATTTATTTCACAAAGTTGGATCTTCGTTTAGGGTATCATCAAATTAGAATGAAGGAAGAAGATATCCCAAAACCAACATTCTGAACTCATGAAGGCCATTATAAATTTTTGGTCATTCCTTTTGGCCTTATGAATTGACCTTCCACATTCCAAGGGTTGATGAATTCCATTTTCAAGCCCTTCCTTCGAAAATTTGTGTAGGTATTTTTTGATGATATACTAAGCTATAGAAAAGTATTGGGGGGATCATGTGCAACATGTTGACAAGGTGCTACAACTACTAACATAGCAACAACAACTAAAGGAACAACAATTGTATGCCAAACCATCCAAATTTTTATTTGGGGTGAAGGAGGTAGAGAATTTGGGTCATATTGTATCTCATGAAGGTTTCAAAGTAGACCCTAACAATATTAAGGCCGTGATGGACTAGTCGATTCCCAAAACATTGAATAATATTAGAGGTTTTTTGGGTTTGACAGGTTACTATCACAAGTTTATTCGGAACTATGGAAGAATAGAAGCACCTTTAGCGACATTAACTAAGAAGGATGCATTTTCATGGACTCTAGAGGAAACTCAAGATTTTGAACAACTTAAAGAGGCGATGTGCAAAGATCATGTCTTGATCACAAAACACTTCACAAAATTTTTTATTGTGGAATGTAATGCCTTGGGAAATGGCATTGGTGTTGTTCTAATGCAAGAAGGAAGGCCCCTTTCTTTTGAAAGTCAACCACTCAAGGTTTTTAAGAAATGGTGGAAATACTACATGCATTGAAGAAATGGTGCCCTTACCTGATAGGTAGGCACTTCAAGGTCAAAACAGATCATGATAGTCTTAAATACTTCTTGGAACAAAGACTATCTTAATAATAAAAACAAAAATGGATGACCAAGATGTTGGGTTAAGATTTTGAAATCATATATAAAAAAGGGAAGAAAAATGTCGTGGAAGATGCACTCTCAAGAAAGGATGAAGATGTTGAGGCCTTTCTCTATGCTATCTTGATAATCCAAACCGATTGGATAATAGAATATAGGGATGAATGGAAGAATGGAAAAAATGTGTGGACTCTCATTCAAAGATTGTAGAAGGATTCTATTGCATCAAATACATTTACATGGAAAAATGATTCACTATGGTACAAATATCACTTATATTTATGTAAGAAATCCCAACTTGAACAAAAGGTAATCTTGGAATTGCACACCTCTCCAGTAGGAGGGCACTCAGGTTTTTGAAAACCTACCATAGGGTCAAGAAGGAATTTTTTTGGGATGGCCTTAAAACTGATGTTAAAAGGTTTGTGGAAGAATGTTTGGTTTTCCAACAAAATAAGGTGGAAACAATTGGGACCCCAGGTATTTTACAACCATTATCCATCCCAAGTCAACGTTGGGAGGAGGTTTCCATGGATTTCATCACAGGGTTACCTAAGTCTGAAGGAAAGAGTGTCATCATGGTTATTTTTGATATACTAACCAAGTACACACACTTTTGTGCACTTTCTCATCCTTTCAAATCTAGTACAGTTGCCACCGCATTCATGGAGGCAGTTCAAAAGCTACATGGAAGCCCAAAGATTATTGTAAGTGACAGATATCCCATCTTCACTGGACATCTTTGGACAAAATTGTTTTCCTGTTTGGGTACTCAATTGGCTCATAGCTCACCTTATCATCCTCAATACGATGGAAAAACTGAGATAGTGAACAAATGTCTAGAAGGATACCTTCATTACTTTGTCTCTGATAAAAAAACACAATGGTTCATATGGATTCCCTTGGAATAATGGTGGTATAACACTTCCTTTCATACTGCAACAAAAATGACACCATTTATGGATCTCTGTGGATATCACCCACCTTCCATCACTTCTTCTCTAAAAGAAAAATCTAAGGTTCAAGCACTGGAAGATCACATCGAGCATCAACAAAAAGTTCTCCAACTCTTAAAGAACAACCTAACCATGGCACAAAATTGCATGAAACAACATGCATATCATCATCATAGTGAAAGAATTTTTGAAGTAGGGTATTGGGTATTTTTAAGACTACAAAAATACAAACAGATGTCCCTCAAGCAAGCTAAGAAGGATAATAAATTATCATCAAATTACTATCACCCTTATAAGGTGTTGCAAGAGATTGGTACTATGTCATACAAATTGGAGTTGCCTACATCTTCACAACTACACCCAGTTTCCCATGTTTCATACTTAAATAAAGTTATAGGTGACAAGATCCTAGTTCAAACTATATCTCTAGAACTTGATCAAGAAGGAAAAATCATATTGGAGACTGAAGCTATCACTAAAATAAGAATTCGCCAGCTGAGGAATAGATCCATTTCAAAGTATCTCATTAAGTGGAGGAAACTACCTACTGAAGATTCCACTTGGGAAGATGAGTCTTTTATACAAAAGCATCTTGAATTACTAAAGCATTATCGACAACACTTGTTTGAAGGGGAGGGGCATGTTAAGCCCTAAATAGTGGCACATTACCCCTTAATTAGGGCATATTACATTAGTAATGCTATTATATTTATGTTGGCTTAGGTACATTAGTTGTAATTGTACCTCCTAGTATCCTATATATATCAAGGAGACCTTTTCATTTGGAATCATCTTGTATTTGTATATTTACATGGTGTATAAGGAGGTTCCTCCCTCAAAGAGGCTTATTATCTAAAATTCTCTCTTTTTCAAGGCGTTGAGTACTTATTATGAGGTTTTTTTATGCTATTATGCTATTTGATTCTTAACACATGTGGTATATGTCCTTTGATGGCCTTAAGACACAAGAAGGAGTCAAAGAGGGATGTGCCCCGATCGACGTTGGACAAGGTAAAACACTAATATCCTAATGCCTAGAATTTGAATGCACCAAGAACACTGTGGAATACGAATCCTTCGTTCAAGTTTTGAAAAAGGACATCAATCTCAAGGTGAAGTATCTCAAGGTATTTTGTAACTCTAAAATAATTGTTCGACAGGTAAGAAGTACCATTCATTTCCTATCCCCACATGTAAAATAATATCAACAAGAGGTATGTAATCTACTTTACTCTTTTGGCACATTCAACATTACTTCTATAGCTTGCAATCAAAATGTAGATGCATATATATTGGCAAATGCCACATCTAGGTTCATTCCCCCTGATGTTGTTTTTTCGGTTGAAATGGTTTTCAAGCCCTCCACACTAGACAACATCACAAATTGGTGAGTATTCTATGGTGACATTCAAATTATCAACTTTTTCACTAGTTCAATAACTTTCCAAGATGCGATGATTGATGATGAAGCACATCAGTTGTAACCTTGCTTAAACAATAATACTTATTTTAAACTCTTTCGAGATCACTCAATGATAATCACAATAATGCAGGGAAGTAAGCAATAGACCACTCAACATCATTCACACATATGAGATACACAGAGACAGATATTTCCTAAGGAAACCCATAAAGGGTAAAAACCTCTTCTTCTTTATAGGATAAGTAATCTGTACATTCTTTACATTATCATACATATGGGAAACAACTCATAATGAGGCTACAACCTTTTTTTTACAAGCTGCTACTTGCAGAGAGCACCAACTCTCTGGATTCTCTAGCACGAACTAGAAGGAAGCACCATCTCCCTAGTTTCTCTAGCACCCACTAGAAGGAAGCACCAACTCCCTAAGTGTTCCAGCACCAAATAGATGGAAGCACCAACTTCCAGTCACACAGGCACCAACATGTATAATCGAGAACAACAATTCTCCCTTGCACCACCCTGCCACCCTGGTTTCTCTGGATGCAACCAGATGGAAGTTACAACTCCCTTTGTTCAAGCACCCACTTGAAATTTTGAGGACAACGGTCCTCCCTAGCACCTCCCTACCACCCTAAAATATAAATATTTGCTATTATGACTTATTACAGTGATATAGAGTTCTTCAATGGCTTACTAGTCTCATCATTGTTCTTCTACACTACGCTACTCTGTCTGCATCAGTGTCTTCTACACACTCCTTGCGCTTTCTATTCTTTTGCCTTTTATGCTCTCTCACCATGTCCCTTCAATGCACCATTCCCCTTCTATACATTTCTTCTGCTGCACTCTGCCTCCTTCTTCACACCTCAATCACTCCCAACAACAACAACTATTTCTTCTTTGTTCAACATTCTTATAGTCTCTATGCACCTTGTGCATGGAATCTGCTTCTTGCTCTTTCATCCTCTCCACTCCTAATCTCCTCCACATCGGGGTGTTTTCTCCACTTCACTCTTCCACAACTATCCAATATCCTGTGTGCCACGTTGTCTCTCTCTGTTCTGCATCTCTTGCCCACTATGAGTGCTCTGCCTGATCATCATGGTAACTCTTCAGCTTCTCTAGCAGTTTCCCCCACGCATCTATCATCACTGGGTGCTATATCAAGATTCCTCAGCTTCTCTGGCAATTGAGACTCTTCTTCTTCTCTGTCATAGACAAGCCTATCCTCTGGCAGAAACCATCATTTGTTTCTAGCAGTTACACTGTGAAGTGCAATAGTAGCCCTCTGATCTTATTCAATTTCATCTGCACCGTTGAATTGACTTCATTAAATCTTGCGTTCATTTCTCCATTTCGTACTTTGACATTTCAGGATCCCCATGGTAAATATTTCGTTACTCTCCATGTCCCGATCCCTGAAACTCCGAAATGGAGCTTGTCTGCACTAGCTCCTTCCTCCATCTTCCGTCAATGTGACCAATGGATGTGACCACAGGCTGAGCCAAAACGTGTTTCACATTTTTTCATTTCGGCAATCCTATTGTGTGGCATCTCGACTCTCCAAGTCACAATCTACGAAACTTTGAAAAAGAAGCTTGCTGCTTCAAGCTTTTCTCTATAGCTCTTCGACCATGTGACTATGAGAGGTGACCGAGCGCTTATCCATATAGTGCTTTCGCAATTTCACTTTTCGGTACTTCGCCATTCCTATGGCGATGAGTTCTTGATGCTCCATGTCCCGGTATCCGAAGATTCAAAATGGAGCTTGGTTGCACCAGCTCCGATCATTTCAGCATTTCGCATTTCGGCCTTTCGCGATTTCGCATGTCGTGAATTCCTATTGCGAGTTCGAGAGGTTAGGGAACCCTATTCCTTTGACTTTGCAGTCGGCGAAATGATGATATGTCGTCACGTGTCCTATGGATCCAACGGTCCAGATCTTGTCGTGAATTTGACACTTCATGGGCCTTCCTTGTGCCAGATTCGAGATTTTGGCGTTTCACATTTCGCCTCTTCGGGACTCTTATGATGAAGAGTCTCGTCACTTGAATCTTCCAACTCCTGGTATCCGAAGCTCCGAAATGGAGTCGGATCAACGGTCCACACTCTAGATGATTCGACAATCCAGATCTCTTCGTGATTTTGCACATCGTGATTTCGGCATTCTTGACGTGAGAGTTCTTGACAACTCCACCTCTCGGTTTGCGAAACTCCGAAATGGAGTCAGCTCAACTTTTCATCTTTTCACACTTCGAAACTTTGGGATTTCTGTCGTGAGAGTCCTTGACATCTCCAACTCCCAGTATCCGAACCTTTGATATGGAGTCTTTGACATTTCACAATTTCGCATTTCGTGACTTCGGGTTTCATGACTTTAGGACTCCTGTAGTAAGAGTTCTTGACATCCCCAACTCCCGATATCCAAATCCCGGTAGCCAAAACTATGAAATGGAGTCGGATCAATGCTTCGATCTTGCCTTTCGATCGCTATTGTTCTTCCTTGCCTGACTATCTGCTGATCTTCCTTGTCTACCTGTTTGTCATCGTTTCTACTGTTCTTTCCATCAATGACAAGCACGCTCTTCTTGTAAGCATGCCAACAAACATGAGGAAGATGAATCAAGACTGGAGAAACTCCAACTTTCGGTTGAAGACCAACCACTTTCCCAAGATCGATATGAGGAAGTTTGATGGCAAGGATCCAATCACATGGATACTTTAGATGGAGTAGTTCTTTGATCTACATGACGTGCCACATACACAAAAGGTATGAATTGCTTCTTTATATTTAGAACCCAATCAATTTGTGTGGTATCGAAGGCTTTGTTCTCGCAAATCACTTGTCACTTGGAAAATTTTCATGGAATAAATGATGTCACACTATGAGGATACAAGGAGCAATACCTTATTTACCCAATTGATAAATCTCAAGCAAAAAGGTTCAGTTGCGGAGCACATTGAGAAATTCCAAAGATTGAATATAAAGGTAACAAATATTCTATATGAGCACCTAATTGATGTATTCACAGGAAATTTAAAGAATAACATTCAACTTGAGGCTCACCTTTGGGAACCCAAATCATTGGAGAATGCATTTAGGGTGGCGAGAAATGTTGAATGTAAAAATATGGCTATGGCTACAAGAAGGACCACTCCTAAAATCTATTGAGAGAATAATGTTCCTTCTTCTAAAACACCTCAACCTACAAGGTTGACACCTCAACAATTGAAGGAAAGAAAAGAAAAAGGTGTATGCTTTAATTGTGACAACAAGTACAGTAAGGGACATAAGTGTAGTGAGAAGAAATTACTCTACATATATTTTGAAGAGTAAGAAGAACAAGAACAAGAATAAGAACCCTCTCAATATGAAAATGTATAAGAGATTTCTTCTAAAGAGTTGAATCCCATGATATCATGTAATGCATTGGCTAGATTTAGCGCTTCTCAAACCCTCAAGATCGAAGGATGTATAAAAAGTAAAAGGTAATATTCCTAATTGATTTTGGTATTACTCATAATTTCATTCAATATACATTATACAAAGCTCTCAATTGCTTTATATATCTAGTGCTAGAGTTTCAAGTAATGATTGTAGATGGAGGAACTATCATTTCTCAGGAAAATGAAATAAGATCATTATTACTATGGGGGAATATGTAATGACTAGTCCAATGATTTATATACCCATGGGTGGTGTTGATATCATACTGGGATTCCAATGGTTACAATAATTAGGAATAATGGCTTTTAATTTTCAATAAGTTGTCATGAAATTTCCATTGGAAGGAAAAGAAATTGAGTTAAGGGGTATCACAGGGAAACCTAGTAAGGTGATAAGCTCTAATGGCATGACAACATTATTGAAAAATGGGCATTAGGGTGTAATTATACAACTATGCTTACTAGATGTTCAAACATCTATGCCACTTATTCCCCTAGATCTCTAAGGGGTCATTGATAAGCATCCCAAAGTATTTTAAGATATTCCCAAAGGCCTTCCACCCACTCGAAATCATGATCATGCTATTCACCTAATTCCTCGAAGTGTTCCTCATAACATCGGGCCTTACAAATACCCTTATACCCAGAAGCGTGAAATTGAGCATATGATTGAATAAATGTTAGAGGCTAGCATTATTAGACCTACCAAAATTTCTTAATCTGCACTGGTGGTAATGGTACTCAATAAAGAGGGTTCATGGCATATGTGTCCATATTATAGAGAAGTCAACAAGATCACTATTAAATATAGGTTTCCCAGTCCCATCATTGATGAATTGTTAAATGAACTACATGGAGAAAGTTATTTCACAAAGTTGGATCTTCATTCAGGGTATCATCAAATTAGAATGAAGGAAGAAGATATCCCAAAACCAACATTCTGAACTCATGAAGGCCATTAAATTTTTTTTATCATTCCTTTTGGCCTTATGAATTGACCTTCCACATTCCAAGGGTTGATGAATAACATTTTCAAGCCCTTCCTTCAAAAATTTGTGTTAGTATTTTTTTATGATATACTAATATATAGAAAGTATTGGGAGGATCATGTGAAACATGTTGACAAGGTGCTACAACTACTAACAGAGAAACAACAACTAAAGGAACAACAATTGTATGCCAAACCATCCAAATTTTTATTTGGGGTGAAGGAGGTAGAGAATTTGGGTCAAATTGTATCTCATGAAGGTTTCAAGGTAGACCCTAACATTATTAAGGCCATGATGGACTGGCCGATTCCCAAAACATTGAACAATATTAGAGGTTTTTTGGGTTTGACAGGTTACTATCACAAGTTTGTTCGGAACTATGGAAGAATAGAAGAACC
Source organism: Picea mariana (assembly GCA_032191745.1). Taxonomy (NCBI): domain Eukaryota; kingdom Viridiplantae; phylum Streptophyta; class Pinopsida; order Pinales; family Pinaceae; genus Picea; species Picea mariana. The sequence goes on from JASDQU010101158.1 coordinate 294,419, forward strand.
TTTAACGACATTAAATAAGAAGGATGCATTTTTATTGTGGAATGTAATGCCTTGGGAAATGGCATTGGTGTTGTTCTAATGCAAGAAGGAAGGCCCCTTTCTTTTGAAAGTCAACCACTCAAGGTTTTTAAGAAATGGTGGAAATACTACATGCATTGAAGAAATGGTGCCCTTACCTGATAGGTAGGCACTTCAAGGTCAAAAACAATTATGATAGTCTTAAATACTTGGAACAAAGACTATATTCATAATAACAACAATAATGGATGACCAAGATGTTGGGTTATGATTTTGAAATCATATATAAAAAAAGGGAAGAAAAATGTCGTGGCAGATGCACTCTCAAGAAAGGATGAAGATGTTGAGGCCTTTCGCTATGCTATCTTGATCATCCAAACCGATTGGATAATAGAATATAGGGATGAATGGAAGAATGGAAAAAATGTGTGGACTCTCATTCAAAGATTGCAGAAGGATTCTATTGCATCAGATACATTTACATGGAAAAATGATTCACTATGGTACAAATATCACTTATATTTATGTAAGAAATCCCAACTTGAACAAAAGGTAATCTTGGAATTGCACACCTCTCCAGTAGGAGGGCACTCAGGGTTTTTGAAAACCTTCCATAGGGTCAAGAAGGAATTTTTTTGGGATGGCGTTAAAAATGATGTTAAAAGGTTTGTGGAAGAATGTTTGGTTTTCCAACAAAATAAGGTGGAAACAATTGAGACCCCAGGTATTTTACAACCATTATCCATCCCAAGTCAACGTTGGGAGGAGGTTTCCATGGATTTCATCACAGGGTTACCGATGTCTGAAGGAAAGAGTGTCATCATGGTGATTTTTTATATACTAACCAAGTACACACACTTTTGTGCACTTTCTCATCCTTTCAAAGCTAGTACAGTTGCCACTGCATTCATGGAGGCGGTTCAAAAGCTACATGGAAGCCCAAAGATTATTGTAAGTGACAGATATCCCATCTTCACTGGACATTTTTGGACAAAATTGTTTTCCTGTTTGGGTACTCAATTGGCTCATAGCTCACCTTATCATCCTCAATACGATGGAAAAACTGAGATAGTGAAAAAATGTCTAGAAGGCTACCTTCATTACTTTGTCTCTAACAAAAAAACACAATGGTTCAAATGGTTTCCCTTGGAATAATGGTGGTATAACACTTCCTTTCATACTACAAAAAAAATGATACCATTTATGGAACTCTATGGATATCACCCACCTTCCATCACTTCTTCTCTAAAGAAAAATCTAAGGTTTAAGCACTGGAAGATCACATCGAGCATCAACAACAAGTTCTCCAACTCTTAAAGAACAACCTGACCATGGGACAAAATTTCATGAAACAACAGGCATATCATCATCGTAGTGAAAGAAGTTTTTAAGTAGGGTATTGGGTATTTTTAAGACTACAAAAATACAAACAGATGTCCCTCAAGCAAGCTAAGAAGGATAATAAATTATCACCAAATTACTATCACCCTTATAAGGTGTTGCAAGAGATTGGTACTATGTCATAGAAATTGGAGTTGCCTGCATCTTCGCAAGTACACCCAGTTTCCCATGTTTCATACTTAAATAAAGTTATAGGTGACAAGATCCTAGTTCAAAATATATCTCCAAAACTTGATCAAGAAGGAAAAATCATATTGGGGCCTGAAGCTATCACTGAAATAAGAATTCGCCAGTTGAGGAATAGATCCATTTCAAAGTATCTCATTAAGTGAAGGAAACTACCTACTGAAGATTCCACTTGGGAAGATGAGTCTTTTATACAAAAGCATCCTGAATTACTAAAGCATTACCAACAACACTTGTCTGAATAGGAGGGGCATGTTAAGCCCTAAATAGTGGCACATTACCCCTTAATTAGGGCATATTACATTAGCAATGTTATTTTACTTATTTTATCTTAGGTACATTAGTTGTAATTGTACCTCCTAGTATCCTATATATATCAAGGAGACCTTTTCATTTGGAATCATCTTGTATTTGTAAATTTACATGGTGTATAAGGAGGTTCCTCCCTCAAAGAGGCTTATTATCTAAAATTCTCTCTTTTTCAAGGCATTGAGTACTTATTATGAGGTTTTTTTATGATATTATGTTATTTGATTCTTAACACATCTGGTATATGTTCTTTGATGGCTCTAAGACATAAGAAGGATTCAAAGAGGGATGTGCCCTGATCGACCTTAGACAAGGTAAGACACTGATATCCTAATGCCTAGAATTTGAATGCACCAACAACACTGTGGAATATGAATCCTTCATTCAAGTTTTGAAAAAGGACATCGATCTCAAGGTGAAGTATCTCAAGGTGTTTTGTGACTCTAAAATAATTGTTCGACAGGTAAGAAGTACCATTCATTTCCTATCCCCACATGTAAAATAATATCAACAAGAGGTATGTAATCTACTTTACTCTTTTGGCACATTCAACATTACTTCTATAGCTTGCAATCAAAATGTAGATGCAGATGTATTGGAAAACGCCACATCTAGGTTCATTCCCCCTGATGTTGTTTTTTCAGTTGAAATGGTTTTCAAGCCCTCCATACTAGACAACATCACAAATTGGTGAGTATTCTGTGGTGACATTCAAATTATCAACTTTCTCACTAGTTCAATCACTTTCCAGGATGCAATGATTGATGATGAAGCACATCAGCAAGAAATACAAACTTAACAGGATGAAGAAAACAAAGTAAAAGTAAATTGTGTATGGAACAATGTTTTGATGCTTGAAAAATTATTCGATTTTTAATCTACGTTTAGGAGGTCCACCAAACCGAAAACCAATAGTTCGACCATGATGCATTTCCTGGTCAATCATGGAACATCTGGACAACCCAAATATGTAAATTGAGGCACATATTGTTCAGAGGGAGAAAAACACACATTCACAGAGTTCTTTAAGAGATATTGAGATGTTTTTGCTTGGACAATGACAATCTGAAAACTTATGATACCTGAATAATACAGCATGTGATTCGCATTAGGGAGGGTGTCAAGCCATTCCAACAAAGTATTAGAAAAATACACCCAAATTTCAAACCTCTTATCCATAAAGAATTAAAGTATGCATTATATTCCTAAATCATCTTCAAAGTTTCACATTCAACTTGGGTTTGTAACATGGTTCCTGTGAGAAAGAATTCTGGAGAAATCAGAATTTGCATAGATTTATGGAATTTGAATCGTACTTCCGACAAAGACAACTATATCATCCCCCTGATGGAGCAAATATTACAACTTGTCTCTGGATTTAAGTTGTTTTCTTTACTATAAGGGTTTTCAGGATACAACCAGGTTCTCGTAGAAGAACCCAATCGATTAAAGACCACTTTCCAGACCAAGTGGGGGACAAATAAATATAGGAGAATGCCCTTGGTTTAATGAATACAGGATCTAGTTTTCAAAGGGAAATGGATATCATTTTTCAATATTTAATCGATCAAAGTGTGGTGGTTGACCTCGACGATGTCACTATTTACTTGAAAAAGAGAGAATATCACCCAAGGCACCTGAAATAGATATTTGAATGATGTAGAAAATATGGGATTTCTTTGAATCCCAAGAAAATTGTGTTTGTTGTTTCAGAAGGCATACTACTAGGAATTGTGATCTCTAAAGATCGAATTTCGGTGGATCTAGAAAGGAAAAAATTCATTCTACAAATCCCTCCACTGCATAGTAAGAAATGAATGCAATCATTCTTTGGTAGAACCAATTTTGTGAGGAGATTCATTCCATATTTTGATGAAATTATTAAGTCGCTTCAAAGAATGATCAATAAAGATGTTTAGTTTAAATGGGCACCTGTGGAGAAGGAAGCATTTGATAATATCAAATCCATCATAGTCACTGCCCCATCTCTACGAAGTCTATATTTTACCAAGGATTTCTTACTATGCACTTTCGCATCTGATCACTCCTTCGTAGTAATTCTCACACAAAATGATGAGAAAAGAGATGAATATCTCATTGCATTGATGAGTAGTGGACTACAATGTGTTAAGTTGAACTACCCACCAGTGGAAAAGAACTATTTTGTTTTCCATAAAGCTATCAAATAGTTCATACCTTATATTATGAAAAATCACACAAAATTTATCGTCCCTCACCCAGAGGTCAGATCTCTTTTCATTCAAAGATATTTGGGAGAGCGACGAGGAAATTGGATGATGTACTTACAAGAATATGACTTGGATTTTAAACCATCCAACAACATGAAGGGTCAAGGCATTTGCAAACTAGTAACACAAGACACCGGTGAAGAATATCAATAAGAGGACGGATGGAAAAAGGAATCAATGATGTATACACAACAATTTCCATACAATCCATATATTGAGGGATAATATTATCACGATCTCAAATATTACCTGAAAAATGGCACAAACCCATACTACCTTAATTCTAGGCACAATAAATCACTTCGATTGAAATCCCTACAATATCAGTTGCTACATGGCATCCTGTTTAGAAAGAAATATGATGGAGTGTTACTCCGGTGCCTCGAAAACTAAGAAGTTGATATGGTTATGAAAGACATGCATGATGGAATAGTTAGAGGCCATTTTTCAGGAGACACAACAACTCACAAAGTGTTAAGAGATGGATATTATTGTCCCACACTTTTTAAATATGCCCATGCATATTCACGAAGTTGTGAAGCATGTCATAAAGTTGCAGGAAGAGAACAAAAAGTTTCCATTCATCTTCATCTTGTTGTTATTGAAGAACCCTTTGAACAGTTGGGGATAGACATCATTGGTGATATTAACCCCCATTCCTCCAAGCAACACATGTACATTCTAACCGCTACCAATTATTTTAAACATTGCATTGAAGAAATATCGTTGATCAAAGTGAATGAGGAGGTAGTGATTAATTTTATTGAACAATACATCATCACAAGGTTTGGAGTTCATAACACTCTAGTGTTTGATAACACAACTTATTTTTCATCTTTAAAATTATCTGAGTTCTCCTTACAGAAGGGGATTATTTTGATGTACTCAACCAACTATTATCGTCAGGGTAATGCCTTGGTTGAATCCACAAACAAAAACATAATCTGAATCCTCAAACAAACTGTGGTCAATCACTAGAGAAATTGGAAAAACCATATCAAATTCCCTCTGGGATGATCGTGTCACTCCTAAGGCCTCCTTAGGGAATTCCTTGTATTTCCTTGTTTATAGGAAAGAAGTCATTTTACCCTTGAATATATACCTTCCTACCCTACAAATCACCCAACAGTCTCGAGGAAGAGAGTGCCCCGTCATTCAATGACATATTAATACCTTGTTGATCTTAGAATATAGTTGTGCCAAAGATAAAGGAAAGTTTGAAACTCATCGACAGTAAAATGTTGGTTTTATAAGAAATACGGTATTGAGAAATAATTCCAAGTTGGGGATTTAGTCCTCAAATGGGACAAGCCACATGAAGATAAATGGAAACATTCGAAATTCCAAAAATTATGGCTTAGGCCTTATGTTATAAAAGAGAATATTGGCCAAGGTACCTTTTAGTTACAAAATATTCAAGGGGAAGTTGATCCTCTCCCCGTTAGAGGCCAGATTCTCAAGCACTACATTAGCTATCCTTCGAGGAGGCTGGTCCTTTGTACATAAATAGATTTCTGGTTTTCACTTTTTGTTTCTCACTCATATTTTTCTTTATTTACTATTTTTTTTCCAACATGTTATAGCTTGTTTGATTTTCAGATTCTTGTTTTCTTCTCGAAAACTTCCATATTGGTTTCTTGAGTTTTTGATAGCTTAGTCTTCGTCATGCACCTAAATCGTAACACATCTGGTGTCAATAGCCTGATAATTATGTGATCTAGTTTCCATTCACATATCATCCTAATCTTGGAACCTTTGTTATTCACTATCCCAAGTCATTTCTAGTAGAGGAATATAACTCATCAATATATAAGAATAGTACGAAAAAAGAGAGAACCATGGAACTTTACCTAAGAAAGGGTCATTATATTGTGTGAACTAAAAGAAAATGATTTGGTAAATATGGATGTAGCATTCCAAATACCATCACTCAAGGATTTCACTCATCTATAATCAAGTTAGAAAACCTCACTATCATAGGTGTCATCCATAGTTCCTTTAAAGGATAACTAGAATCCCCCCATCCACATCTCACTAAATAAAATAGAAACAAATTTTATAGAAGGTAAAGGATTTGGGAGAGGCATTATATATCACATGGGACATGAAAGTATCTATGTTGGGGCTATGGACACTTTCTAGAAATGGAGCAAGTTCTGTGACACCAAGGTGACTTTGTCACAGCTATGGATGCTTGCTAGCAGCAGAGCAAGTCTTGTGACTCTGTCAGGGCTATGGATGCTCACTGGCAGCAGAGAAACACCATATACATGCACCATAAGTTGCATTCTCATCATTCCTGATGTTTCATTTTCCATAATACTCCCTACACCTCCCCTTAGGTCATTTATTATATGAATAAGAAATAAGTGAAAGGAAATTTGGTCTAAGGTATGGTCCTAACCTCTTCTTTGTATCATCCAAACTCTATTTCATCATAATTTTATCTATGGGACCTATTATTTCTCTGTTGGAATGTACATGATAACATGTCCTTCCCCATAAATATGTGTGGATATCATCTTAGAAATATTCAAGGCTTCACCCAATGTGTCACCATTTGTTGTGTGAGGCACTACAACCCTCCATTTCCCTTGTATTTCACTTGTAATTTCCTTTTACAAATGGATCCCATTTTATCTTTGACTTGATAAATCCTCCTATAACAACCTCTTTTCTTATCTCTAAAAGAACACCCTTCTTGTTCCCCTTACTTCAATCTACTTCTCTCAGAAAGAAAAGACACTTGGAAAACATTCTTTGAAAAAAAAGATTGTTTCTTTGTTGGAAAACTTAAATGAAACTCCTCTGATATACATCAAATGATTTACCCTCAATCCCTCTAATGTACATCAGAGGAATTCCTCCCAACTCCATCGATGTACCCTTTTGATTTAACACATCTCCCTTCAGCGGGCCTTTGTCGCTCAAGTTTCTTTAAAATCCTTCGATGTCATCGGAGGAGTTAACATAAACTCCTTCAATGTCATCAGAGGAATTACCTACATCTACTCTGGAGAACCAAAGTACATTGTTTTAATTTCTTCTATGTACATCGGAGGACTTTCCACAAAGTCCTATGATGTACATTGGAGGACTTTCCTTCATCTCCTCTTATTTTAAAGTCAGTCACCCACATTTAATGCGCTAACACCAAAGTTCATAAATATACCATCGATACTCATTTTTATTTTTCCTTTGAGTGATAGTGAGAGGAACATGGATCTCAGGAAAAGAGCATGCCAAGCTCTCATTCTCTCATTACTCAGCCTCTCACGATATCCCACATGGTGGAAGACTTCCAGGAAAGCCCCAATGCACTGTTTGCAATCTAGGGTTAGGTTTTTGTTATTCTCTAAGGTATGATATATATATTATCAAACAGGGAATCCAAGGTTTTCCTCCCCAAAACCTCTATACTATCCCCTCCATATACCACCCCGCTATAACCCTACATCTTCCCTTACTTGTTTTTTGATTACCACCTTTTCCTAAACCTAAATAGTTCTGCCTCCCCTACTACTGTTTGACGACGTTGAAGCCAACAACATTTCTAGAATACTTTTCAATCTAAATTCATCCCTACCACATACTATAGGCTCAAATCCAAATCCCTTTGACTAAGGACCTCGATGTTGGCTTAGATCAAGCTTCGCAGCAACACTTGGAACAATAGCTTTCGACAGGTTCAATTTTTCCTGTGAGAAAATGACCTAAAATCCTATGCTACTATGTATTTAATAGTCCTTTCACTTAACTTCTCTTATCACATCGAAGGATTTAGCATTAAATCCTACGATGTGATCAGAGGAGTTACACAAAACATGTTTGATAATACATTGAAAAACTTTGAGCTAACCTTGGTGATGTACATTGGAGCACTTTGCATTAACTCCTCCAATTTTCATCAAAGGATTCAACATTAACTCGGTCTATAACACATCAGATTCTTTCAAACCAACTCTCCCAATGAATTTTGGAGTCTTTGACATGAACTTCATCGATTAATATCAGAGCACTTGTTAACAATTCCTTCAATTTGCATCGAAGGAGTTAAATTCAAAGCCTTTGATTTTTCTTTCTAAAGTCTTCCCCCCCCACCAAACCTTCACCAGGTTGTTCACCATCCCACCATTATTCTCATGTCTTCATATGTCAACTCTCCACCCAGCATTAACACCAATGATTCCTCAAGTATGGATTCTAAGGCTTAAAAAAATTCTTTATAAATGCATATGATAGTTATGATTTTTCTCACATTGTACCCATTTTTCACTCTGTAGGTATAAACATGTCTCTGAGAAAGAAGGTAGCCAACAAGACAACCACCATCGAAGCTTATGGAAGTGTAAAATAAATTGAGGATAAACGAGGAGTAGTGAGTCACATTTATGATAACATCATTAGTATCCTAGAAAAAAGAGACAGACTCAAATGGGGTGAAGTATACCAAATTTTCAAGAATAAAAAGTATGTCACTGTCGTCAAGGATCAGGATGACTTGAGAGTCTTCAAAAACATCATAAAATAATGGATATTTAAATTCATGGCCAGAGCTACCATTTTTCCATACATCGACGCAATCTCCTAGATCCTAAAGCATATATACTGGAAAAGAGACACATTTGTAATGCTAGAGGGGAGCCAATAACATCTTTCCATCCTTCATACTTAGAAAAATATTATCATATTGAGAAAGGAATGAAGAAGCTAGAAAACAATCTGCTTGTTGAATTCAAACACATTACTAAATAATTGTGCCCCAAGTGGTACAAGCTGGACAAGCAGTTCAAACACAGACCTAAAGGAGGATACCCCTGTTAATCCCTAAATAATGGCTCATTACCCCTTAATTGGGGAATATTACCTTAGTAATGTTATTTTATTTATGTAGGCTTTAGTCCTTCATTTGTAATTATACCTACTAGTCTCCTATATATACCAAGGAGACATTTTCATTTGGAATAATCTTGTAATTGTACATCTATGTGGGCATAAGGAGGTTTCCCCCTTGAAGAGGCTTATTATCTGAATTTATCTCTTTTTCAAGGAGTTGAGTACTTATTCTAAGGTTTTTCTGTGCAATATTGATATTTCGTTCTTAACATATGGTATCGGAGCTCAAGGTCTTGGGATTTGCTGCTACATCTAAGACACCTTGGAATTTTCGCTATAATTTTTTTTATACAATGCTTCAGAAGGAATGGCTTGGAGGATATTTAGTAGACAGATCAAGGTACATTGGGTTAAAATTTAAGCTCCTAATAACCTATAAATTCATAGATACAACCTGTGCAAGATAGGGATCTGGAATCATCCTGAACTGAGCATTGCGTAATTTTCTCTATAAAAACGTTTCTGTAACATTTTAGACCCTGAAATACAAAGGCTATTCACAAAAATTAGTAAGGTATCTGTGGTAAAAATTTAATCTTCTGGTTCATCGTACATGTGTAGATACACCCTGTGGAATATAAGGTATCTGACTAGTCCTATTGACTAGTTTCAAGAAGGTGTTCCAGGTAAAACAATAAAAAATTCTTCCTAGAGTATCCAAATTGAGTGAGACTGGTTTCATTGGATAGTGGACAGTCTATAGTAGTTCTGGTACAATTTTCCAAATTTTATATCAATTATTTTGTGTGGGGCACGCTATATAAGTGAGATCTCCTAGAAAGGCCAAAAATCAGTAAGTTGAGGGGAAGTTACCATAAATTCCACTTGGAACATCCAATTTTGATCAGACCTGTGGAATTGTAGATAAGAAATATCAGAGAACTACAAAAAATAATTTTTCATACCCAGAAGGGTCGAAACTTTGGAGATACAGCAGAAGAAATATTGTCTAGCAGAACCACCTCAAAATCAAGGTTCAAAAGTGATACTTGGCCAACATGTCACCCAAAAAGGGAACTTCTACACCAAATAAGCCTCCAGAAAATCCTACATGGACTCTTTATGAAGGTAAAGAAATGCGTAGGGACATAAATGATTTACAAATGAAGATAGTAACAAAAGATGAACTACAATAGATGATGGAGGGTTTAAAAGGGGAGATCATGGAAGGATTGAAAATTTTCCTAATAGAAAGGACACCTGAAAGTGAAAATGTATCCCATGAAATTCATGGTGAGGAAAAAAGGAAGGTGAATCAAGAATGGAGAAACTCCAACTTTGGGTTGAATACTAACCATGTTCCTAAGATTGATATGAAGAAGTTTGATGGCAAGGACCCAATCACATGGATACTTCAGATGGAGCAATTCTTTGATCTACATAATGTGCCACATACACAAAAGGTACGAATTGCTTCTTTATGTTTAGAACCCAATCAATTTGTATGGTATCGATGGATTTGTTCTCTCAAATTACTCGTCACTTGGACAATTTTCACGTAATAAATGATAGCACAGTATGAGGATACAAGGAGCAATACCTTCTTTAGCTAATTGATAAATCTCAAGCAAAAGGGTTCAGTTGCAAAGCACATTGAAAACTTCCAAAGATTGAATATAAAGGTAACAAATATTCCAGATGAGCACTTGATTGATGTATTCATAGGAACTTTAAAGGATAACATTCAACATGAGGTTCTCCTTTGGGAACCCAAATCATTGGAGAATGCATTTAGGGTGGAAAGAAATGTTGAAAGTAAAAATATGGCTATGGCTACTAGAAGGACCAATCCTAACAACTATAGAGAGAATAATGCTCCTTTTTCTAAAACACCTCAACCTACAAGGTTGACACCTCAACAATTGGAGAAAGGAAAAGCAAAAGGTTTATGCTTTAATTATGATAACAAGTACAGTAAGGGAAATAAGTGTGGTGAGAAGAAATTATTCTACATAGGTTGTGAAGAGGAAGAAGAATAAGAACAAGAACCATCTCAAGATGAAAACGTAGAAGAAATTTCGTCTGAAAAGTTGACTCACATGATATCGTGTAGTGCATTGGATGGAATTAACACTCCTCAAACCCTCAAGATCGAAGGATATATTGAAAATAAAAAGGTAATAGTCCTAATTGATTCTGCCAGTACTCATAACTTCATTCACTATCAATTAGCCAAATCTCTCAATTGCTTTGTATATCCATTGCTAGAGTTTCAAGTAATGATTGTAGATGGAGGAACTATCAATTTCTCAACAAAATGAAATAAGATCAATCTTACTAGGGGGAATATGTAATGAATAGTACAACGTTTTCTATACCCATGGGTGGTGCTGATGTTGTACTAGGAATCCAATGGTTACAATCATTAAGAACGGTGGCTTTTAATTTTCAAGAACTTTTCATGAAATTTTCATTGGAAGGAAAAGAAATTGAGTTAAGAGGTATCACAGGGAAGCCTGGTAAGGTGATAAGCTCTAATGGCATGACAAAATTATTGAAAAAGGGGCATCAAGGTGTTATTGCACAACTATGCTCACTATATGTTCAAACATCTAAGCCATCTATTCCTCTAGATCTCCAAGGGATCATTGATAAGCATTCCAAAGTATTTGAATATATTACAAAAGGTCTTCCACACACTCGAAATCATGATCATGACATTCACCTAATTCCTGGGAGTGTTCCTCCTAACATTAGGCCATACAAATACCCTTATGCCTAGAAGCGTGAAATTGAGCGCATGGTTGAAGAAATGTTAGAGGATGGAATTATTAGACCTAGAAAAAGTTCTTACTCTACACCGGTGGTAATGGTATTCAAGAAATATGTCTCATGGCATATGTGTCCAGATTATAGAGAGCTCAAAAAGATCTCTATTAAAGATAAGTTTCCAATTCCTGTCATTGATGAATTGTTAGATGAACTACATGGAGCAATATATTTCACAAAGTTGGATCTTCATTTAGGGTATCACCATATTAGAATGAAGGAAGAAGATATCCCAAAATTAGCATTCCGAACTCATGAAGGCCATTATGAATTTTTGGTCATGCCTTTTGGCCTTACAAATACACCTTCCACATTCCAAGGGTTGATGAATTCCATTTTCAAGCACTTCCTTCTAAAATTTGTGTTAGTATTTTTTGATGATATACTAATCTATAGCAAGTCTTGGGAGGATCATGTCGACATGTTGACAAGGTGCTACGACTACTAAACGAGAAACAAATATATGCCAAACCATCCAAATGTTTCTTTGGAGTGAAGGAGGTAGAGTATTTGGGTCATATTGTATCTCATGAAGGTGTCAAGGTAAACCCTAACAAGATTAAGGCCATGATGGACTGGTCGACTCCCAAAACATTGAAGAATCTTAGAGGATTCTTGGGTTTGACATGTTACTACCACAAGTTTGTTCGACACTATGGAAGAATAGCAACACCTTTAATGACACTAACTAAGAAGGATTCATTTTCATGGACTCCAGAGGCAACTAAATCTTTTGAACAACTTAAAGAGGTGATGTGCAAAGCTCCTGTCTTGACCACTCTAGACTTCACAAAATACTTTATTGTGGAATGTTATGCCTTGGGAAATGGAATTGGTGTTGTCCTAATGCAAGAAGGAAGGCCCCTAACATTTGAAAGTCGACCACTCAAGGGAAATGACTTACACAAACCCATTTATGAGAAGGAAATGATGGAAATACTACATGCATTGAAGAAATGGTGGCCTTACCTAATAGGTAGGAACTTCAAGGTCAAAACAGATCATGATAGTCTTAAATACTTCTTGGAACAAAGACTATCTTCTAAATAACAACAAAAATGGGTAACCAAGATATTGGGTTATGATTTTTAAATCGTCTATAAAAAATGGAAGCAAAATGTTGTGGCAGATGCACTCTCAAGAAAGGATGAAGATGTTGAGGCCTTTCTCTGTGCTATCTCGATCATCCAACCTAATTGGATAATATAAGCAAAGGATGAATGGAAGAATGAAAAAAAGGTGTGGACTCTCATTGAAAGGTTGCAACAGGATTCCAGTGCATCAGATACATTTACATGGAAAAATGATTAACTATGGTACAAAGATCGCTTATATCTATGTAAGAACTCCCAACTCAAAAAAAAGTTACTATTGGAATTTCACACCTCTCTAGTAGGAGGGCACTCAGGATTTTTGAAAACCTACCATAGGGTCAAGAAGGAATTTTTTTGG
>JASDQU010101158.1:340316-361727 GCA_032191745.1 Picea mariana
ATCATTGACCATCAACACCTAACTCATCTATATTCCTTAACAATATCTAACACCCAACCCTTAAAACTTGTATTAAAAATTAAAAATTTATCAGAAATTACAGGATTTGACTAAATCCCGTAATTGCTCCAAGGTTCGTGTACTTTTGTAGTATCATGTAGGTGCATTGTATGCAGGAGGCACAAGGTGAAGGCGAATCCATAGGTACAATATTTATGAATGAGTCATAAGGTGAATGTATGAGGGAGAAGGCTTATGTAGGGGCACTAAGTGTATACAAGTGAAGGATGTGGACTATGTATTGGATACATGCAATGAATGAAACGTTGGAATTTTGGAGTGTGTATGGAACAAATTGAGTGAATGTAATGGAATTGCGACGAGTGAATGTAATGGAATTGTGGATGAATGAATGTGTATTGGCACTTGTGAATCTTCTTTTTCATTTGAAATATAAATGTAGTTATGAATGGTAACTTGGTAGTTCTATACTTTTGATCTTTTTTATCTCAATCTGTGTTTCTTGTTACTTTATTTAGTTTTCCTTGAAATAATGATTACATGCAAATTCATTGCATGGATACAAGTTTTTATTAGATTGGACATGCCTCTTTGATAATTTCCTTTGTTGTGTGAAATTTGTGAATTCAAAGGAATCTAAGAAGAACCTCACCAAATTTTTCATAAGTGAGGAATTGCAGCAACATTCCAGCCAGCTTCAACCAAGCAACATCACCAACACAAGGAGCAACAAACAAGTTAGTATACATTTTTCTTTTTAATGCTTTAAAAATTTGGAAAAGTATTCATAAGATAGCAATGATAAATACCTTTCCCTTCCCCTAACCTATCTCTTCATCACTTCATATACCCTCAAAGCATCAAAAAGAGTACTCAAAGAAACCAATTTGGTCTCGAAGGGAGCTATAAGGGGAAATTAGATTTTCGAAATCAAACAACAAGAGAATGATTAGAAAGAAGGTTATTCTTGTAAATATTCTTATGGTTTCCAACCTCAAAATATTTACAAACATTTTCAAAACAAGTTATCAAACTGATTATACAAACACATTGTTTTGAATATGTCAATTGTACAATGCTCTGTTTTATGGAGACATATATGTGGAGACATTATAAGTTGTTGTTTGCTTCAAAATGAAAATAGGGGTCATACGGAAAACACTTTTGGAGTTATAAGTTGAATGGTTATTCAAAGGAAAATAAATCAGGGAGCTATAAGTCAAAGTGGAGTCATAAGATGAACACCATTTCCTGTGATGATTGCAAGAAAAGAAAGTGAAATTTCATAAGTGAAAGAGGTATGATGGCAGGTAATTTTCAACAATGAGTGCTCATTTGAGATATTGTAAAAATGCATTTCTACCATAATACCCTTGTTAAGAATGCTTATTCCCTCGACAAAAGTCAATTTTTCTCCTTAAGTCAACACTCTCATTCTCATTTTCCTCCACAATGTTTTTTTTCCTCTTTCCTAAAAGTGATGTAGCTTAACCTCTTTCCATATACTATTGTTCTACTTAGACGCTCACCATACTCAAACTGTTGACACGTTCCCACATTATACCTTACCTCCTCGCTCCAACACGTTCTTTCCTATGCCTACCCAGCTCGAAATTTCTAATAAACAGTGAATTGTATGTTGACAATTTTACTATCAACATACACCATTTTCGCCTTGTGGATAAATTGTGGCATTGAGGAAATATGTGGGAGGTGAATGCATAAACCAAGGAGAAGAGAACATGTTCAAGAAGGAGTCGGCCAGGGAAGGTAAGTTCGAATTCAATGTTAAGAATTGTTAAGTTAAGTGCCAATTTCGACTTCCTGAGGAACATTTTGAGAACAAAAACAATTCATTTCTAGCAAAGGTTGATTGTAAGAAGAAACATAGAGTTGGGTTTCAACAAGAAGGAATAGAATATTTTAAATTGCAGATTGAATTGTCAGGTATGCCCTTTCATCAAGAACTTTATTATTGAAATTAACAGAGAGTAGTTTAGAAATTAAAAAAATGAGATTTTCTTTGTTTCATTTGAACAGAAAATTCTTGTTGAAAGAACATTCACATAATTGAATTAAAACAGAGTCTACAAGTTTGAAGAAATCAAAACAACTGATTGAAGAATATACAGGGTTGAATATTTTTTGGACAAGGATAGACCTCCTTTTTGTATAAGCAGTGAAATATTTTTCACGGTCTTTCTCTTTAAAAATTGAAAGAATGGTGTCTAGGTATGAACCAGAGAAGTTTGATGCATCAGAAACTCACAAATACTGTCTATAAATTCTTGAAAAAAAGCAGTGGATATCTTTCTTTGAGAAGTTTGATGGATATTGTGAAAAGTTTTCTTTAGAGTTTGCTTGTTCATTTAATGGGGAAAGGACCACTGTTGGTAACATCACCATTAGAATTTATGAAGATGTAATTGCGCAGATCATTGGATTACCCCAAATTGGAGAAAGATACTTCAAAACTAAACACTTTAAAGAAAAATCATGGGCACCTTTTGTATCTAGATCTAGGATTGCAGTACTAAATTGGAAAAAAGGAATTCCAAGAAGTTGGTTGATTCATCCTTGGGATGAGTTGACCTATCTCATCCAGAAATTTATTACTTGTGAAGGAAGGTTTAATATTTTCTACCTGTATCACATCAAATTGCTGCAACATTTAATAGTGATTGTGAAATTAACATGCCCTACTTTCTACTGCAAATCCTTTATAAGACGGCTAAGGCTGTTCAAAAACAAGGGAGGAATACAGGAAAGAGTCTATACCACTATGGCTTCATCAAAATGATCATCACACATGAACTACAAAAACATAACTTGTCATGGCAGCAGTTTATCATTGGAAATGGTTTTGAAACACTGGAAGAGAAAATAGAAGAAAAACAGATCTTCATTGTGAAAATGATGAGGAGGAAATGCAACACCCCAAGGCAACAAGCTCAAAACGGCCTATGGGGAGGACAAGAACAAGAAGTATGGTGAAAATGGAAAAAGAATTCCAAGAAAAAGATAAGATTTTCACCACATATGAAAGGAAATCAAGAAAAAGCCAACAAGTCCAAAAAGGACAAATAAAATAAAGTGATGATGAAGCACAACAAGCACAATATGCACACATTTAGACTTTGGAGAAACAAAAAGAGACAGGGAAAGAAAAATCATTAGAAGATGATGATTTTGAAAAACAAGATACTTCCACATATGAGCAAATGAGAGAAGAGGTGAAACAATTAGTCGAATGCATGAAATATGAAACTCAATCACCACAGAAAGAAGAACAAATAGAATAAATGGTTGGTGGGTCCACATCAAGGCTTGATAAGAAAGACAAGAAAATAAAAAAGATGAAGAAAAAGATCAAAGAAATAGAGGTCCTGGAAAGATATTTGAAAACATAAAATGAAATGTTGAGGACTCAAAGCCATAAAACTCATGAGGAAAATGAAAAACTAAAGAAGAAGAAAAAGAAGCTTCAAAAGAGAAACAAATGGATCTCCGAACAAGCATACAAATGGCTTCAGGAAAAGCAAGCATACAAATGGCTTCAACAAAAACAAGCATACAAGGAAAAATATAAGAGGTTAAAAGTTCTTCATATAGCTCAAGCCAATGTGGATACATTATTCTAGGCAGCAGAGGTGGCAGAAAGCTAGGAGTTCAAGAACATTTTTTGTGCATGAGGACATACAAAGTCTTCCTCTTGGGGGAGATGTTGGGTACCATTTTATGCTTATTTTCACTTCACAAATCATACTTTTGTTTCCAAAACCATCCATTTTGCCTTTATTTTATTCCATATTTTCCATAAAACAACCTATGCAAGGTACATTTATCATTCCTTATCTTAAGAATTGAATTTTTAGCATTAAAATTAAAAATTTATCAGAAATTACAAGATTTGACTAAATCCCGTAATTGCTCCAAGGTTCGTGTACTTTCAGGACAATTGGGAGAAATCAGAGACATGTGTCATGATCCTTAATGTACAAGGATGGATAATATATATCAGGTTATATATATGATCTTTCGAGGTGTCTGGTAAATGTTGGTGAAACAGAACCACTTGAACAGAAAATAGCCAGTTTTAGCAGAAAATTATGGATAGTTTTAGATTTTCTTGGGATTTGTGCATATTTTGTGGATCTGAAGGAGGGATTCAACCTTGTTAGTAAATTTTGTGGATCTCTTCCTTAGATTAGGAGTCTTTTTAGTATTTTATGTTACAATTTTTTTGTATAAATACTTCAAGACATGGACTAGTATGACATCTTATGTTAATGAAGAAAACTTTGAATTTTCAGTCTTGAGATCAGTTTGGTGTTTTGTTCTTAATGATGTTTATGAGATGATTATGTGAATGCGACTGGAATATCCTTCTTAACTGAGACAACTCTATTTGTACAAGTGAAGCACTGGAGGGCCCCCTTTGCCAAGCTAGTACACTTCTCCTTTTTCATTATTTCAAGTAAATTTTGGTATGAGATTTAAGTTTACATTTTGTTGTAGGTAATGTTGTTGTGTTTTACTTGATTTCAAAATTACTTATGTTTCTTATGAATGTGGTAAAGAAAAGAATGCATCTCTTGTAAAATGGTTTAGCCTTTCTGACATTTACAAGCCTCTAAACTAGTTTGAATGCTTACTAATTTGAATGCTTGAATTTAGTTGAATGCTTTTACTTTAACTTGTTGATTAATGGTAAGAGATCTATGAATACACCTTCTGTAAAGAATCTTATCATTTCTTTCATACTCAACACTTAGATTATCTTTTGAATTATTTTTGTTTAAAGAACTAAATTTATCTCTAAGTCCATACATTTTGAATGTGTCTCTAAGTCTTACAAACACCGGATTGACAATTAAATACACTCTAATTTACATTCGTAGATTGGATCCCAACATATATCTCCTAACCTATAACCATTTATCCTTAAAAACCCCATAAATTATAATCCAAATCACCCAAAAGCAATATAACCATAAATAACTAACACTTTTAACCCTTGAGCCATTTAACACCAAACATGAAAATTCTATCACATGTAATCTCTATAACCCTTATAATGCATGATCCCTATTATCTCCAAACCATATCACATATTTGATATGAACCCTATATAAGACTTATTATTTATAACCCATATGTCCCTTAACCTATAACCCCCAAGTCAAAGCCAATATAAATCCTAACCTCTATAACCCATGTGTATAACCCCTTATCCCATAATCCCTAACACACATAATCATTTTGTCCTTTAACAATGATCATGATATAACCCTTAACCCCTACTAAATTAAAACCCTAAGAACTTTATTACCCCAAACCCCTCTATCTAACAACTTTTGTAACCCCTCACCTATATAAGCCATATAACTCTTAATGAGTATAATCATTATACCTCCTAATATCATAACATCGTCAAACAAATTTTGTAACCCCTCACCTATATAAGCCATATAACTCTTAATGATTATAATGATTATACCTCTTAATACCATAGCATCGTAAAACTGCTAACATTTATAAGATCCATAATACTCAGTCCCTAACTATTGATATTATGGTAGTTGCAGGAGTTATTAACCTCACTCTTAATTACTATTACCTTAAAACCCTAAGATATTTACTACCCCTAACCCCTCTATCCATTAGTTCTTGTAACCCCTAACCTATATAATCCCTATAACTCATAACATTTATAACCTTTATACCTCCTAATACCATGGCCGCTATAATGTTGAATTGTTAACATATATAATACTTATAATACTTCATCCCTAACTACTCTAACTCATAACATCTCTAACCTATAACTCCTAAATATAATTGCTTATACTTATAATCATTAACCTATAACACCTACTTCCCCTAACTCTTAATACCTAGTTTCTATGATCCTAAAAAATGTTCACCTCTTGGCTTAGTTGGTTGTTGCACCACCATTAAGGTTTTTCTTTAACTCAAATCCATAAAACTCATGAGATAAATGAAAAACTAAAGAAGAAGTAAAAGAAGCTTCAAAATTGAAACAAATTGATCTTCGAACAAGCATACAAATGGCTTCAGCAAAAGCAAGCATACAAGGCAAAATATAAGAGGTTAAAGGTTATTCATACAGCTCAAGCCAATGTGGATACATTATTGTAGGTAGCAGAGGTGGTAGAATACTATTGACAGGAGTTCAAGAACATTTTTTGTGCATGAGGACATGCAAAGTCTTCCTCTTGGAGGAGATGTTGGGTACCATTTTATGATTATTTTCACTTCACAAATCATACTTTTGTCTCCAAAACCATCCATTTTCCCTTCATTTTATCCCATATTTCCCATAAAACAACCTATGCAAGGTACATTGATCATTCCTTATCTTAAGAATTGAATTTTTGAATTTTTAGCATTAAAATTAAAAATTTATCAAAAATTACAGGATTTGACTAAATCCCATAATTGCTCCAAGGTTCATGTACTTTCAGGACAACTGGGTGAAATCAGAGACATGTTTCATGATCCTTGATGTACAAGGATGGATGAATATCTATCAGGTTCAAGATCTGAGCTTTTCAGGTGTCTGGTCAACACTAGTCGCCACTTCAGCAGAAAATACCCTGTTTTAGCAGATAATTATGGGTAGTTTTAGATTTTCTTGGGATTTGTGCATATTTTGTGGATCTGAAGGAGTGATTTGACCTTATCATTATATTTTGTGGATCTCATCCTCATATTAGGAGTCCTTTTAGTATTTCCAGTTACAAACGTTTTGTATAAATACTTCAAGAAATGGACTAGTATGACATCTTATGTTAATGAAGAAAACTCTGAATTTTCAGTCTTGAGATCAGTTTGGTGTTTTGTTCTTGATGATGTTTATGAGATGATTATGAGAATTCTGCTGGAATTTCCTTCTTAACTGAGAAAATTCTAGGTGTACAAGTGAAGCATTGGAGGGCCCCCTTTGCCAAGCTAG
The DNA here is from genome assembly GCA_032191745.1 of Picea mariana. NCBI lineage: Eukaryota > Viridiplantae > Streptophyta > Pinopsida > Pinales > Pinaceae > Picea > Picea mariana. Next base: position 347,317 of record JASDQU010101158.1, read on the forward strand.
TACACTTCTCCTTTTTCATTCTTTTCAAGTAAATTTTGGTATGAGCTTTAAGTTTACATTTTGTCGTAAGTAATGCTGTTGTGTTTTACTTGATTTAAAAATTTCAACATTGGCCCCATTCGTAGGTCATTGTTGTCGGTGTCTAGTCCTCGTAAAATTTTTGTTCCTCGTTCCTTGTTTCTAATGGCATAAAATGTCCCACACAAAGACCAAATTATTATCCGCTACATAAGTCTTTTGTATTTTTTCAATGACTATGTAACAAATTGCAATTCTAATAAGATTCAAATAGGACCTAAGAACCTTCAGTTCTTCCCTTAACCATGGGTGACATAACACTATCATAATTCAATAGTAAAATTGTTACATTTAGTTGTAATACATCATGTGTACTAAGAGCTTGAGCCACCATATCCACAAAGGAAACATACCAAGAATATATGTCTTATGAACAAGATATGGTACTATCCATTTTGAGGTTTGGCATGGAGATTGTTCTTATAGACTACACTACATTGCACCATAATATAATCCCTACACTCCTTGCAAACCATGTAATTAACCATTCAAATTAGACACAATATTCTTGCGACGAATTAGTTATACTATCGACGAATTTTTTTCATCGATAGTATAGAAAATTTTTCGCAAGATTATTTACATCTGTCTCTCTTATGACGATATCAAATGATGCTTGTATTCATTTCATATTTGGTTTATCAACTTGAAATCTCAATTTGATACTTTGCAAGCTAGCTGGACCTTCATTCAAATAAAAATATGAAACTTGGAATCATTAGCATATCTCCTAGACGAGGAAAATGAAAAAATAAAGAAGAAGTAAAAGAAGCTTCAAAAGTGAAACAAACTGATCTTCGAACAAGCATACAAATGGCTTCAGCAAAAGCAAGCATACAAGGAAAAATATAAGAGGTTAAAATTTCTGCATACAACTCAAGCCAATGTGGATACATTATTGCAGGCCACAGAGGTGGTAAAAGACTATTGACAGGAGTTCAAAAACATTTTTTTTGCATGAGGACATGCAAAGTCTTCCTCTTGGGGGAGATATTGGGTACCATTGCATGCCTATTTTCACTTCACAAATCATACTTTTGTCTCCAAAACCATCCATTTTGCTTTCATTTTATTCCATATTTTCCATAAAACAACCTATGCAAGGTACATTTATCATTCCTTAGCTTAAGGATTGAATTTTTGAATTTTTAGCATTAAAATTAAAAATTTATCAGAAATTACAGGATTTAACTAAATCCCGTAATTGCTCCAAGGTTCATGTACTTTCTAGAAAGTTGGGCGAAATCAGAGACATATTTCATGATCCTTGATGTACAAGTATGGATGAATATCTATCATGTTCGAGATCTGAGCTTTCCAGGTGTCTGGTCAAAGATGGTCAAATAGGGCCACTTCAACAGAAAATACCCCGTTTTAGCAGACAATTATGCACAGTTTTAGATTTTCTTGGGATTTGTGCATATTTTGTGGATCTGAAGGAGGGATTCGACCTTCTTAGTATATTTTGTGGATATCATCCTCAGATTAGGAGTCTTTTTAGTATTTTCAATTACAAATGTTTTGTATAAATACTTCAAGAAATGGACTAGTATGACATCTTATGTTAATGACGAAAACTCTGAATTTTCAGTCTTGAGATCAGTTTGGTGTTTTGTTCTTGATGATGTTTATGAGATGATTATGTGAATGATGTTGAAAGTTCCTTATTAACTGAGACAACTCTATATGTACAAGTGAAGCACTAGAGGGCCCCCTTTGCCAAGCTAGTGCACTTCTCCTTTTTCATTCCTTTCAAGTAAATTTTGGTATGATCTTTAAGTTTACATTTTGTTGTAGGTAATGCTGCTGTGTTTTACTTGATTTCAAAATTTCAACGTTGGCCCCATTCGCAGGTCATTGTTGCTGGTGTCTACTCCTCGTACAATTTTTGTTCCTTGTTCCTTGTTCCTGATGGCATAAAATGTCCCACACAAAGAGCAAATTAATATCCGCTACATAAGTCTTTTGTCTTTTTTAAACGACTATGTAACAAATATCAATTCTAAGAAGTTTCAAATAGGACCTAAGAACCTCAAGTTCTTTCCTTAACCATTGGTGACATAACACTATCATAATTCAATAGTAAAATTGTTACATTTCATTGTAAGGCATCATGTGTACTGAGGGCTTGAGCCACCATATCCACAAAGAAAACATACCAAGAATATTTGTCTTATGAACAAGATATGGTACTATCCATTTTGAGGTTTGGCATAGAGATTTTTCTTATAGACTACACTAAATTGCACCATAATATAAACCCTACACTCCTTGCAAACCATGTAATTAATCATTCAAATTAGACACAATATTCTTGCGACGAATTAGCTATACTATCGACGAACTTTTTTCGTCGATAGTATAGAAAATCCGTCACAAGATTGTTTACATTTGTCTCTCTTGCGACGATATCAAATGATGCTTGGATTCATTTTTGTACAACTTTTGTTCCTCATTCCTCGTTCCGCGTTTCGCGTTCCTTGACCATTGTGTAGTCCCCAAGATCCATTATTTTTGTACAAAAAATACTAATGGCATAAAATGTCCCACACAAAGACCAAATTAATATCTGCTACATAAGTCTTTTGTCTTTTTTCAATGACTATGTAACAAATCTCAATTCTAGGAAGATTCAAATAGGTAACAATATTGATGAAAGATTATATGATCATGATGGTATAAAAATGAAAGAGCTTCTCTTGGTTTCAATAATACTTTATCCTCTACTGAACAAGGCCAACCATGTGAAGGTGGAAGCTCACATGGCCCCTCCCCTCCTCCTCACATCACTCTCAATTGATCCCCAAAAACCGATCTATAAAATAGAAAATAATCGAAAGCAACGTCCTATTACGATTCATGCATAGAAACTACAAAAACAAAAAGTAATGAAAGTACATGAAATAATGTGTTTCTAAATGATATTTTTAGTCTACCACGTACTTTAGTATATTGGAAACTATTTTCAGGTTTCATATAATAATTAAACAACATGTAACCTAGGATATAAAAACGTTGCATAAAACTTAAAATCATGTAATAAAACTATTATATAGTCATGTACCTAATCCAACCTCAACATCTATGTAATCATCCTTATTCTCATTCTTGATCTTCTTCATCGAAATCGACATCTGTATCATCATTCAGTTCTGAAACGATGTTGAAAATATTGATATATCATCATTGTCATCAATGTCATTTTCGAGCATATTTTCATCGACATCATCATCAAGAATTGGAATATTGTCTCCTAAGCCTAGATCATCATGATATTATTTGTCTTCTTCATCTGTCGACCCTCCATGATGTTCTGGATATGTCTGATCTGTCGAATCATCTTCTTGATATTCAATATCATCTTCTTCCTGTAAATGAGTATACTTAATTGGCCTTCCACTTGGATCATATCTAACAACAAATGACCAATCCCTTTCACCTGGAACATTTGATTAAAAGACCTGTTCACATTGGCTTGGAAAAACATAGCGATCATGTCCTCTTTCAAACACCGTTGTTTTCATCCTTGGAAATCCGTTGGCATGTTGAATAACAGTTCTTTCCTCATCACATTCATGCATCTGTAACCTATACCATTTGACATCGAATAGAACTAATTTGAAGGAATTAAAGTCACAATCAAGTATATCATTTAAATACCCATAGTATCTATTTTTAGATTCTCGGGGATGTCCGTCACTCCTAGAGGAAACATTAGTAACCTGGAATACTGCATTTATCCCACTATCAGAAGTTTTCCTGGTTTCATCCAATTGTTTGATGCGAAATTTACAACCATTGCACCACATAACCTTGTGGTGTTTTAACTGCAATATGTGAGATATGTGAAAGATGCATTGTCAATTAATAAATTAACATATATTTATATAACTTTGAAAGTATCTGAAAAATACAGTACACATGTAGTCACATTAATATAATATAAAATAACTGAATAAAATGGGTGAATTTGCTTACATGTCCATGTTTCAAACCATATGCTAGATCAATTTCCCTTTGCGTAATATTGGCATCTCCGTTATGATGAGCTTCTCTAACCAATTCAGACAGTCATACCATGATAACCTCCCTCCATTATGTTGTTTACATCTTTCAATCCATACATTCATCCAGTCAATATTATTTGCAATGTATAAATGCAGTGCATCCCACTCTTGAGCAACTGAATCAAAAAAACATAATTCATCAATATTAAATATTAGTTATAACGTACAATATGCATGTAATTATAAATATTTATAATTTATGAAATAAATTATATGAATATATTAAAGAGTATGATCATATACACAAAAAAAAGAAACATTATATGTATTATTAATATAATTTTTCACAATTATTAATATATTACCTCTCATTTTTTCATTCTACCTTTCCCCAACAGATGCTCTTGATCTTCAAATTTTTTGATGGAGTTCACATCCCAAATGCGATCCACTACATGCATAGTTGGCGTTGCTAATTTAGGAATATACTGACTAATATACACCATGGATTGATATACCATATATCCCTCCACCATAGAACTCTCAGGACGTGCTCTTTGCCTAACCAATGCCTTCAATGATTTCAAGTGCCTCTCCACCATCCACACTGACCTTGTGTGAACATGTCCACAAATTTCAATCTCCTCAACTTGATCTATGAGGTAGTGTTCTTTTGCATTGAAAAATGTAGGAGGTATATACTTTTGCATTTCACACATTAGATGAGGACTTTCTCTCTTGCAGTACTTTATATCATCTTCATGGATTTCTTTCAATGACAACCAACTACATGAGATCATGACACAAGAAAATAGCATGTTTCAACATAACATAATATAATATATTACATTACAAGTAAAACATGTGTCATTAAGTAAAACAATAATTTGAAAGAACATTTTGCATATAAATCACAACTATGTCTTACCTCATGTATTTTCCAAGATCATATATAACTTGTTTGATGTTGTTGTCAAAGTCGTTTGGGAGAGATAGCGGTAGAACATACTGTAACAACCAAATGAATCATTATTTGTTTTGACCAAAGTAGACAAGAAAAAATAAAAAAATAAAATATCTATAAAGCCAATATATATAAATATGTATACTAAAATTATTACCTTAATGAAGGTATGCCAATCATGTGTTTTTACCCCAACAAATTCACCTTTCTTCGTTAAGATGTTTTTTATGTTTGAAGCAAAACCCGTGGGAAATTTAATTCTTTGAATGACCTCTTTTACATCATTGCTTTGTTGCTCTATTAATAACCATGGAAGTTTATTTTGGTCTACTACTCCATTTGATCTATTTGAATATCAGATCACACTTCACAATGCATGATTGGCTTCCTGAATGTCAGTACAAATTTTGACAATTTTTTCTTTTTCCCTTCTACCATCTATGATTCGCCATAACGTTTTAGTCACATTATTCCCGATATGCATTGTATCAAACAAATGAGATATTTTTATCTCCTCATAGTAGGGCAACCTCATGAATTAATAAGGATAACATTTCATTCCTCATGGAAGCCCATTATTAATACCTTCATGATGATTGCAACCTTCATGAAGCATAAAAGAAATCACAAAAGTAATTATCAAATACGGTAAAATAAGTTCAATGATTAAATTAAAAATTCAAAACATTACATGATCTACGATACATTATGAAATTGAGTACCTTGATTTCTATTATATTCCAAACTCCATAGGTGAGGTGTCATTCTTCATAGTTTTAAACCAGTCTCTTCTTTCCCATTGAAAAGATGTTTTTCAGTAGTACGATACCTATGGTTCTTAGGAAGAAGGTGTCTATACTCATCAAACACCATCTTTCCTAAACTTTTTGAATGATGATACTTCATCTTAGGGACACAAACTGGACATGCAAATTTACCCTTTGTTTGAAGACCTGCAACAAATGGATTAATGTGAATTATATGATGAAATTATTTAAAANATAGTATTAAAGAACAATATTAGAATGCTACATACCACAAAAATGTGTTAGTCCATGGGCATCATGAATTTTCCATAAAAGTGCTCCACGGAATTTAAATTTCTTCTCCCCGATTGGTTTACATATGTCATACATTGTGATGCCAACCCATAACTTTAGTAGCTTGTCGATAAGAGGATTGATATATACATTCATATATTTAACCGGTACTTACCTAATTGTTTGAAATTACACATAATTACTATAGGAATGATATCATGTAATATATATAATTAAATAAATAAACAAAAGATATTATGCAAAAATTGAAACAAATGAAAATATTAAATTCAAAAAATTAATGTAAGCAAATACCTGGAACAATCATTGTCAACATTATGTGCTCCCTCTTTATTGACATCCAAGGAGGAATTTATTGTTGATAACAAAAATAGGCCACACTGAGTAAATATACCTAAGCTCTCTGAATGGATTAACATCGTCAGCTGCCAATGAAAGCCTAACATTACGAGGTTCATCTTTGAAATCTACCCATTTTCCCTCAATTTCCCTAAATGTAGAACCATCGGCAGGCATTTGAAGAACACCATCTCCACTTCTGTTATGTGCATGGTAATCCATAAATTGTGCTATGCTTTCACACCTGAAAAATCGTTGCAAATGTGGAATTATGGGAATATGACGATGAACCTTTCGAGGCACCCTTTTTGTTACTTGATCGGTTCGATATCTACTGATAAGACATTGCGGACATTCTATTTTCGAAGCATGTTGTCCTTAATATATAATATGGTCATTAGGACATGCATCTATTGTTTGAATCCATTCCAATGTCTTTCATAATAGCATGCAAACCTCGATATGTGTGAGGTAAAATATTTGACAATGGTAACAAAAATTCACCTAACAATCTACAACATAAAAAATAACTAGTTAATGTAAGAATATTAATTGTAAAAATTGCATTCTTATTTTACACATTAATTAACACTAAAAACAAATAGAAAAAAATCAACATTTATGTATAATATGAGATTAAACATATTACATACCTTAGTATCTGTGTCATACAAGTGTTTGAAAAATTATTCATAACCTTTAAGTTCATTAGCAACAATGTAGCGGAGAGAAGACTTGCTCTTGATCCTTCATAAATTCATTTATTTGCCTTTTCTAATAGAGGTTCAACATAAATACCAACATTTCTCCATCCTCATCCAGCTGCGAAAACAAATCTTTGATCATTTGATTTGTCCCAACATCTTCTTCCATGGGATCACTAACTTGATTTGTCCCATCATCTTCTTCCATGAGATCCTCATTTGTTTGTTCATGATGATGTTCCTCATCTTGTACAACATCATTTATACTAATACTTGGTGCAATATTATGTGGAAAGTTAGAGGGAAACACTAACTTTATAATTAGAAACAATCATGCAAAATTAGTGTATACTATAACAAACATTCAAACAATATATATAATTTTATATAAAATTGACAAAATAAAAAAAAAAGATAATGAATATATAGCTAATTACCATGGGACGATATTCATTCGATCCTCCATCAATGTGCCCATATTTCCTACAATGTTTTGTAGTTGTTGCTAATAAAATTCTTACGGGACGTTTGAGGCAACATTTTTTACAAGGGAAATAACATCTACCATCACCCGATTTACTTTTTTCCCCACCTCTAACAACATTTTGCAACATTCTTATACACAAAAATACCCTTTCGGAACCGTCGTTGTTATAGCAATATTGTCGCAACATATTTAAATCGTCAAATATTTATAGTCCAATTTTCGATCATGATCGTCGCAATTGCGATGACCGTGACCTAAAAATATTTATTTTTTTAACCTATTTATTTGTCATTTTTAACGGTCAATTTTAACATTAGGTCAGTCGTCGCTCTTGCGACGAATGTTGACCATATTAATTTTAACAAAATAGGTGTGTTGCTCATGCGATGAACATTCACCACATTAATTTAGTCAAATTACATGCATCGAGATAGCGACAAATATGGGGTGGATTTAGAAAAATTGAACTTTTTCTCTTACATGTTGTGAAGAAAGAGTACTTTCGTTGCAAGTGGTCGTCGCAAATATTTCAATATGTAGTAGTGATTAGTTGTTGGTCTCGAGAGATGGCAATTTCCAATGGCACCCAAATTCAAAAGCTCATTCTTTTTCCTCCTGCCCAACCAGCCATTGAAGTTCCTCTCTGGTTGGAGAATCCCTATGGGGAGGATGACACTCAGCCCTTGTTAACACTCGAACAATTAAAAGGAGTCCAAAAGAAAAATGAAGAACAAATATTAAGCCTATTTTTGGTTGATACAAAATGCATTGAATACCCTCAATATTTTCCTGAAGACACACATATCTTCAGCTCTGAATTCCAAGAAATATGGCACCCCTCCACCTCTACAATAGTCACCCTTTCATAAGTAGATGAAGGGAAAGAATCAACTATACAGGCTGTTTAAATCAGCCCTGGAAAATCCGTGTATATCAATGTTAGTTTAGAAATAGACCAGCAACAAAAATTGATTCAAATAATTCATGGACAAACTGGTGATTTTGCATGGGAATACTCTGACATGAAAGGGATTCACCCAGACACCTTTATGCATCACATTTATACTAATGACCAAATTAGACCGGTTAGGCAACCCCAAAGAAGAATGAATCCAGCCTAAAAGACATAGTGAAAGAAGAACTCCAAAAACTCATGCATGCCAATTTTATTTACCCTATATCAGATAGCAAGTGGGTATCCCCATTAGTTATTGTCCCTAATAAAAATGGTAAATGGAGGATTTGTGTGGAATTTTGAGAATTGAATAAGGCTACCTACAGGGATTACTTTGCTTTTCCTTTCATAGATCAGGTCTTGGACACTTTTTCTGGGAAGAGGTATTTTTCTTTCTTGGATGGGTTTAGTGGTTACAATCAGATCCAAATTTCACCAGAAGATTAGGACAAAACCACATTTACTTTCCCATGGGGTACCTATGCTTATAGGGTTCTTCCTTTTGGTTTGTGTAATTCCCCTGCTACCTTTCAAAGGGTTGTCTTGGCCATTTTCTCTGATTTGACACATGACTGTGTAGAAGTATACATGGATGACTTCACAGTATATGGGGATGATTTCTAGCAATCATTGGAAAATTTGGAGAAGGTATTGATTAGGTGTAAAGAAACCAACCTTTCCCTCAGTCATGAAAAATCTAGAATGAAGCTCAATGAGGGAATTGTTTTGAGTCATCACATCTTTGACACTGGAATAAGGGTAGACCCTGCCAAGATTGAAATCATTTCTCAAATCCAAATCCCTAGCTCACAGAAAGAAGTCAAAAGATTTTTAGGACATGTTGGTTACTATAGGAGATTCATTCAAAATTTTACAAACCTGGCTGCCCCACTGTTCAAACTGTTAGAAAAAGAGGTTCAATTTTTTTGGAATGAACAATGTTAAATTTCTTTGGAAATTTTAAAAACAAAGCTTTCAAGTGCCCCTATTTTAAGAGGACCAAACCGGTCTCTTCCTTTTCATATCTGCATAGATGCCTCAGATACAGCTTTGGGGGTTGTTTTAGGACAAAGGGAAGGCTAGATTCCATATGCTATATACTTTGTCAGCAATAATCTTTTACCTACTGAAGTAAATTACACTTTCATTGAAAAAGAATTATTGTCAGTAGTACATGCCATTAATAAATTCAGACACTACATAACAGGGTATGACGTTTTTGTACATACAGACCATTTAGCCATCATATTTTTGATGAACAAACCTGTTACAAATGCTAGAATGACCAGATGGCTATTATTACTGCAAGAATTCAATATCACCATTATTGATAGGCTTGGAAAAGATAATTTAGTTGTTGATTTTTTGTCTAGACTCATTCATACAAGTGATAATACACCAGTAGATGATGATTTTCCAGATAAGAATCTATTTTCTATTTCTACTTACATTCCTTGGTATGCAGATATAGCCAACTATCTTGTAACAGGAAAGCTACCTCAGAATTTTTCCTCCCGAGAAAAACAAAGAAGTATCAGTTAAGTGTCAATTACATGTGGCATGATGATTGTTTATACTGAACTCGGCCTGATTTAGTGATCATAAGGTGTGTCTGGGAGGATGAGATGCATGACATCTTAAAATCCTGTCATGGTGGTCCATGTGGGGGCCATTTTTTTGATAAAAGAACAACATACGAGATCTTATAGTCCGACTACTATTTTCCAACTATTTCCAAGGATGCAAAGAAGTATGTAGCGAGCTGTGATGATTGTCAAAGGATGGGAAACCTACTATAGTTGATGAGATGCATCTCCAAGCTCAGGTAGTAATTGAACCTTTTGAAAAATGGGCTTTGGAATTTGGAGGACCCATTAACCCTATGTCTCGAAGGAAGAAGTACATTTTTCTCTGCATAGATTATGTGCCCAAATGGGTGGAAGCTAAAGATTTATATTTCGCTAATGAACAATCTGTTGTAGATTTTATTTTTGAAGAAATATTTACTCTCTTTGGTGTGCCTCAAGAAATAGTAATTGACCAAAGAACCCAATTCACCTCCAATTTGGTGAAATCTCTTACTGAATAGTATAAAATCAAACATAGAAAATCTTCACCCTATCACCGTCAAGCAAATGGGCAGGTGGAATCAACTAACAATGTGATAAAAGCTATTCTTACCAAGACTATTCAACTACATCACAAAGACTGGGTTGATAGATTCCTTGAGGCCTTATGGGCCTATATGACAGCTTGGAAAAACACAATAGGCCATATACCTTATGAGTTGGTATATGGGAAGCAGGTGTTGCTTCCCATAGAATTTCAGGTGAAAATCTTCAGGACTCCCATGCAACTAGGGATGGATTTGGATGAGTCTAAAAAATAGAGGATATTACAGTTGAATGATCTTGATGAGATCATACAATATGATCTTCAAAGAACCACCCTTATAAAATAACAAAGGAATAAATGGCATGACAAGTACATCAAGAAGAAGTAGTTTCAGTCAAGTGATCGGGCCCTACTATATGATAGTAGGTTCAAGAATTTTAAAGTTAAATTTTCTACTAGATGGTTGGGACCCTATGAAGTTGATACAGTTAATGAAAATGGTTCAGTTAAGATAAAGACTATTGATGAGAATCAGACTTCCTTTCTCATGAATGGACATCGATTAAAGGTTTATCATAAGCCTCTAAGCAAAGAAGACTTTGTCAGACATGTTCTTTAGAATTATGAAATGCAACTGGTAAGCAAGGGGATTTCTCCTCCTACTTATCCACCACTATAATTTTGTTGTGTGAATTAATTTGGCTTTGTACATATTTGTAAATAAGTGTGTCATTAGATAGAATTTTGTTGTTTCTAACAAAAAACAAAAGGTTGATTGTGTTCTCATGTAGATAAATGAATAAGGAGGACATCTGCCAAGTGTAGGTCTACCCTTTATCTATCCCTGATAGATCATTTTTGGAAAATAAGATAAATGGAGTTTTCTTTAAGTTTTTCAGACTCATAAAAATTGAAAACACCAGCTAGCAGGAACTGGCCCGGGCTCGAGAAAAATCCATGTGACAGTAGATGGAGTTTTTTTTAAGTTTTTCAGACTCCTAAAAATTTAAAACACCGGTGAGCAGGAACTAGCCTGAGCTCGAGAAAAATCCATGGGATAGTAGATGGATTTTTCTTTAAGTTTTTCAAACTCCTTAAAACTGAAAACATCAAAGATCATTAACTAATCTGGGCTCCAGAAAAATATATAGAAAATTAGTAGCTAGGATTATTTTTATAATAAAAAGGAAGTGGAAACAAGAGCAGTGATCAATTTGGTTGCAAAAAGAGGAGGATTTTGAATCTCAACATGAGGTTGTCCAAGATACAAAGTACCTTTTTTTACAGAGCTTGGGGCCCAGTCATTGAAGTATTTTGCCTTATTTTCTAACACTTCCTCTGCAAATTCAGAGTTCCTGTATCAAGTGTTTATATTTGTTTCACCTACATGGACTTTCAGTGGAATTAAATAACATGTTCTCTTTCATAGCATCAGAAAACACCAACAATTTCTACAATGTGTAGCCTACAAAGTTCCAGTCTACAAAAAACCACCACCAGGTACCTTATCCAATTCTCATTGAGTACTGGAATACAATTTTGTGGTGATCTAGTACTGGATAACATCTTTGTGCTATTCTGGTACTACAAAAATGTTCACCTCTGTTCTCATTCGGTACTGTGAGAGAAGTTTTGTGCTCATCTGGTACTATGGGAGAATTCATGTGCTATTCCATTACTGGGAAAAATTCTACGCGGATTTGGTATTGCAAACGATGTTCGCATCTATTCTCATCTGGTACTGAAGGAGAAGGCCTGTGTTATTTCACTACTGGGAAAAACTCTGCGCTGATTCGGTACTGCAAAAAATTCACCCCCGTGTTCATCTGGTACTAAAGGAGAAGGTCTATGTTGGTCCAGTACTACAACAACTCTTTGCAGTGGTCCAACACTAAGCAGTGGTTTGGTACTAAGTTGCGATCCAGTACTGGTAATGAGGTTTTCATAGTCCCTATCCTATACTCAAAGTTTTTTGTTGCTCGATATAAATGCTTCAAGTAATAGGAGGTATAAACTCAACATTTTTTTGTTTTATTAAGGAATTAGACTACTTATGTATTAAACATGTGGCTACTCTCAATTATTGCATGATCCCTACCATGAACTTATGCAAGCCCTCGTATACATCTCCTTGTGAAGAAATCATTCCTATAACCCCGAGATGTTGAGAGTACGAGGTAATTATATATCTAATAGGACCAATTTCATTCTTTATGTTTATATGGTGAAGAAACATCATAATCCCATTATCCAACATTGTGCCATACAAATGACCTAAGCCAAATCTTAATATATTAAGGCAAAGAATGCACAATTGAAATAATATAACCTAAGGTTATAGGATGCACAAGAAGAGGTCTCTGCTAAACTCAACAAAGTTTTACGTTTGATCCAATACACTAGGGTGATTAAGAAGGAACTTACGAGTGAAGCTTCTGGTCTCAACATCCTACAGCCAGATAAATGATGTTCAAACAAGATGGGAGATGGTTCAGTTTTGCAAAGTTTTGAGTATCAATTTTGACATTGTTGCATCAAGACATGCAAGGACTTTAGCATGGGGGAAATGTTGAGTCTCCATTTTGACACTTGTATTATCCTATATTGTACTCTATCTGAGTCTATTTTACCTATGATATGCGTATATGATTGACCATTTCCTCCACAAACCTACTTTTTGACCTTGTCCATGTGCATAGAGAGGTAACCTATGTTAAGACATGATTTGTTTTTTTTATTATTATTAAATTCGAATTAAATGGTTGATTATTATGCTCCTAATTACTTTGACTGTTAATTAAGCAGCTCCATCCGGTACTACCACTAGTCCATTACTGCAACAACCGCTTGATCCAGTACTCTGCCTGATCCAGTACTCCACCCGATCTGGTACCCTGCCTGATCCGATACTTCGCCTGATCCGGTACCAATACTCATCCTAATCTGGTACTCTACATTGATCTAGTACCACTACTCTACACCTCTTCTGGTACCATCTCTGCGCCNGGTTGATTATTTATGCTCCTAATTTACTTTGACTATTATTAAGCAGATTCATCCGGTACTACTACTGGTCCGGTAATGAAACAACAGCTTAATCTGGCACTCTGTAGTGATCTGGTACCAATACTCCACTTGATATGGTACTTTGCTTGATCCGATACTCTGCAGTGATCTAATACCAATACTCTGTCTGATCCGGTACTCCACCTGATCCGCTTCTCTGCAGTGATCCAGTACCAATACTCTGCACTGATCCGGTACCAGATCTATGACTATTTTGGTACTATTGTTGCGCTAATCCGATACCCAGATTTATGACTGTGCTAGTCTGGTACTAAACCCCTGTCTACATGATTAACGTGTTGAACGAGTATGCTGGTGGTGATTCCAAGAAGTTAGTTGGATGGAAGTATCCTTATATAGTTTGGATATAACGATAGAATTCATCACTCGTGCACTTCGTGTCATGAGGATGAAGTCCATTCCTTGAGATACGATATGAATCACCAATTGTAATATTTTTAATTTTTTTTATAATTATCCTCAGATCTTGGTTATAACGGCTCACCTTATTTAAAAAGGGATGTTGTGTAGATTATAGAAGCAAGTAGTAAGTAGAGGATGATACACATTGTTATGCTGAGAAATGAAATGTTGAACTGTTGATTCACTCGATCAGTTGAAGGAATACAAATGCT
>JASDQU010101158.1:361777-380108 GCA_032191745.1 Picea mariana
GATGAAGTCCATCCCTTGAGATATGATATGAATCACCAATTGCAACATTTTGAAAACATTTGATAATTATCCTTAGACCTTGGTTATAACGGCTAACCTGCTTTAAAAGGGTTGTTGTGTAGATGATTAAAAATAAGCAAGTAGAGAATGATACACATTGTTATGCTGGTAAATGAAATGTTGAACTTCTTATTTACTCGATCAATTGAAGGAATGCAAATCCTATTTTGTGTAAATTCATGAGTATGAGTAAAGTGTTTTAGCCTGCAATTTCTTTAGAGGTACCTTATTGGCTCAGCAAGGGCCCACCGCCCCAACCAAGGTAAGCCTCCCTGTACATGTATTTGTGTGTTCTGAGTTAATTGTATAAGTGTGAAAACTTAATAGTTGAGTGTTGCAAATTTTTTTAAAGGCATAGAATTTCTAAGTATGTAGACCAATTTATTTGATTTTGAATCAGTGTGAGTGAATGGTTATACATTGAGCAGAGTAGATAATTCCATTTCCATTTCTGCAGATTGATATTTAGTTAGCAAGTGTTGGATAGATGTGTGGGATTGTTAAATATGCAATTGTTATTATTTTGAATTTATGATTGAGATGTTCTTAGTGGTTATAGGAATCATAAGAATTCATCTCTCACCTTCATGTTCCATGTAATGAAGTCTCTCAATCATATTGATTGTTTTCTATATTAAATAAGGTTTGATTGGAATTGATACGGTTATGATTGGTTTATTTCTAAGAGTGAATAAAGTGAATTGTTAATTGCTATTTAAATTGCTACAAGAAGAAAGATCTCAGTTCATCTCTACATTTCATAAGCCTATAATGAACAGACTTGTTATTTAAGCAAGAGCCTTTTCAATTGAGTGTTTTTTTGAGAGTTTTTTTATAAGCTTTATCTTTTGAGTTCGAAGTTGTGTGAAGTATTCATATATTCCAAAAAAGAGTGTTATGTTATTAATTATTTATTGATTGAGCTATATACAACATACATAGATAAGTTACCTGTTTTTGGCACATATGGTGTAACAACTCTTTTGATTTCGAATCTCGGATTGACATATAAATGAGTGAAATATACTAAGCATATATATACACCAACACATTGTTTCCTACCTTCTCCAATATGTCAAAAGACACATACATTAGGGATTTGATTTTATTCCCCAATCCTTGTAACCTTTCATTATTAAGGTGTAAGAAAACTCCATCTCCTACTTAGATAATCTTTCTGAACTTGTGTTTATCATATCTAGTATTATATTTTTTTTCATAGTTATTTTTTTTCATTTGAAATTGTAAGTGTATTTTCCTTATCCTATCTATGAATATTTTTTCCTTCAATGCATCACTGGATCTTGTTTCTCCTACTTCATGATGCCCATATACAATATCCAATGGTGAAGGTGGAAAATATCAAAAATAAAATTCCAAAGGAGACTTACCGATAGATGTGCAAACAACTATTATAATAATTCTATGTATAAACCAAATTTATATCCCATGTTCTAGGATACTTTTGATTGTAACCTCTCAAAACATGAGCCAAATTCCTATTCACAACCTATATCTTCCCATTAGTTTGTGAGTGAAAAGAAATGGATCTATTTAGTTTCATATCTAACTTCTCCCACAATGAAGTCTGATATGCACTAAGTAATTTAGTATCTCTTTCAAAGAGTATGCACATTTGAATCCCAAAGATTATGAAATTTTAGGGATCTAATTATATTAGATCACTTGTTCAAGGATAGATATGCATCATGCATGTCCATTGGAATTTGATGAATCAACTAGGTAGGGAAGCCAAGAATCCTTCAAAAATGTATAGGCATGTGTAAGATCACAGAGAAAATGCTCCCCCCCTATAATGTTTCTCTCTACTAGTGCATTTGAGTCACTATCTCTCAGGTTAGGTAGGTAGGCATGTAAGTTCAAAGTTGGAATACGAATTTTTTATAGTACCTTATTTGTTTTTTCATTTCATTGATGACCGATCCTAAATCTCTACTCAATCAAGTAACTCAAAGTTTATGGTGGCCGCTTGGTCAAGTGTGTTTTTAAATTCCATCGCTTACTCAATCAATCATCATTTGATCTATGTGCAATGGTAGAGACTCGTCCTTTTCTCAAGGGAAATAGTTTACCTTGTTTAAAGGTTTCTTTCTTATATAATTTGAAGACTGACTACCAAAGGTGACTAATCAACACACCAATATTTTTCCATTTGGGTTTCGTTGTTACAAATTATTGGCTTACTCTCTCGTGTGGCTAGTATTTTTATATTATTTCAATCAATTCTCTTTGATTATTTTGTAATTGGTTTTCATGAACAATGTAGATATTTTTTTATGCTTTTTCCATTTAACATAGATTGATTCATTAAATCAAATGTAGTGAACCTTGGTTGATAAAAAAAAACACATTAACTTTCGAATAACCAAATACTTCCAGATGAGAATAAACAAAAGAATATAGATAAAACTCTTGGTGTAGGGTAACACCATCAATTACTCCCTGTGAAAGGAATCACTCACAAGTCATTCTTATCAAGTTACAATCCTTAACATATCCAATACAATAATACTCATGTATATATAATCTGTCATGAGTATTATTAGTGGCCTATGCCTACTACCCCTATGAATTATTACATTTATTACCCAAGTAATTTCTAGTGGGCCTATTTATTACCCACCAACTACCTAGTTGTAACACCCCTTCTCGTTTCAACCTCTTAATTTAAAACATAGTGCAAAATGTGCAGTAAGATTAAAGTTATATATCCAAATATTTCTAATCAGCCTTTGCAAAATGCATAAGTCTATGAAAAACATGAGTTATGGAGTTCTATTTTATATTTGGACTACTTTGGTGAGTGAAATTTAAATTGGCAAGTGATCAAATCAATGTTGAGTACTAGTATCATCATTGTTGCAAGGAAAATCTCTCTATGGCTAAGGGAAAACCACAAAAGATGGAAATGACTGCATAAATCAACTCTATTCTCAAGTATGCTATATAAACAAATATGCTAGCAAGACAAGATAAAAGGCCTACCTCGTCCAGATGTTCAATGAAGTCCATCGTTAAGCACTTGACCCAAAGAAATATACCTGCAATTAATCCTCAACAACCAAGCAAAGAAAGCATATGGTGATAATATATGATGTTAGTACATTCAATAGTATAATCCATTAATAATTAATAACAAATACCCCCATGGAATAATAATTCAAATATTTTAAAGATATGAATTTGACGAGAAAAGAGTATTTCTATTAATATAGGATCAACAGAAGTGAATAAGTTACAGACTTCTGTGTTGGCACGGTTCAGAACTGAGAAACTAATTTCCTTCTAGTTGGGCCTCCACCACTTCAATCCTCCACCAAAGGCAATCTCATAGAAGAGAGACAATGAATTTCTCACTCAATAAGGGAAGAGCTTGGGGGTTGAACACTATGTTCAAACTTAAAGGACAAAAGGTTGTAGACTCAATGTGAAGTGAGTAATTCCTCCAAAGTAACTTTTCTCTCAAAGTTGAATTCTTTCTCCTCTTTTCAATAGATCAAAATTGGCCCATTTATACCCTTCAAGTGGAACTGAAGGGCCGATTCGGAACGTTTCCAGTATATGGAAATCCAAGTATCATTGATCTCTTGTCCTGACATGGAAACCCGACACAATTTTTCATTTTTGGGCACATTTCTCTATGTACATGGGTTGTAGTGGTGAAACCTGCGTATACACATGTTGTATAGTAGGCAAGGTGCATATGTGTGGAAAAAAGGTGTTTTTAGCTCTCGGATTTGCAAAAAGGGATGAAAATTCTGCATAGGGAAATGGAAAAATACCCTTTGTGCAAGATTGTATGGGGTGAGGAAAATCTTGCTATAACAGATGCCCCCTAATGTGTGAGGTCAGAGGAGTATCTATGATGACCGAAATACATTATAAAAACCTAGAAGTGGAGTGATGGACAATCCGTTGGAATAACTAGTTTCTCATTACAATTTGCACTAACTTTGTATACATGGCTGCCAATTTGAATTACACTGTAGATCCATGTGAAAATATACCAAACAACTATCCGTGTCTATTAATAGACAAATACAAATGTGGTTACATGCCAAAGGTTGTCATAGTCATGAACAAGGCCCAGTAGAACCAGTCTCAAAATCAATCTGAAGATATATGTATACAATGGAGTACAATCTCATCTCCCATGATCACTGAAGTCATATAGGTATTGGTCCAATGAAAAGTAAGAAACAACTAAGGAAAGATGCGGCCACATACTGATGTCTTCAAGTATTCTACACAATCTACCAAAGGTGAAAGTCTACATCCTGTGAATAAAGGAGTTGAGGCCAAACACAATGAGACATCGTTTGATTACCGGTCATTGAGGTATACAGTTAACAAACGCAAGACAACCTACCGATGATGAAAGTAGGTATCAAGGAACCAAGTACATTCTTACAAGTGTGAATAAAGGAGTCGGGGTCAAACTCTTGAATAATCCATTGATCGGGAGACATTGATGTATTCCCAACCATCAATGGAGAGAGAAACTGCCATTAATGATTGCAAGACTCAAGGTACTCATAGGCCTCTAAGTCTCATTTATAGAATAGATGAGTTGAAGTCGATGGAAGGAGACCCACTGAAAGGATAACATTAAGGCATCTCTCATAATTTATCATGAGGTACAAAGCAGGAGCTTCATGATTTGGAGGAAATTGAACGAAGAAAATGTTCATGAACCAATGACCCTGTGCATCTTCCGCATGTGCCAAGTGCAAGCGGTACACAAAAAAGACCCTCTGAATAGAAGCCAATGAGGAAAATTATTGAGAAAGGAGAGGAAACCACCAATAAGGATAATGGCATCCAAGACATTGCATGAATCCCAATGTGTGAATAGATGTCTTTTTGTCGAACATAAGGGAAACCACCCAGTCAATGACCAATGATGAAATGCCGACTGTTGGGTTCAACGTTAACTAACAATGAGGAAAGTAGGAATAGGGTGCATGATAGGACTACAACGTCATGTTATTCTGAGACAAACTAAGGGTATGGCCGACATGAAAAGTCAATAGTTTTGAGGAATGGTCGACACAGGTTGATAGACATCCTTTGAACAAGAGCATGAGACATATGGAAGACTACGAAAGCATAGACTCAATGATGAAACCATGAGATGTAGGAGGCATCAATCAAATTCTCCATAGGGACTAGACGAGTAACCAATCAGGAGAGAAAAATCTCTATAACGATCTCAGATTCCTAATGCCATGCTAAACCTAAAATTATGATGACANTGTTCAAAGGTAACACGACTTCTGCCAATAGAAGATAATACCCCCTTCCCGCCCATCTTTTTTTGTTTTTTCATAGTCAAATGAATGTTATGATACAGAGGAGGAAACGAGTGTCGCAAGTAAGCGAAACTAGTTCCTGCAGTGGAACATACCTATGCTCAATACAAGGAGGTGCATGTGGTAGATGGACACTCAGGGGAATGTTCCCTCTTGGGTATAATGTGTCAAATTGCAAAGGATATAAGCGAGGCTCTTCTTGGTTGAGGATGCAAAACTACTGATGAAAATGGTTTATAACGCAAAGCAAGAACCGGCTATAGGCTCAATACTACAATCAAGGGCATGATATGCAATCACAACTTAACACCAAAAAAATGTCCTTTTTCATAATTGTAGTCTACTTGGTGTGAAAGAGGGATAAACTTGTACCAAATAGACGTCCTTTCAAATCCAATTTATGAGTGTGAAAGAGACAAGTTCACTCGGCAATATTTTCACTTTTTGAAAATGAGTCGGAAAAGAGACTAACTAAGAGTCATAACCTTTCAAGTCCAATTTAATGAGTGTGAAAGGGAAAAAATCACTCGGCAATCTTTTTGTTTTTTAGACGAGTCAGAAAAGAGCTTAAATCAGACTCGCTTGGGAGTCGTCTAGGTATAGGTCAGCATTTTTATGAGAGATAAATGAGGCTCAACAGAAAGTCATGTATTAGCTATAAGGGACTCCCGATCCTACGGAAAAAATATTGGCATGGGAACTAAATGGAGCAGAGGATCTAACTAGGGTACCCATGTGTGGTAAGTCTTTACCATTTGATAAGGACACATCTCATAGCAGATGGAGGGTTTTGTGTTGCAAAAAATGGGTTCGTACCTAAGGCATATGAGTGACATTTATAGGACAATGCAAATGTGCATGATGGAATGCATACCTATCCTTTATGCTAGGTAGCAAAAATACATGCCCGTAGTTACGAACAGTCAACATAACACTTAAAACCGCAAGAATCCCTGGTGAAAACTACAAAAACCAACTCAATCCACTACTGTATTAGTCCGTTAGGAGAAAATATGATCCGAAAATATAGAAAGTGTGTAAAAAATGCTATAAATAGTAACAAAAACCAAATTTTACTATGTCATTTTGACTTTTTACCCAAATAGTGAAAATTGGACCAAATTACCTTCGATCTTCAACTAGTGATTGCAGGAGCATCGAGTGACAGAATCAGAGACCATCTGGACCAAGTAATTCCTCCTCCTCTCCTCTTCCTCTCTAGTGGATTACATTTTGTATTTAAGTTCCAAAAATTGAGTTAATTAAGGCGCAAATTGGTTATTTCGGTGTACGTGGGCTACCACTCACTGGGTTGCGTATACGCGAGGTTATACATGACTGTGTAAAATAAAGACTACGTGTACTCAAACCTATACATGACTATGAATGTTGCAGCCCGTGTACATGTCCGTAAACAAGGTTTTTGATGGTTTCTAACTCAAAAATTGATGTTTCTCTGGCAGGATGGTGCTAGAATGGAGGGAAAGGGAACACGAGGAGGTAGATATTGTTGTGAAAAGAGATTTGGAGGCCTAGATGGACTTGAAAAGATGTGGGTTGTAAAAATTTTGGGCACTCAAAGGGATGAGGGCCCAGGTGAGGTTGCTACAGGTGTTCATGGATTATTGGGATCCAGACAGTGAGAGCTTCAACCTCAATGGGAAACCATTGAGGATTGAAGTCGAGGATATATATTTCTCGATTGGGTTATCGCGTCGGGGTGAGGTGGTGAACCTCAAATCCTAGGGAGCTGGGACTATTATGAAGACAGAAGAGTACATAGATGCTCAATGTATAGCCGAGACCGAGAAGGTCGGGAGTCGACTCCCCATCTGAGTGATAAACAATCTCAGCCTCAAGATTATTGTCCTCATTTTGACCAGGATCACAAGGTCGGCTTCATTGTACCAGGCATCAAGGCCGATCATGTTCTATTATGTAGAGTGTTTGACACCCACAGTGTATGATTGGTGCACCTCACTACTGGATAATATGAAGAGCCAATTGAAAGAGTGCAAACAAGGTGATAAGAGGAACTTTGGGTTTTCTTGTATCTTGTGTAGATTTTTCTTCGAGTAGGTTCCAGGTTTGGGACCTAGAGTCAAGATCATTTGTAGAGGACCTTGTGATCCATCCATGGCATGGTGGACCAAGGTAATGACACAGACGGGGGGAGGTAGAGTGCCCACACCCTACATTGATGATTTATTTTACTGGTGCAGGTAATAGTTCATTGCTCTGGATGACTACCCCTATGCAGGGATTGACTTCAGAGGGGACCCTGACATGCCACTGCCACCAGGGACTGCCTACGAGGACATAGGTATGTCAAAGTTTTGAAATATTTCATTTTTTTGTATTTTTGTATAGTAAAAAAAATATATTTTTGGATGATTATTAAGTACTAACTAGACACTTGTGTGATGCTGACGTAGGTCCACGATGGCTAGACGGGCTTCCACAACATCGTCGGAGGCACGGGGGAGATGAGGCAGCGGGAGGAGAAGAAGAGAGAATCCTTCAAAATGTGCAGGGCAACCTGTCACATTTGACACATAGGATTCCAATGGTTTAGGTAGAGGATCTGTCAGAGGCCATGCAACGGGAAGTGGTTGGTGTGCCCAAATATTGGGTGCAACTCTTTCGGTGTCTCGCAATCACTATAGTTTGTTATCATGACACACATCTAGCACCACAGGCATAGATGTCATGGATTTTGTATTATCAGTTGTATATGTGTATTTAGGGTGTTGGTCCCAATTTTGTACTATAAACATCATATTTTTTGAAATATATATAAAACATGGTTCTTCAGATTTACTTATATTACAATGTGTACATTGATGAGATGGTTTTCTTTGCTTATTTATGTGACAAATTCCAATCTAAAACAAAATTATCATAAGCATCAGATACATAATTAGAACTCCTAGGTATGTGATGATAAGTAATAAAATCAAATTCTCTCTCTAAAAGATGTACCCATAGGAATCATCAGAGTAACATAGGATAGCGCACACGGTAACTGTCATTCAACTGACATACTGCTAACTGGGAATCTAGGCGAACCTCTAAATCCAGAATACCATGTGAAATAGCATCGTGCAAAAGTTTTATAATGGTGCTATATTTGGCCACATTATTCGTGGATGGCCCTAGGCATACACCACCTAAAGACACCAGTAGCCCCTCTAGTGAGTAAACCACCCAAGCGGCAGAAGCCAAGTTCCATGTATGATGAATGGATCTGTCTGTGAATCCTATGTAGATCTAAGAATCCGTTGACATTTTCTAACCAAGGGAAAACTCAATAAGCAAGCTAAAGATGAAAAAGAAAGGAAAAACATATATACACTAAATTACATTAGTATACAAAGAGTTACCCAAGCTTAGGGCTCAAGTGTAATATCTTTTCAAGTAGAGCCCATTCCCAGGCTTAGCCAACATGTTCCCTTCATAATCTTCTAGCTCATAGGCTCCTTTTTATAAGATATGTCTCACAATAAAGGGACCATGCCACATGGTTTTGAACTTGCCTGCCCCCAGCAGTTCTTCGGCTTGATCATATAAAAGGACCAAGTCACTCTCAGCGTACAACCGAGGACATAAAGACTTATATTACTAGACCTTGACATGTCTTTTATTCGCCTCTATAGTCATAGAGGTGTCTCGACCCTACTCGTCAAGACTCTTAAGGTGTACGAGGCGTCACTCGAGATCGAAAGTGTCAGGGAGGAGCACGACTGCCAATTTGGGAGAAGGGATTTTGAATTCAATAGGTAATATCGACTCCACAATGTGTACTAACTGGAAAGGAGAAAATACGCTGGAAGTCTTGACCGAGGTTTGGTATGCCCAAAGTGCGAGATATAGAATAATATGCCAGCCAGATTTACTTTGGTTAATGATTTTCTGCAAAATGGTCTTAAGAGACTTTTTTATGGCCCCTACCTGTCCATTTTCCTAGGGGTAGTAAGGGGAATAATGGCCATGCTTAAACCCCAGCTTGGATGCTATCTCTTCCATCATTTCATTCTGAAAGTGACTACCATGATCAATGACAATCTCACTCTGGATATCGAATTTGGCAATAATTTGATTGAATACAAAGAAGGCGACACTCTTCTCGGCCATGATAATGTGCTGATGTCCCCCAACCAAAGTTGGGTTTCAATCCACAAAGTCCACCCCCCACTTGGTGAAGGGACCAACGGTAATGACTAGGTGAAGAGGGGCTAGATGTGAGTGATTTTCCAATTGAACACCTAGCAGGGGTGACACTTCTTAACCACTTCAATGCAATCTTTAAAGATAGATGGCTAGAGATAACCAACTCACAAATTTTTTGGGCTGTCGCAAGCTCGGATAGATGATCACCACAAGCCCCACTGTGGCAATCATTTAGAACTGACTCGGACTCTTCATGAGTTAAAAAATGACATGTGATATTGTCTATACCTCGGTGATACAAAGTGTCACCGACGATAATGTAATTCTTGGCTTGGTATCGTATATGTCATCGGTCATCTCATGAGAGATGTTGAGGAAAATTCAAAGTTTGAAGATAGAGAACAATGTCCCCATACTAGGGATCAGATGACGAGACAAGAAAAATGTGTTTGTCTTCAAACGAATCAACATGGATAACATCCTCATCCAATTGTGGGAAGTTAGATATTAACTCTGCAAAGACTAGTGATTTCTTGGATTTCGAAGAAGCGAAATTGAGATTAATTTCTTGTAAAATGACAATTCATTTATTATATTTTCCCCCTATGATATGCCTGGTAAGGATGTATTGAAATGGATTTAGATCAGAAACCACAGTAGTCTTGCAAATAAATATGTAATGGTGTAATCGTTGGACTGCGTGAACAGGATCCAAATCTATCTTTTCGACTTGGGAATAATTGAGATCAGGACCAGCTAAGTTTCGACTAAGATAGTAGATGATGTTCCAACAGAGCTCATCATCTTCCTGAACCAAAACCATACCAATCGTCTCTTTGGACGCAGTGACATAAAGCAATTAATCCATAATGTAGTCAAGAGACTTTAGTAGAGGCATCGATACCAAGGCTTTCTTCAAAGCATCGAAGGATTCCTGGGCTCGCTCATCCCAGAGAAAAGGGGTGTCCTTCTTCAAAATATGCATGAAAACCTTAGTAATATTGGCATAGTTTACTATAAACCGACGTAAAAAGTTATATTTCCCCTATAAACCTTGAAGTTGTCGAATAGTGCGCGGGGGAGGCAACCGAAGTATTGCCTCAACCTTTAATGGATCTACTATGATCCAAGTCTCAGAGACTAAAAATCCAAACGGACGTCTAGACCTAACTCAAAAGATGCACTTATGAGGGTTCAACCAGATTCTATAATGACCACATCTTTCAAAAACTAGCCGAAGGTGCTTAGAGTGATCCATTCTCTTATCAGAGTGAGCAACAAGATTGTCAAGATAAGCTTTGACTATATGCTTAAGATCATGGAAAGAAAAGGTCATGGCACGTTGGAAGGTCGCTCCAGCGTGTTTAAGGCTGAAAGGAATCTTCTGGTATGCGAAAGTACCCCAAGGACAAATAAATGTCATCTTGTGTTGATCCTCGGGTTAATTTGAATTTGGTTATACCCTGAAAATGCATCCATGAAAGAAAACAATTCGCTTCTTGCACACTCGTCGAGAATCTAATCGATGAAAGGTGTCAGGAAGTTGTATTTAGGACATGATTTGTTCAGGTCACGAAATTCCATGAATACATGGATGGTTCCTTTATTCTTATTCACAGGAACGATATTGGATACCCATTCAATCAAGGGAACTGGGTAGATAAATCTAGCATTAAGCAGTTTCTCTACCTCTGCCTTAATAGAAATGGCCTTCCATGGATTGACATCTCTAAGACGTTGTCGAACAGGATTAGCATACGGGTAATTTATAATATCATGCTCAACAAATTGAGGGTCAATTCCTGGCATCTCTTCATATGACTAAGCAAATACATCTCGTTATTCCTTGAAAAGTTCGGTGTAGATCAAGATTTCTTCTAGCGAACAATCTGCATCAATATGTACATTTTCAATCTTGCCACGAGAGATATCAATCGTGATGGTAGGAGAGATACTCGCCATATTTCCCTCGGCATAAATGCCATGCCTATCAAGTGGAACTACAATGTGACCGACTATCTCGCTCAAAGTAGATCGAAAGTCATCTTGTTCAATTCTAGGAAGATCTAAGAGAAAATAAGAGCGATGGTGCATATCATCCCAAGGTTTTTCAGAACCATTCATGGCTTCGATGATATCTTCATCCAAGGGAAAAGTATCATCGAGGCAGTCATGTGAACAAGACGACGAAGTGGCCCACACGGGCTTAAGAACATGATCCTCCTCTACTTTCGGTGAGGTAATAGGATCGGGATCGGTGGAAGAGTTAAGAACAACTTGATAAGGAATCTCCACTACTGATAGTGGCATGGCCATTCAAACATGTGACTGACCTTCACAAGACGAAGTCGAGGAAGGTAGGGTCCAAGTATGATTAAAATATGAAGTAAGGAAAGGAAAGGACCTCTCTGATGAAACGAGCTTATTGGACATGGAGTAAACATGGTGAATTGGTGCCATGAAGTCGAAGGTACCCATAAGAAATGAATACATTCTGACACCGATATTCTCAGTTTCCAGCTAAGAATTGTTGACCATGGGGATCGCGGGCCAACAGATGCACTGGGGCTAGCATATGAAAAGGATAACCGGTCGACCATCATGATCTTCCCATCGTGAGGAAAACAAAGAGTGTGGAAGACGAATGATACAACGACAGTCATAACTTAAGTCCAATTTTTTCCTAGTAACAAGTTATAATTGAGGGGGGCAGCAACCACCTCAACATCCACCTCTACCATCTTCCCACCTAACTATACTAGAAAGGCAGGAAGAATATCGTGAGGGCAGAAGGAATGACCATCAAAAGAA
Organism: Picea mariana; assembly: GCA_032191745.1. Classification (NCBI taxonomy): domain Eukaryota; kingdom Viridiplantae; phylum Streptophyta; class Pinopsida; order Pinales; family Pinaceae; genus Picea; species Picea mariana. Next base: position 374,152 of record JASDQU010101158.1, read on the forward strand.
GTCATCATGGTCAACGATTGAGAAAGAGTCGCAGAGCCGAGAGCTTCGCAACAGATCGGAGACATCACACATGTAGCAACACCTTCATCAACAACTACATGTTTGATGGTATACTTTAAGTACCCCACGTGGATTTGGAATGCCACATGGTAAGGCAAGCGAGGCTTCACATCTATGACGTTAAAATTGATAACTTTTGAGCCACTGGGGTCTAGAGCTCCTAACACATATAGCAAGGAATTCCTCTGTGAATGACACTTCTGGAGTACCTCCAGAGCCAACATCGCACAAGGAGTTTGACCCATGCCCTCAAGAATATATTAATTTTGGGCAGCTCTAGCATTTGGATTGTGGGTAGAGTGCTTGAGTACTCCTTTCGAAATACAAGGCGGTGGCTCCAGGTTTTCGATATGTAAGTGTGTCTCCAGAGGAGGAGGAGGAGATTCTATACCAGGTAGAGTCTGTGAAGAACTGTAATCGCGAGACTGGGTGGCTACATTAACCTGGGAATTGACCATATTGATACGCAAACGATCACCATCTTTTTTTGGTGGGTTTTGACTTCCACCGACCACATTTTTTAGATTTGAGGAGCTCAAGGCCATGTGTTGGTTATGTGGGAAAGGATTCATCAGCACGATAGGCGGTAGAGATAAGAGCCTCACAACTTTTACAAGTTTGGGGCATAAATGAGTAATATGATCATTTGTACAAATCTTGCAGGGAAATTTCACCTTACGCCTTTCTTTCTTTCCCTCACCAACATTATTATTTGTCTTCTCATTATTACCATTGTCCTTGGGTTTATTATTATTCTTCCCACCCTTATGATTATTATTACATCCTTTCTTCTTATTCCCTCCTGGTTGTTGGTTACCATTTGGGTTAGTCAACAATTGCACAGAATGTATATCCACCAACTAAGTGGGATTGGAAGACATAGACGGAGTTGGCCCTCCTGCAGACTAGTTTAGAGACAACTCTTCCAAATGGCTTGTCACCGAGTCTGCAGATTTCACATTAGCAGACCCTATAATGCCATCGGCATGAGGTCCGATATTTTGTCTAGGGTCATAGTTTGACCTCAGTGTGTTAGGAAGAATCTCTTATAACATCCCAGACTGAGCATATATAAGATCTATCTATTGGGCTTTGAAGATAAATTCTTCTTCTGATGTAACCCCGTATGAAGAAACATCTTTCGAGATAGGAGGTTGAAAATACTTAAGGAACCATTCTAATAGGAAATCTGGGGGAATGCAGGTCTTGATCAACCTCTTCCCTCTACACCACTCCTAGATGTGATATGAGATATGAGTGGTGGTATCCTGGCGTAAAGTCGACATAAGTTCTAGGTCATCATCATAATGAATCGACAATTGGAAGTGGTTAAGGAAGACTAGCACCATATGACTAAAGGTCCCATAAGCCCCCCTAGGTAGCTCGATATACCATTTCGTGGAAACCCCAATGAGGGTGCATTGAAATAATCTTAACCAAATGGAATCGTCATTAAGGGAAATCGAAGAGCACCATAGGTGAAAGGTGGTGACATGATCACCGGGATCCTCGCCATTATTACCTTTGAATTTAAAAATGTGTGAAGGAAGTTTGGTGGGCATGAGGGGCCATGTAGGATCATGACACATAGGCTCGTTCATCAACTTAGACAAGTCTAGCAGATAAAACATGTCCAAAAAAGGGAGACGAGGTTGTGGCATCTGACCCCAAGCTCCCTGGAAAGATTGTTTTTGAGGAATTGCAACCCATCCATAGTTCTGGTAAGCACCATGGCCCTGTTCGAGATTGTAAGACCCTCCTCCAGGATGATTCATAAGAGGCTGGTTGGGCATCATTCTAGTAGGAATGTTTTGATGCGGGTTATAAAAATTTCCCCCAGCCAGAGTGGCTCCGGGTTGGGGGTTTCCAAAGGTATGAAACTAACCTCCTCCAGGTGTGAATCCGGAGGATAAAGGTGGATTCGTCATGCCAAACATGTTGGTTGGAATCATCACTGAGGAGGTGAGGGTGTAGGATAGAAATTGAGAAGAAGCTTGTCTGCCAGGTTGGTTTCTCCACCCAGAAGAAATAGTATTAGACCCAAGGTTAAAATAAGGAATGACTCCCATAGTAGGATTTGTTTGAGGGATCTAAGAGCCACCAAATGAGAATGGAGTATAAGGAGGAGTTGTGCCCCCAAGTCTAATGCTAGCATTAGGGCCAACAACTGGGATGGAGTTTGAAAACTATGAAGTAAAATTTGGCATACCATAGGAAAAAGAACTAGAGGCCATAGGGATGGACTGAACATTATAGCCTGGTGAGTGACCAAGAGACCCAACTGGGTTTGTGGAAATAGGTTGAGAATTTACTATAGGATGAGAAACAGTGATGATAGGTGTCTATGTCACTACATCCATTGTGGTTGTAGGAGTCGAAGGGGTGCCATTAACTATAGTAGGTGTGGGTGTCGAAGGGATCCTAGTATTTTGATGACTCAGTTTAGTACTCATCATTGTATAATCACATATCTGAAAAGTGGAGGTGGGTGTACCACGTCTAATAACTCTATGCCTTTTAGTGGGAATAGAATCGAAATCTAGCGGTAACTATAACAAGAGGCAGGACCGACGGGGAAGTTGGTATGGCTCCACGATGACTTAAGACTCAAGATACAAAAATACATCCTAAGGCCAACTAGTAATCAAAGAGCACACCAAAAATAATCAAACGACCAATATGCACACAAACGAGATAAAGTGGTTGAAAGGGGCCTCCCTCCCTAAAGTAGGTATGCCTTGCCTAAGAGGGGTCTAAGACTCCCTGCTAAATATTGGAGGTAACATAATTAGTTATAAGGGCCCCCGTGGGCTTAACAGCCAGTCGGTCATATCCCCCCGAAGAAGTAATCCTCCATAAAGGATGTGTGTTTTCTGACCCTTATCTGACCTAGGGTACCTATAGAATAATCCCTGCAAGTAACCTATGTGGCACCTAAGTCAAGAAACTAAGCAACCACTATATAATCGATGCATAGGTGAGTAGTCGTAGGTTAGGTCCACCATATGGGAAGGGTAGTAAAGACTGAAACCTTGAAATTACCACCTCTCACGGAGGTAAGGGAACTAACAAGATCCCTAAATATGAATAGATCCCCAGAAATATATTTGACTCTAAGAAGGTATCGGGGGATATCCCTTCAACCAAACCTGCGCAACCTCGTGATTAAATCCGGTGTAAGTGAAGCCTCCTGATCTTACCGATTATACAATGGATTTCTCCACTCCCTTAGTCAAACACATATGTTGATTTAATAGCCTTGGAGAAGTTTACTTACAAAATCTTATTCCAAGGAACTAAATCCTAAGCTAGTTTGTGCACCCTAGAAAATAAAATTGTTACCAATCAATTTTAAATTATAGTGTTAGTTTTAATGTATGTGCTTACTCAAAAAGGTGCGGTCATGAAACTGGTGATGTTATGAATCGACAAGTAAAATAAATATGAATATAATGCAAAGTCCTAACTTCAATTTTCAATGAATGATGCTTCTTAAAGAAGCAATTTTCAATAAAATTCTGAAATTTTGAATAAAAATGCAATCTTTCTTTACATGCACTAAGATAAATGACGAAGACTCAAAAGATCAAAATGCCAATCAATCCAAAATTCCTAATATTTTTGTATTTTCAATATAAGAAAAATGAAAATGCATGGATTGAACAACAACTTGATATATAAAGACTTTATTGTGTATAGAAAGAGACAACTCAAGTAGGATACCATGGAGCAAAACACCTAGACCAATGTATAAGGACAATCAAAATGAAAATATGATGAGAAAGGCACCACCCAAGAATTCAACCAAAGACAAGTTTCCTGCCATCCCACAAACACTTAACAATCACTACAGAGACCCAAGAAGACTCAACAATCATCAAAACCTACCCAGCAACCACCAAACCCAGCAAACAAGCAAAAGAGGTTGATGTACATGACTGCTCAAGGTAAAAGCATGTATGTACATAGATTTCAGAAGGACAACACATGTATATACGTGACTGTCAAGAAAAAACCTGTGTATATGTGTCAAAAACATAGCTAGGCTAAGGAGAAGGTTGAAAGACTCAGACCCAGAGTGAATAGAAGCTATCAAGCAATGATAAGACAAGAAATGCAATCGAACGAGATAAATCTAAGGAGAAAAAAACTCCGACCCCAAGAAAGAAGATTCAATCCCCAGTATGGTCGCCAATCATGTTACGACAAAAATCTCTCTATGGCTAGGGGAAAACCACAACATATGGAAATGACTGCAAAAATCAACTCTATTCTCAAGTATTCTATATAAACAAATATGCTAGCAAGACAAGATAAAAGGCCTACCTTGTTCATACGTTCAATGAATTCCACCATTGAGCACTTGACCCAAAGCAATATACCTGCAACTAGTCCTAAACAACCAAGCAAAGAAAGCATATGGTGATAATATATGGTGTTAGTACATTCAATAGCATAATCCATTAATATTCATAACAAATACGCCCATGGAATAATAATTCAAATATTTGCAAGATATCAATTGGACGAGAAAAGAGTATTTATATTAATATATTATCAGCAGAAGTGAATAAGTTACAGATTTTCGTGTTGGCATGGTTTGAAACCAAGAAACTAAGTTCCTTCTAGCTGGGCCTCCACCATTTCAATCCTCCACCAAAGGAAATCTCATAGAAGAGATACAATGAAGTTCTCACTCAATAAGGAAAGAGCTTGGGGGTTGAACATTGTGTTCAGACTTAAAGGACAAAGGGATGCAAACTTAATGTGAAGTGAGTAATTCCTCCAGAGTAAATTTTCTCTCAAAGTTGAAATCTTTCTCCTCTTTTCCATAGCTCAAAATTGGCCCATTTATAGCCTTGAACTGAAGGGCCAATTTGGAACGTTTCAAATATATAGAAGGCCAAGGATCATTGATCTTGTGTCATGACATGGAAACCCAACACCATTTTTCATTTTTTGGCACATTTCCCGATGTACGTAGGCTGTAGTGGTGCAACTTGTGTATACGCATGTTGTATAGTAGGAAAGGTGCGTATGTGTGGAAAAAATGTATTTTTAGCTCTGGGATTTGAAAAAAGGGATGAAAAGTATGAATAGTGAAATGGAAAAAGGCCCTCTGTGCAAGATTGCATGGGGTGAGGCAAATCTTGCTATAAAAATCATGAATATGTTCCTAATGACTCACACACGCTAACATGTGCGTGTTCCTATTAACACTAAATAAATCTCTCTCTCTCTCTCTCTCTCTCTCTCTCTCTCTCTCTCTCTCTCTCTCTCTCNCACTTACTTTTTATGTATTATCTTCACGTTCTTCTCTCTCCCATGCTCTATTTATCTCTCTCTCTCTCTCCCTCCCTCCGTTCCTCACTTCCCTCCCCCCTCTCTCTCTCTCTCTTGTAGATTTTAACCTTGTACAATTATTTACTGCAAACATATTTTCAATAAAAGATACAATGGAAAATACACACATTACACAAAGTTTTTTCCCCTGGAAATCCAAACCGAGAAAACCAACATATTCTATATTCATTCATTCATACATTGTTTACAATACAATATACATATAGGATCCAACAACATGAAAAACACTAATCCAATGACCTGGATTAGTCAACAACCCTAATTCCTTAACCGGAAATACAAAACCATCAGAGAGAAACCATGTGCCCTTTCGCCTTATTGTTACGTTGATTGTTATTGCTGGCCGAGCTGTTTATCTTTACGAATGATTCTTGCAGTTGCCCAGCCCAATCTACCCTAGACACGTAATCTCGTCTCTTCTTGCTGATTTCTCTCTCCGTCTGTCTTTTCTTTTTTCTGAAATTGTTTGTTAGGGTTTTGTGTCTCTGCCAGAATAAGAAGAATCTTTGGAACTATTAGTTGTTGTTCGTCAT
>JASDQU010101158.1:383329-398218 GCA_032191745.1 Picea mariana
CCTAAAACATAAAGCTTATAACCTTACCACCTACAATCCCTATTATAACCTTACCAACTATAATCCCTAACCATAGCACCTAATATATAATTATCGCTCATAACCCCTAACATAACACCTAACTCATATATCCTTAACAATATCTAACACCCAACCCTTAAATTTTTTATAACCTTCATACCATATATCACATATCACCTCTTCCTTATAACTCCTAATCCAATAAATCCTAACCCTTAATTCTTTTAACCCCTACATGCTAACCCTATAATCATTAACCCTTGTAACCCCTAAAACATAAAGCACCCCTAAAACATAAAGCTTATAACCTTACCACCTATAATCCCTAACCATAGCACCTAATATATAATTATCGCTCATAACCCCTAACACTTGATATTTATAAGCTTAACGGATGCATCTCAACTCTTATAATCACTGACAATCAACACCTAACTCATCTATCCTTAACAATATCTAACACCCAACCCTTAAAACTTGTATAACCTTTATACCATATATCCCATATCACCTCTTCCATTAACCACTAATCCAATAAATCCTAACCCTTAATTCTTTTAAGCCCTACATGTTAACCTCTATAACCCCTAATCCAATAAATCCTAACCCTTAATTCTCTTAACACCTAATATATAATTATCGCTCATAACCCCTAACACTTGATATTTATAAGCTTAACAGATACATCTCAACCCGTATAATCATTGACCGTCAACACCTAACTCATCTATATTCCTTAACAATATCTAACACCCAATCCTTAAAACTTGTATAACCTTTATACAAGTTATCCCATATCACCTCTTCCCTTAACCACTAATCCAATAAATCCTAACCCTTAATTCTTGTAAGCCCTACCTGTTAACCTTTATAACCTCTAATCCAATAAATCTTAACCCTTAATTCTCTTAATTCTTTTAACCCTGTTAACATCTATAAATCCTAACCCTTAATTCTTTTAACCCGTACATGTTAACATCTATAGCATCTAACCCATATAACCCATATAATCCTCAATAAATCCTAACCCTTAATTCTCTTAATTCTTTTAACCCCTATGTGTTAACATCTATAGCATCTAACCCATATAACCCATATAACCCATATAACCCATATAATTCTTGTAACTTCTAATCCATATAACCCCTAATCCAATAAATCCCAACCCTTAATTCTTTTAACCCCTACATGTTAACATCTATAGCCTCTAACCCATATAATCTATATAACCTCTAATCCATATAACCTTTGACAACTATAACAACTAAACCCTATAACTCATATAATCTTCACTCCCATAACTTCACACCCTCAATTCTTATACTTTATAATATTTAACACTTAAAACATTATAAATCACAAAAACCATATTTCTTATAATATCTAAAAAACCATTCTTAACACCTAAGTTATACAACCATTAATATTACTTATAACCCTTATATTACTTATAAACTATAATATAACCCCTTACCTATATAAAATGGTTCCTTAAACTCTATAGCCAATGAGTACCCTTATAAATGATAACTTGTCTAATGTAGAACCCCTAACAATTATAACCCAAACCCTTAGTCAACTATAACCCCTAACTTCCATCACCTAACAACCCATATTATCCATATTATCTTAAACCTTATTCTAACACTTAACCCCAATAAATCCTAACACCTAAAACCTATAATCCATGTCCCATAACCTCTAATCCATGTTTATGATAAACCCTAAAACTCCTCTCAACCTTGAACCTTAACCCCAAAGTACTATAACCCCTAATACTTATAATCCATAAGCCTAAAACATTATAACTCATAACCCATATATATTGTTGGGTACCATTTTATGCTTATTTTCACTTCACAAATCGTACTTTTGTCTCCAAAACCATCCATTTTGCCTTCATCTTATTCCATATTTTCCATAAAACAACCTATTCAAGGTACATTTATCATTCCTTAGCTTAAGAATTGAATTTTTGAATTTTTAGCATTAAAATTAAAAATTTATCAGAAATTACAGGATTTGACAAAATCCCGTAATTGCTCCAAGGTTCGTGTACTTTCAGGATAACTGGGAGAAATCAGAGACATGTGTCATGATCCTTGATGTACAAGGATGGATGAATATCTATCAGGTTCGAGATCTGAGCTTTCCAGGTGTCTGGTCAACGCTAGTCAAACATGGCCACTTCAACGGAAAATACCTTGTTTTGGCAGAAAATTATGGATAGTTTTAGATTTTCTGATTTAATACATGTATTTTTGCTGATTTAATACATGACTCAAATTATTCTTACTCAATCTATACTTCTCAGTCTTTGCTCAAGGACACTTACACTGTTTACCTTATCTTGAGGTTAACTTAAGTTATGTCAACACTTATAATTTTCTATATACTTATACTATATTCAATCATCTTAGGGTTTATGCTTTGAGATTTGGAAACTTGGACTCGGATTGTCAACAATTGTCAACTCTTAGAATCTTTGACAAAACTAGACTATCTTGAATCAACTTAGGTTTTAGGCTTCAAGCTTTGGAAAATCATATTTCTTTTGTCTTAGCTTGGGATGGATTCAAATGTTGACTAGTCTCCTCCTTTTCCTTCAATATGATGTTATCATAGTTCAAATTTGATTTTTTTCATTAGAATTCTACTCGTTATGATTTCATTCTTGACTTGATGTGGCCTAACCTTGTTTTATTCCGATAGATGATGTCATTATGCAAACATCAAGTTGTTTCCCCCCAAATTAGATCTCAACGACCATAATGACACAATTTAGGGTAGTCATAGAGTGAATTTAGGTTGATCGAGAAGTAGGTTATGGTGACATGTCATGCCTATCTAAATCATAGTTTCTTAGGAATGAGTAGATGTTTTGTACCTTTCTTTTGATGGAATTTTTTATTTGGAAAAAATGCACTTTGATGCGTGAAAACTTTCATGTTTCTTTGATGAATGTTGTGACCTTCCAAATGATGCGTGATTATCTTTTATAGGTGGCCCATATGTTTGATTTTTCGTGGAGGCCAAAGAAATATATTTCTATAGCATTATGTACACCGAGAGCTTGTAATGATACCCTTATGTAGTAATGTTTCTCTCTTGTAGATTCCTAGAGGTTCACACTCCTATAGCTGATATATTATGTATATGTCTATAGGGTCACATTCCTACAGTGGTCCTCTCATGTAAATGCTTATAGATTGACTTTCATGTAGTGTTCCTCTCTTGTAGATCCATGTAGCTTCACATTCCTATACTTTCACCTTCTGTAGATACTATAGCTTCACAATATTGTAGTTTCATCTTTTGTGGATACCTAGATGTTGATTCCTACAGGAAATTGAATTAGAAAAAGCATGAATCAACATTTGTAGTATCATGTAGGTGCAGTGTATGTAGGAGGCACAAGGTGAAGGTGAATGCATAGGTACAAGATTTAATGAATGAGTCATAAGGTGAATGTATGAGGGAGAAGGCTTATGTGGGGGCACTAAGTGTATACAAGTGAATGATGTGGACTATGTATTGGATACATGCAATGAATGAAACGTTGGAATTTTGGAGTGTGYATGGAACAAATTGAGTGAATGTAATGGAATTGYGATGAGTGAATGGAATTGTGTATTGGCGCTTGTGAATCTGCATTTTCATTTGAAATATAAATGTAGTTATGAATGGTAACTTGTCAGTTCTATACTTTTGATAWTTTTTTATCTCAATTTGTGTTTCTTGTTACCTTATTTAGTTTTCCTTGAAATAATGGTTACATGCACATTCCTTGCATGGATACAAGTTTTTATTAGATTGGACATGCCTCTTTGATAATTTCGTTTGTTGTGTGCAATTTGTGAATGCAAAGCAATCTTAGAAGAACCTCATCAAATTTGTCATAAGTGAGGAATTGCAGCAACATTCTAGCTAGCTTCAACCAAGCAACATCACCAACACAAGGAGCAACAAACAAGTTAGTATAAATTTTTCTTTTTAATGCTTTAAAAATTTAGAAAATTCTTTATAAGCTAGCAATGATAAATACCTTTCCCTTCCCCTACACTATCTCTTCATCACTTCATATACCTTCAAAGCATAAAAAAGAGTACTCAAAGAAACCAATTTGGTCTCCAAGGGAGCTATAAGGAGAAATTAGATTTTCGAAATCAAACAACAAGAGAATGATTAGAAAGAATGTTATTCTTGTAAATATTTTTATGGTTTCCAACCTAAAAATCTTTACAAACATTTTCAAAAGAAGTTATCAAACTGATTATACAAACACATTGTTTTGAATATGTCAACTATACAATGCTCTGTTTTATAGAGACATATATGTGGAGACATTATAAGTTGTTGTTTGCTTCAAAATGAAAATAGGGGTCATAAAAAAAATACATTTGGAGTTATAATTTGAATGGTTATTCAAAGGAAAATAAATCGGGGAGCTATAAGTCAAAGTGGAGTCATAAGATGAACACCATTTCCTGTGATGATTGCAAGAAAAGAAAGTGAAATTTCATAAGTGAAAGAGGTACGATGACAAGGAATTTTCAACAATGAGTGCTCATTTGAGAGATTGTACAAATGAATTTATACCATAATACCCTTGTTAAGAATGCTTATTCCCTCCACAAAAGTCAATTTTTCCCCTGAAGTCAACATTCTCATTCTCATTTTCCTCCATAATGTTTTTTTTCCTCTTTCCTAAAAATGTTGTAGCTTCACCTCTTTCCATATACTGTTGTTCAGCTTAGATGCTCCCTAGATTTGAATTGCTGACGCGTTCCTGCATTATACCTTACCTCCTCGCTCTAACATGTTCCTTCCTACGCCTACCCAGCCCAAAATTTCTGATAAACAACGAATTGTATGTTGACAATTTCACTATCAACATACACCATTTTCGCCCTGTGGATAAATCGTGGCATTGAGGAAATACGTGGGAGGTGAATGCATAAACCAAGGAGAAGAGAACATGTTCAAGAAGGAGTCGACCAGGGAAGGTAAGTTCGAATTCAATGTTAAGAATTGTTAAGTTAAGTGCCAATTTCGACTTCCTGAGGAACGTTTTGAGAACATAAACAATTCATTTCTAGCAGAGGTTGATTATAAGAAGAAAAACAGAGCTGGGTTTCAACAAGAAGGCATAGAAGATTTTAATTGAAAATTGAATTTCCAGGTATGCCCTTTCATCAAGAACTTTATGATTGAAATTAACAGAGAGCAGTTTAGAAATTAAAAAAATGAGATTTTCTTTGTTTCATTTGAACAAAAAATTCGTGTTGAAAGAACATTCAGAGAATTAAATTAAAACAGAGTCTGCAAGTTTGAAGAAATCAAAACATCTGATTGAAGAATATATAGGGTTGAAATTTTTTTGGACAAGGATAGACCTCCTTTTTGTATAAGCAGTGAAATATTTTTTAAGGTCTTTCTCTTTAAAAATTGAAAGAATGGTGTCTAGGTATGAACCAGAGAAGTTTGATCCATCAGAAACTCACAAAGACTGTCTAGAAATTCTTGAAAAAAATCAATGGATATCTTTCTTTGAGAATTTTGATGGATATTGTGAAAAGGTTTCTTTAGAGTTTGCTTGTTCATTTAATGGGGAAAGGGCCACTGTTGGTAACATCACCATTAGAATTTCTGAAGATGTAATTGCACAGATCACTGGATTACCTCAAACTGGAGAAAGATACTTCAAAACTAAACACTTTAAAGACAAATCATGGGCACCTTTTGTATCTAGATCTAGCATTGCAACAGTAAATTGGAAAAAAGGAATTCCAAGAAGTTGGTTGATTCATCCTTGGGATGAATTAACCTTTCTCATCCAGAAATTTATTACTTGTGAAGGAAGGTTTAGTATTGTCTACTTGTGTCACATCAAATTGCTGCAACATTTAAATAGTGATTGTGAAATTAACATGCCCTACTTTCTACTGCAAATCCTTTCTAAGATGGCTAAGGCTGTTAAAAAACAAGGGAGGAATACAAAAAAGAGTCTATACCACTATGGCTTCATCAAAATGATCATCACACATGAACTACAAAATTAGAACTTGTCATGGCAACAGTTTATCATTGGAAATGGTTTTGAAACAGTGGAAGAGAAAATAGAAGAAGAACAGATCTTGATTGTGACAGATGATGAGGAGGAAATGCAACACCCCAAGGCAACAAGCTCAAAACAACCTATGGGGAGGAGAATAACAAGAAGCATGGTGAAAATGGAAAAAGAATTCCAAGAAAAAGATAAGATTTTCAGCACATATAAAAGGAAATCAAGAAAAATCCAACAAGTCCAAAAAGGACAAATAAAAGAAAGTGATGATGAAGTACAACAAGCACAGTATGCACACATTCAGACTTTGGAGAAAAAAAGAGAGGCACGGAAAGCACAATCATTAGAAGATGATGATTTTGAAAAACAAGAGACTTCCACATATGAGAAAATGAGAGAAGAGGTGAAACAATTAATTGAAGACATGAAAGATGAAACTCAATCACCACAGAAAGTAGAACAAATAGAAGAAATGGTTGGTGGGTCCACTTCAGGGCTTGATAAGAAAGACAAGAAAATAAAAAAAGATGAAGAAAATGATCAACGAAATAGAGGTCCTCAAAATATATTTGAAAACAAAAAATGAAATGTTGAGGACTCAAAGCCATAAAACTCACGAAGAAAATGAAAAACTAAAGAAGAAGAAAAAGAAGCTTCAAAAGAGAAACAAACGGATCTCCAAACAAGCATAGAAATGGCTTAAGCAAAGCAAGCATACAAGGCAAAATATAAGAGGTTAATAGTTCTTCATACAGTTGAAGCCAATGTGGATACATTATTGTAGGCAGCAGAGGTGGTAGAAGACTATTGACAGGAGTTCAAGAACATTTTTTGTGCATGAGGACATGCAAAGTCTTCCTCTTGGGGGAGATGTTGGGTACCATTTTATGCTTATTTTCACTTCACAAATCATACTTTTGTCTCTAAAACCATCCATTTTTCCTTCATCTTATTCCACATTTTCCATAAAACAACCTATGCAAGGTACAGTTATCATTCCTTAGCTTAAGAATTGAATTTTTGAATTTTTAGCATTAAAATTAAAAATTTATCAGAAATTACAGGATTTGACTAAATCCTGTGATTGCTCCAAGGTTTGTGTACTTTCAGGATAGCTGGGCGAAATTAGAGACATGTGTCATGATCATTGATGTTCAAGGATGGATGAATATCTATTACGTTCGAGATCTGATCTTTCCAGGTGTCTGGTCAACGCTGGTCAAACAGGGCCACTTCAACAGAAAATACCCTGTTTTAGCAGAAAATTATGGACAGTTTTAGATTTTCTTGGGATTTGTGCATATTTTGTGAATATGAAGGAGGGATTCGACCTTCTTAGTATATATTGTGGATCTCATCCTCAGATTAGGAGTCTTTTTAGTATTTTTAGTGACAAACTTTTTGTATAAATATTTCAAGACATGGACTAGTATGACATCTTATGTCAATGAAGAAAACTCTGAATTTTCAGTCTTGAGATCAGTTTGGTGTTTTTTTTCTTGATGATGTTTATGAGATGATTATGTGAATGCTGCTGGAATTTCCTTCTTAACTGAGACAACTCTAGGTGTACAAGTGAAGTACTGGAGGGCCCCCTTTGCCAAGCTAGGACACTTCTCCTTTTTCATTCTTTTCAAGTAAATTTTGGTATGAGCTTTAAGTTTACTTTTTTTTGTAGGTAATGCTGTTGTGTTTTAATTGATTTCAAAATTACTTATGTTGTCGATGAATGTGGGAAAGCAAAGAATGCATCTCTTGTAAAAGGGTTTAGTCTTTCTGACATTTACAAGCCTCTAAACTAGTTTGAATGCTTACTGATTTGAATGCTTAAATTTAGTTGAATGCTCTTACTTTAGGTTGCTGATTAATGGTAAGAGATATATGAATACACCTTCTATAAAGAAGCTTAGAATTTCTTTCATACTCAACACTTAGATTAGCTTTTGAATTATTTTTATTTAAAGAATTAAATTTATCTATAAGTCCATACATTTTGGATGTGTCTCTAAGTCTTACAAACACCGGATTGACAATTAAATACACTCTAATTTGCATTAGTAGATTGGATCCCAACATATATCTCCTAACCTATAACCATTTATCCTTACAAACCCCATAAATTCTAACCCAAATCACCCAAAAACAATATAACCATAAATAACTAACACTTTTCACCCCTGAGCAATTTAACGCCAAACTTGAAAATTCTATAACATGCAATCTCTATAACCTTTATAATGCATGATCCCTATTATCTCCAAACCATATCACATATTTGATATGAACCCTATATAAGCCTTATTTTTTATAACCCATATGTCCCTTAACCTATAACCCCAAAGGCAAAGCCAATATATATCCTAACCTCTATAACCCATGTGTATAACCCCTTATCCCATAATCTCTAACAAACATAATCATTCTCTCCTTTAACAATGATCATGATATAACCCTTAACCCCGACTAAATTAAAACCCTAAGAACTTTATTACCCCAAACCCCTCTATCCAACAACTTTTGTAACCCCTCACCTATATAAGCCATATAACTCCTAATGAGTATAACCATTATACCTCCTATTACCATAGCATCGTCAAACAACTTTTGTAACCCCTCACCTATATAAGCCATATAACTCCTAATGATTATAATAATTATACCTCCTAATACCATAGCTTCGCCAAACTGCTAACATTTATAAGATCCATAATACTCAATGCCTAACTATTGATATTATGGTAGCTACAGGAGGTATTAACCTCACCCTTAACTACTACTACCTTAAAACCCTAAGATCTTTACTACCCCTAACCCCTCTATCCACTAGTTCATTATCCATTAGTTCTTGTAACTCCTAACCTATATAATCCCTATAACTCCTAACATTTATAACCTTTATACCTCCTAATACCATGGCCCCTATAATGTTGAACTGCTAACATATATAAGACTTATAATACTTCATCCCTAAATACTCTAACTCATAACATATCTAACCTATAACTCCTAAATATAATTGCTTATACTTATAATCATTAACCTCTAACACCTATTTCCCCTAACTCTTAATACCTAGTTTCTATGATCATAAAAAATGTTCGCCTCTTGTCTTAGTTGGTTACTGCACCACCATTAAGGTTTTGCTTTAACTCAAAGCCATAAAACTCATGAGGAAAATGAAAAACTAAAGAAGAAGTAAAAGAAGCTTCAAAAGTGAAGCAAACTGATCTTCAAACAAGCATACAAATGGCTTCAGCAAAAGCAAGCAAACAAGGCAAAATATAAGAGGTTAAAAGTTCTTCATATAACTCAAGCCAATGTGGATACATTATTGCATGCATCAGAGGTGGAAGAAGACTATTGACAGGAGTTCAAGAACATTTTTTGTGAAATATCCCTGATCCCGCTGATCAAGATATTTGCTATTATTCTAATGCTCTGTCTTGCAGATCTGATACACTGGGGGTTTCTGGATGCGTTTTAGCCGTGTGTTTGAGATATTCTTTGGTTCTTATGGTTGCATGTTGGTTATTGCAGGTGCATGTTGGTTATTCATGTGCATGTTGCATATTTAAGGTTTAACAAGCATATAGAGGATGCATGCAAGAGTAGAGAACGTCAAATGCTCAATATCATGAATAATAACGGTTCAAGCATGGAAATACAATAGCCTACTGGAAATATAGAATCTAAACGTCAGTCAGATCTCCTGGATCCGTAATGGAATACAATCAAATAACATAAAAATACCCATGATCAGAAGATGATAGCAGATCTGATGCATGCACGGATAGATTGGCAAAAATGTGCGATTCCGGAGAAATACGGTAACCGCTACCAGCTGGAAAACTCGACCGGAAGAATCTACCGTCAGAATGTGCTCGAAACTACTCCAATAGAAGCACCCTAGTCACTATACTGGAATGGATGTCTTTCGGAACTCGGATCTGACCTCTGCGGCACTGGATCTGGACCCCTGGGGGTTTGCGCCCCTCCTGGGACATTGAATGCACCCAAAAAGATTCCACCAATGGAATCTGTTGCTATATAGCTCAAAACGATCATCTCGTCAAATGATGAAATGGGTCGGAAGGGTTTGTCCGGATCTGCTCTGGAACTCTACATGCAACGCCAAATGTCTGTTCAGAATAACTACGCCCTGAATGGCTGGATGAATCGATCTGCAAGATTCCACCATTGGAATCTGATGATAAATGGCTCAATAGAAGCGCCCTGGCTAGATCTCCAATGGGTCGGAACAAAACTGCAATCGAGACACAGGTCTATTGCAGATCTCCGAATCCTCAAACTAGCTTGCGCCCTCCTTGGCTGAGCTGCGCACTCCACAATGGATACTCCTGAAACGTACTGTGGAATACCTGGATGGTATCTCCAATGGCTAGGGTGTGTCTCTCAACACCGAAACTGATCAATGGTGGTGGTTTCCTCTAGAAATCCACAAAAAAGTAAGGTCGACTCTCCTCCTCCTCTCAGAACTCTCAACATCAAATCATAACAATGCATAATGAGGAATTAGGTAAGATTCCTCCCTTTATACCTTTCCCAATCTAATTCTTCATTGACCTCACTTAAGCTAGGCGCCTTTCCTCCTAAAGTGATTTATTTTTCAATTAAGTCTCGGGCCTTAACACCTTTTCATTCTAATTCTTCGTTGACTTAGGCTTAAGTGACTTTTCCTAAGTATTTTGGCTTAATTCAACGTTTAGCCATCAATTCCTCCTTATTTCTCCATCTTGTTCCCTGTTTGTGCCTGACTATAGTCTACGGGAACATATAGACTACTAAGTCACTCCCTGCTGGCCTACTCTTGGGAACAGGGCATCACAGTCCTCCCTTCCCGAGATTGCTTGTCCTCAAGCAACATCAATCCTGGGTGCTGCAAGATATGCTCTCCCTCCCATGTGGCATCCACCACTAGAAGACCCCTCCATCTAACCAAGCACTCTCTGATGATCCTGCTCCTCAATCTGTGCTCTCTCTGCTCTAGTACCTCCTCTGGCACTAGTTCCAATTGACCCTTCTCATCCAAGGGTGGCAACTCTTGTGAAATGCTAACCTGCTATCCCACAACCTTTTTGAGGCAAGAGACATGAAAGACGTTATGAATCTTGCTACCTTCTGGTAGCTCTAGCTCATATGCCACATTGCCTATCCTCTTGATGACTCTGTAAGGCCTGTAGAACTTCGGCTTCAGCTTCTCTGCTCCACTTCTCTTCAAGGAAGATTGTCGGTATGGCTGTAATCACAGGAAAACCAAATCCCCTACCTCAAAACTGCGCTCAACTCTGTGTCGATATGCATATATCTTCTGCTGATTATGAGCTGACTGCAAGTTCTCCTTTACTGAGTGAAGGATCCTTTGACTCTCCTCCACCCAATCCTTGGCCCCCGGGACTCTGCTGTCCCCAAACACAGTATCTATAAAGGAGGGTGCATCGTATCCATACAATGCCCTGAACGGTGACATCCTAATAGACATATGGTAAGTTGTGTTGTAGCAATACTCACCCATATGTAACCATCTCACCCAAGTGCGTTTCTGTCCCCCCACATAGTTCCTCAGATACCCTTCCACCCATTTGTTAACGATCTCTGTGTGCCCATCTGTCTGTGGGTGGTAGCTGGTACTCGTGGCTAGCTCTGTGCCTGTCAATCTGAAAAGCTCCTGCCAAAGTGCATTGATGAAGCGCCCATCCCTATCACTGACTATCTGCCTGGGTAACCCATGCAATCGGAATACCTCCCTGAAAAACAACTCTGCTACCTATATGGCCTTGTAGTCTGTGGGTATGGTGAAGAAATGTGCGAACTTGGTAAGTCTGTCGACCACCACAAATATACAGTCCCTTCCCTACACTCTAGGGAGGCCTGTAATGAAATCCATGGAAATGCTCTCCCATTTCTGCTCTGGAATGGGTAGAGGTTGTAGTAGCCCTGCGGGATGTGTCTGCTCAGACTTGTTCTGCTGACAAGTCGTTCACTCTCCTATGTGTTTCAGCACGTCATCCTTGAGACCCTTCCATGAGAATCTCTCTCTGATCTGCCTCTAGGTTTTGAAGTATCTCTGATGCCCTGCTGTTGGTGAATCATGGCACACCTTCATAATCTTCCCTTTTAGGGTGGATTCTGGAACCAAGTAGATCTAGTTCTTATAGAAAATGACGTCATCAAGAACCCGGTATCTATCATCAATCACTTGCCCGTCCATCACATCACAAGCAAATTTGTTTTTGGAGTATTCCACCAACAAATGAGCTTTCCAATCTGTACAAATATCCATCATTGAACATCCTGCTGGCCTCCGGAACAAGGCATCCGCCACAACATTCCTTTTTCCCTTGACATACTCAATATCAAAGTCGAATGCTTGGATCTTTGAGACCCACTTTTGCTGCCTCTCGCTGAGGTCTTTTTGGTCAAGGAAATACTTAAGACTGTTATGATCAGTATTCACTACAAACCTGCTGCCAACCAGATACTGCCTGAATTTGGTTAAAGCATGCATGATCGCTAGCATCTCCTTGTTGTAAATAGGATAGAGTCTCTTCAACTCATTGAGCTTCCTGCTCTCAAACACAATGGGGTGGCCCCCCTACATCAAGACTGCTCCAATCCCTACCCCTGATGCGTCGCACTCTAAGACGAATGGCTGAGAAAAGTCTGGGAGGGCTAGAACATGGCATGTGCTCATAACCTCCTTCATTTTGTTGAATGTATGCTATGATTCCTCTATCCAATGAAAAGCACCCTTCTTTGTCAAGTCTGTGAGTGGTGCTCCCAACTGTGAAAAACCCTNGTAACTGCATAACCCAAAGAATCCTCTCAGCTCCGTGAGATTCTTGGGTGTCGGCCAATCCACAATGGCTCTGATCTTTTCCTTGTGAACTTGTACTCCCTGCCCACTGATGATATGCCGTAAGTATAGTAGTTCCCTCATGCCAAATTCACATTTGGATTCCTTGGCATATAAAGACTGGGCCTTCATAATATCCAAGACCTTCCCCAAGTGTGCTAAATGCTCATCCCATGTCTTGCTATAGATCAATATATCGTCGAAGAATACCAGAAGGTACTTCCTCAACTGTCCTCTAAAGATATGGTTCATTCAAGACTGGAAAGCGGCTGGTGCGTTGGTCAGTCCAAACGGCATGACCAAGAACTCAAAATGTCCGAAGTGGCATCGGAATGCTGTCTTCTCAATATCCTGCTCCCTGATGCTGATATGATGGTATCCTGAATGTAGATCAATCTTATTGAAGAAGACTGCCCCATGTAACTCATCCATCAGCTCATCTATGCGTGGAATGAGGTAACGATTCTTGATTGTTTTCTTGTTGAGTTCTCTGTAATCGATGCACATCCGTAATGTACCATCCTTCTTCAGTACCAGTACTACTGAAGATGCAAAAGGACTCCTGTTGGGCCTGATATGCCCCATAGCGAGCAATTCTTTGATTGCTTTCTCAATTTCATCCTTAAATTTCTTGGGGTGTCTATAGGGTGCTGTAATCACCGATGTAGCCCATGCCTCTAACTCAATCATGTGCTCAAAACCCCTGTCTGGCGGTCTCCCTGGTGGTATCGGCCCAAATACTGGCTCATAACATCCCAGAAGCTCTCTAATCTGTGGGTGGTACTGCTCTCGACCCTCTGAGTCTTTTCGCGTGGTGATCCAACACTCTGCTGCGTAAGCCACATCACCATGACAAAAAATCTACTCCATCCTCTTTGCCGATACTGCTCGAGGCGCCCCTATAGACATGCCTCTCAGCACAACTCTCGATCCACTGGCATCTCTGAAGCTCATGGTCAACGTCTGATAGTTGAACCCAATCTCCCCCAATGAATATAACCATTGTACTCCCAACACGACATCCGTATCTGATAGGTCAACTACATAAAATGTGTCATTCAGGGTGTAGTTTCCAAGTTTGACCTCTAGGTCAAGGATCATGTCCAAGCATGTCATCGTGTATCCATCAGCCAGTGCCACATGGAATCCCTCAAACTCCTCTGTGCGCAACCCCCTCCTGGCTACCAAGGATGCATCTATGAAGTTGTGGGTAGCCCCACCATCAACCAAAGTTGTCATGCGTTGCCCTTGTACAAGGCCCTTGAGCCTAAGAGTATTGTACCTGGGTATTCTTGAGAGGGTGGCTATGGTTCCCCCTTTCACCTCTCTACGAGGTTTGGCCTCCTCCCGGGGCTGGGCCCTTGCCGGTATCTAAGGTTTCTTCGGCTGCTGCTCTGGCTCATGTGTGGTCTCAGTCTCTGAATCACTATCTGTCGGTGCCTGAATATCCTCATCCTCCTCCTCACTGCCTGATTCCACTTCAATATAGTGGATCTGTCCCTTCCCCATGCATCTATGCCCAGGGACCCAAGGATCTCTGCAGGAGAAGCAAAGATTCTTCCTCATCAACTCCCATCGTGTATCATCATCCAACTTGGGCTTGCCCTTCCATTCCCTTGGAAGATTCTTCGGATCCTTGTCTCTTTGTGGTACAAAGGGTTTAGTGAAAGGTTTAGTTTTGGGCACCGAATCCGCCAAATCTCTAGTGCGCCGGACGACATCCTACAAGGAATGAGGTCGGTATGCCTTTACCCAACCTTTCAAGGGTTCTGTGAGCCCTTCTGTGAATAGCTTGACCAATCGCGGCTTAGATATGTCTGTCACTGCCACTGCTACTCTCTGAAACTCCGAGATGAATGCCTCTGCTGTGCCAGTTTGTCTCAACTGGGCTAAATATCTGAAGTGGATCTCTGGATCCCTCCTATCA
>JASDQU010101158.1:404414-421387 GCA_032191745.1 Picea mariana
GCACTTCCACACTATCTCTTGGTCCTAAAATATGAACCTGAATGCTGAAGGGAAGATCTAGGCCACATGTTGCATGCTTAATCAATGGTAAACATGATGACAAATATTTCGAACCCAAACCACGTCATGCAATTATATTTCAAGAAAACAGAAATAATTGGTGCAAAGAATCAATCAAGAAAGATAATGATAAAAAAGAACTGAGTCATTTAGTAATGGGAAATTGACATAACCAACTAGAAGAAGAAAGAGTTTGATGATGGCATAGGGAAATGAGAGAGGACGGGTAGGGATGCACACTTAGGTCTCAACATTGGCTCCAACTAGGGACAACACCCCCCTGTGGGGTACTGAGAACAAAAAATCAGTGCCTTGGAACTTAATAACTTGATCCCACCTTCCCTCTCTTACCTTTGTTTCTATCTGCCAGCCATGTACATCTGCTACTATCTCTTAGCCATGCTCTGTCACTGTCTCTCAGCCATGCATCTCTGAAATTTAAAACTAAAGCTAACCCCAATGCCATTGTTGGGCTATGGAGTCTTTATTCACACAAAAATAACTAATCAAATGCAAACGAAAAGAAAATCAACTATTGTACAAGAGGGAACTTCCCTCAGTATTTATAGCAAAATAGTGTTTTAGGAAGTGCCCATTTACTAGGCCTCCAAAAATTTTAGTATCATCTAGATTGTGTCAAACAAATGTATTATTTTCTAGAACCTCAACCACCTTAAAAGGACCAAACTAGAGGTTATCAAACTTACCAGGCTTAGAATTTTCTTCCCTTTTGGCATCCCACCTCAAGACTAGGTCTCCTTATTGAAAGATCTCCTTCTTGGTTTTCTTGTCAAAAGCTAATTTGATCTTGCTCTGGTATGCCTCAATTATCTGATTCATTTCTTCTCTCTTTTTTTGAGCCTCTATAATCTAAAAGATTCTCCTCTGGATGTCATTTGGATCCTCCATTTCTTCCTATAGGAATTTTAGAATTGGTAGAATGAGTTGAGTAGGGAAGATATCATCTATCCCATAGACTAGCTGAAATGGTGAGGTTCCCGGGGATCTATTGGTGTTGTTCCTATCAGCCCACAAGACGTACTTGAGTTTAGAGTCCCATGATTTCTTGTTTTTAGTCAACAATATCTTGGTGATCCTAATGAGAGCCTTGTTTGATGACTTGACCAACATATTCCCTTGAGGATAATAGGGCATGGAATGTGTCAAGGTGATGTTATGGATACCACAAAATTCAATTATGGATCTAGATTTGAATGCATGGGAATTTTTTGTTATAAGATTTCTAGGGTAGCCAAACCTTGCAAAGATATTGATTTCCAAAAAAATCATAATCACCTTGTCAGTAGAATTCATGGTGGGCACAACCTTGATCCATTTGGTAAAGTACTCAATGGAAATGAGGATCCAGTTATGTTGCCCACTGGAGGGTGTATGTATCACACCTGTGAAATATAATCCCCATTTCTGAAAGGAGACACTGGTAGTGATAGGTTTTAGGGGAAGTGAGATTAATTTTTGTTTTCAACAAACTTTTGACATTCATTGCATTCCCTTACTGTGGTGAATAAATTAGTGAAAAGGGTGGGCTAGTAGTACCTTTCCTTTAGGATCTTTAGGGTTGTATCTTTCCAATGTTGGTGTCCTCCAAAAATTCCTCTGTGAATATCTATTGTGACTTGTTTAGATTCATTTTCATCAATACATGTTAATAGGATGCGAGCAAGATTCCTCCAATACAGGTTCTGATTAAAAATGCAGAATTTTATAGCCTTTAATTTGAGAGAAATTGGCCTCGTTGTTATAGCAAGATTTACCTCACCCCATGAAAACTTGCTCAGAAGGCCTTTTCCATTTCTCTATGCAGACTTGAAGTCCCTTTTTCCAGTTCCCAAAGCTAAAAATTGTATTTTTCCACATATACGTGCCCTAACAACTATATAACATGCGTATACGTAGGTTGCACCATTACAGCCTGTGTACATCATGTTTTGTGCCCAAAATTAAACAACTGTGTCGCGTTTCCATGTCACATTATGAGATCCATGATCCTTGATCTTCCATATACTGGAAATGTTCTGACTCAACCCTTCAGTTCCATTTAAAGGCTATAAATGGGCCATATCCAAGCTGTGGAGAAAAGGAGAAGAATTCAACTTTGAGAGAAAAGTTACTCTGGATAAATTATTCACTTCATATTGAGTCTACATCCCTTTGTCCTTTTAAGTCTAAACACATTGTTCAACCCATGAGCTCTTCCCTATTTGATGGAGAACCTCATTATCTCTCTTATAGACTTTAATTTGAGAGACCTGGCCCTCATTGTTATAGCAAGATTTTCCTCACCCCATGCAAACTTGCTCAGAAGGCCTTTTACATTTCCCTATGCAGAATTGAAGTCCCTTTTTTAAGTTCCTAGAGATAAAAATTGTATTTTTCCACATATACACACCCTAAAAGCTATACAACATGCGTATACGCAAGTTGCACCATTACAGCCTGTGTACATCGGGTTTTTTTCCCAAAATTAAAAAAATGGTGTCGGGTTTCCATGTCATGTCACATGATCCATGATCCTTGGCCTTCCATATACTGGAAACGTTTTGACTCAGCCCTTCAGTTCCATTTGAAGGTTATAAATGGGTCATATCCAAGCTGTGGAGAAAAGGAGAAGAATTCAACTTAGAGAAAAAAGTTACTATGGAGAAATTATTCACTTCATATTGAGTCTGCATCCCTTTGTCCTTTTAGGTTTAAACACATTGTTCAACCCCCAAGATCTTCCCTATTTGATGGAGAACCTCATTGTCTCTCTTATATGAGCTTGCCTTTGGTGGAGGATTTAAGTGGTGGAGGCCCAATTGGAAGGGACTTAGTTTCTCGGTTTTGAATGTGCCAACATGGAATCTTGTCATTCATACACTTTTGTTGATTAAATTTTAATAGAAATACTCTTTTCTCGTCCAATTAATGTCTTGCAAATATTTGAATTGTTATTCCATGGGTTTATTTGTTATGAATATTATTGGATTATGTTATTATATGTGCTAGATTTATATATTATCACCATATGCTTGCATATCTTGGTTGTTGAGGAAATGTTGCAAGTGTATTTCTTTGACTCAAGTGCTAAACGGTGGACTTCATCGAATGTCTGGACGAGGTAGGCTCTTTATCTTGTCTTGTTATCATATTTTTTTATATAACATACTTTATATTAGAGTTGATTTATGCAGTCATTTCTGTCTGTTGTGGTTTAGCCCATGCCATAGAGTTATTTTCCCTGTAAAACTCGTCTTCTTCAAATCTCTTGGACATTCTAGGTTCCGCAGAAAGTAAATAACATTTTTGTACCAAGGTGAATAAGAGTAGTTTTCAAATACCTACATGTTGTCTCATCCAGACTGTGTCATGGGTGCATCAGATTGGGTGAAGGTATGATGCAATTCCAACACCTTATAGTTTGAATATTATAACAACTTGGAAAGTATGTTTTCCTTGATTAGCTTGGTGGGTTTAATGTGCAATTCATACTCCAATAGTTTGAAAATCCACTTCCCTCTTTTCCCTTCATTATCTGGCTAGACAAGAATCTCTTTGACACTGCTGTTAGGAACATAGGTTGTTATGATAGACTGCAATGCATACACCCTGAAGGATTTCAACACTTTGACCAATGCATAAGCCTTCTTTTCTAATATTTCACACTTCATCTTAGCATCTTGGAGGGCTTTGCTGAAAAAGGATATGGTTTTTTTATTCCCTTCTTCGTTCTTTTGCAGTAGCACAACAACCATGGTTTCCTCAGAAGCGAAAGAGAAGATAAAGAATTATTTGGCATAGTTAGGGTTGACCAATACAGGGGCTTCAACCAAAGCTTGTTTGATCCTTTGGAATGTTTAATTTTCCTCATGTGACCACTTGATAACAATATCTTTCTTCAACATGTTGGTGATAGGCCTTATAATTTCAGCAAAGTTTGGCACAAAGCACCTTAAAATTTTTATTCTACCTATAAAATACTGAATAGACTTCTTATTTCTGGGGATTTCAATTCCCTGAATGGCCTCCACTCTCTTAGGGTCTATTTTTATACCTCCTCTTGATATGATGTGACCTAAGAGTTTACCCTCTGGCATAGCAAAGTGGTACTTCCTGGGATTCAAAGAAATCCCATACTTTCTGCATTTTCAGAAAATATGCTCAAGGCGTTGTAAGTGCTCATCATCTGATTTGGAGAAAATGGTGATGCCATCCAAATATATAACCATAAATTTGTCTTTCTCCCCCATGAAGGCTACATTCATATCCCTTTGAATGGTGGCCCCTGCGTTCAGCAACCCAAAGGGAATCTTGTTGTACATAAATGTCCCCAAAGGGGTGGTGAATGTTGTTTTTTCTTTGTCTTCTTCACATAATGTTATATGGCTATAACCAAAGTACCCATCTAGCAAGGAAATCATGTGAGCACCTACTACACTCTGCAAAATTTGGTCCATATTTGGTAGGGGGTAGTTTTATTTTAGATAACACTTGTTGATATTTCGAAAATCCACACACAAGCGTATTTCCCCGCTCTTTTTCCTCACAGATACCAAGTTGGCCACCCAATCTAAGTACCTCAAGGGCACAATAATTCTATCATCAAGTATTCTATTCATATCTTTTTCAATTATGGACATCACCATGGGATTAAATTGTTTGATATTCTGTCTGAATGGATTAGAACTAGCCTTCAGAGGGATCTTGTGCTAGATGATGTTAGTGTCAAATGTCTTCAAATATTCATACGACCATGCAAAAATATCAGAAAATGTTTTCATGAGGTTGACATAACTGTCTTTTTGTTCTGGAGGTAGTGCCTTGGACAGTTTGACTATTTTGGGATTTTCAGCAATCCCGATGTTGCATTCCATAACTTCCTCTTCTTGATTTTTGATGGAATCTTCTCTAGAGACATCATGACTGTAAAATAACCATTCCAGTGGCACTAGACCCCTGGGGATGTGGTTTTTCTAAGTTCCACAATGTTGTCTCTAGCCACTTTGTTCATCATATGATATTTATTTTGATAAGACGATTCATCATCTTCACCCTCTTGATATATTGAGATACTGGAGAATTCTTTAATGGTCTGTAGAAATCTTTGCAGCTCCAAATCATCGCTAAAGAATTTCTAGTGAATTTTGTTTTCTAGTATGGTTTTCCTATGTATGACTTCCACCTGATACTTGATATTTGGGCTAGTTGGAGGTCTGAAGGTGTTGGTATCCAATGCCAAAGAATTTTCCTTCTGATTTGCCTCTCTAGGAATGAAGAAGATAGTAAATGCGAGAAATAAGTTTTCAACCAAGTCCCACACCTCGTTCATGTATTGTTTGATCCTATGTTTCTTAGCTTGATAGATGTTTCTGACTTGATTGATGATTAATTTAGAATCGCCAAAGACTGCTAAACTTTCAACATCCATGTCTTTAGCAACCCTCAATCCGAGCATCAGAGCTTCATACTCAGCTATATTGTTAGTAGTCTTGAATTCCAACTTATAAGAGAGTGTTATAACCTCATGTGCAGGGGAAATGAGGACTATACCATCCCCACAACCTTCCTTTGATGAAGATCCCTCAAAATACATCCTCCATACTTTGTTATGTTGATCTGTCAGTGACTGATTTTTGCATTTGTTGACTGTAATTTATGGTTCCTCGTTATTTAAATGAAACATAGATGACCTGATCTCATCCTCAACAACATAAATTGGATGGTTTCTTGGATTTTGATGGTCACTGTGATGTATGCCAATCTGAACTCCCTGTATAGCCTCAAGTGTTCTCCCCTGAAAACATGGATGGTGGCATATGCGAGGTCCATTTATAAGGATCCTCCAACCTTCTTGTCCCATGTACTGGACAAAAGTATACCAAACTTACGATGAATGGCATCCACAATGATGTCCATCACTACACTCTTCATGGGTAACTACGCTAAACAAACCACTATATATTTTATTAATCCCAAACATTTGACTTTTTTAGAGTCAAAGGAGTAAAGGTCCTAGTAGGGCTCAGTGATCTCCATACCTAGTTCCTCCATAAGAAATTTAGGTATGACACTGTGTGAGGCCCCTAAGTCCATGAGACAGTTATGTAGGATCTTGTCGTGGATATTTAAATATATGTAAAATGGTGGAGAGGCGTCATATCCATCCTCAATGTGTGGGCCCACAATAATGGTTGGGTTCTCATCCTGTAGACTAATTACATCAGAAGTTACAAAATAAGTAGGTGGTTGCAGAAACTTCATAATGGATTGTTTGAAAGGCTCATTTTTCAACAATTATGAAAAAGGTACAGGGATATTGATATTTCTCAACTCATGCTCTAGGATGAAACATGCTTGTGGCCAATAATCTTCCTTTACTTTAGGGGAAACAGTTTTAAATGGAGGAGGCTGGTGAGCTTGGTCCAATGCACCCTTGCTTGGATTTGGCTTGGGAGGAACCTCTATTTTTATGTTCTGATCAGAGGTGGTGGATGTAGGAGTGCCTATTCTAGGCCTCAAGTCATATTTATTTTGGGGATGGCCTTGAATAACTGCCTCTTCCCCTATCCCAATATCAAATTGATTTGAAAGTTGTGCTACCTCATAATCTTGTTGTTTTAAGTGACGTGTGTAAAAATATATTTCATTGAAAAGTACAACAACATCATACACAACATCACTATCTACATCCATATTCTCAATCTGATTGTTTTGGAAAGGAGGTACTACTCTTTGAGCATCAACATTCTTCCCATCTCTCTAAATTATATGAGGGGCATCATTCATCCTTCTAAACTGGTTTGACTTTCTATTCCCATCCCCTTGAAAAGCTTTGTTTGGTTGTTTAGATTCCCACTTCAGCTTATTTATTTCAGATGTCAAATCCTTGAAAGTTTTGGTCATTTCATCAATTTTATGATTAGATGTGGTTGGGTTAGAGGAGGCAGGGGAATCCGCTCTATGTTTATTCTGGTCTTTATCAGATCTAGTCTTTAACCTATCTCATGCCAAGATTTTGGATTCAACCTTGATGCTTGTTTCTTGCATGGACAAAAAGGTGGTGGATCTTCTCTCCCTCAACAGAAGGGAGAAATTTGCATCAAATGCATTGGCATAGGTGATCTTGGCAGATGATTCAGTTGGTTTGATATCATCTGGGATTCTACCATGCATCTTATTGAATCTCTTGGTAAATTTTGAAATAGACTCACCATTATTTCTCTTAAGGGCCCCAAAACAAGGATGATTTTAAGGATGGAAATTTATTTTAAAATGTAGAAATCTTGGCGAATCCTACTAATCCTTCATATGCCGACTATAAATGTTTGGCGATATTTTTGTAAAAATATTCAAATTTCTAATGATTTTATATATTTTTTATAAAATTTTGGCGATTTTTAAGGTAAAATAATTTTAGCTTATAGAATTTGGGCAAATCGTTTTTAAAATAGCGAATCTTGTTTTTGGAAAAACCATGGAAAATTAGCCCATGAGCGAAATTTAGCCCCTAAAATCATCCATGCCCCAAAATCAATGATGTAATACATATAAACTATTCTATCTCCCCATTGCTTTATGGAGGCTTCATCTAGTGAATAAATATCTGTAATGGAGGCTAGAGGGAGATCCCGAAACCATTTCCTAACTTCCCTGTAATGTCCCCAAGGCCGAGACCTATTGTAAATCATGTTTATGAAATGAATTATAATTATGTTTTTTATAGGCTGGTGAGCCAAGTTAATATAAGTTGGTGGGCTTATGTGATTATTAGGCCAATGAGCCTAAGTGTTGAAGTCCAAGATCCTGATTTTGTACATGTATCTATGCACATTATTAATAAAAATATAAACACTGTCACGTGCAAACTAACCACGATGAACGAGTGATGGGGGACTAAGCTTCCATAGAGTGGGCAAGGGATTAGGGGATGGAAGGTGGGAAAAGGGACTAAGTGTTGAGCCTAGGGGCTAAGCCTAGGGTCTTAAGTCCTTGGGTAATAATATTTTAATATTATTCCAAAAGACATGTGAATAATATGTTTTATCCTAAGTTCTTTTTTGAACGACAAGCAACTTCAAAATGGAAGGAATGCATGTTGAAGGAAAGCATGCAGTTGCTTGGGTGACAAGTGTCAACCCCGGAGCTCTTCCCTATTTGATGGAGAACCTCATTATCTCTCTTATAGACCTTAATTTGAGAGACTTGGCCCTCATTGTTATAGCAAGATTTTCCTCACCCCATGCAAACTTGCTCAGAAGGCCTTTTACATTTCCCTATGCAGAATTGAAGTCCCTTTTTGTAGTTCCTAGAGATAAAAATTGTATTTTTCCACATATACACACCCTAAAAGATATACAACATGCGTATACGCAAGTTGCACCATTACAGCCTGTGTACATCGGGTTTTTTTCCCAAAATTAAAAAAATGGTGTCGGGTTTCCATGTCACATCACGCGATCCATGATCCTTGGCCTTCCATATACTAGAAACGTTTTGACTCGACCCTTCAGTTCCATTTGAAGGTTATAAATGGGTCATATCCAAGCTGTGGAGAAAAGGAGAAGAATTCAAATTAGAGAGAAAAGTTACTATGGAGAAATTATTCACTTCATATTGAGTCTGCATCCCTTTGTCCTTTTAGGTCTAAACACATTGTTCAACCCCTAATATCTTCCCTATTTGATGGAGAACCTCATTGTCTCTCTTATATGATCTTGCCTTTGGTGGAGGATTTAAGTGGTGGAGTCCCAATTGGAAGGGACTTAGTTTCTCGGTTTTGAATGTGCCAACATGGAAGCTTGTCATTCATACACTTTTGTTGATTAAATTTTAATAGAAATACTCTTTTCTCGTCCAATTAATGTCTTGAAAATATTTGAATTGTTATTCCATGGGTGTATTTGTTATGAATATTGTTGGATTATGTTATTATACGTGCTAAATTTATATATTATCGCCATATGTTTTCATATCTTGGTTGTTGAGATAAAGTTGCAGGTGTATTGCTTTGACTTGAGTGCTCAACAGTGGACTTCATCAAACGTCTGGACGAGGTAGGCTATTTATCTTGTCTTGTTAGCATATTTTTTTATATAACATACTTTATATTAGAGTTGATTTATGCATTCATTTATGTCTGTTGTGGTTTAGCCCATGCCATAGAGTTATTTTCCTTGTAAAACTCATCTTCTTCAAATCTGTTGGACATTCTAGGTTCCGCAGAAAGTAAATAACATTTTTGTACCAAGGTGAAGAAGAGTAGTTTTCAAATACCTACATGTTGTCTCATCCAAACTGTGTCATGGGTGCATCAGATTGGGTGAAGGTATGATGCAATTCCAACACCTGATAGTTTGAATATGATAACAACTTGGCAAGTCATTTTTCCTTGATCAACTTGGTGGGTTTAATGTGCAAAGTTTGACAATCCACTTCCCTCTTTTCCCTTCACTATCTGGCTGGACAAGAATCTCTTTGACACTGCTGCTAGGAACATAGGTTGTTATGATAGACTGTAACGCATACACCCTGAAGGATTTCAACACTTTGACCAATGCATAAGCCTTCTTTTCTAATATTTCACACTTCATCTTAGCATCTCGGAGGGCTTTGCTGAAAAATGATATGTTTTTTTTATTCCCTTCTTCATTCTTTTGCACTAGCACAACAACAAAGGTTTCTTCAGAAGCGAAAGAGAAGATAAAGAATTATTTGTCATAGTTAGGGTTGACCAATACAGGGGCTTCAACCAAAGCTTGTTTGATCCTTTGGAATTTTTATTTTTTCTTCATGTGACCACTTGATAACAATATCCTTCTTCAACATGTTGGTGATAGGCCTTATGATTTCAGCAAAGTTTGTCACAAAGCATCTTAAACTTTTTATTCTACCTATAAAATACTGAATAGACTTCTTATTTCTGGGGATTTCAATTTCCTGAATGGCCTCCACTCTCTTAGGGTCTATTTTTATACCTCCTCTTGATATGATGTGACCTAAGAGTTTACCCTCTGGCATAACAAAGTGGTACTTCCTGGGATTCAAAGAAATCCCATACTTTCTGCATTTTCAGAAAATATGCTCAAGGCATTGTAAGTGATCATCATCTGATTTGGAGAAATTGGTGATGTCATCCAAATATATAACCATAAATTTGTCTTTCTCCCCCATGAAGGATACATCCATATCCCTCTGAAAGGTGGCCCCTGTGTTCAGCAACCCAAAGGGAATCTTGTCGTACATAAATGTCCCCCAAGGGGTGGTAAATGTTGTTTCTTCTTTGTCTTCTTCACATACTGTTATATGGTTATAACCAAAGTACCCATCCAGCAAGGAAATCATGTGAGTACCTACTACACTTTGCAAAATATGGTCCATATTTAGTAGGGGGTAGTTGTATTTTAGATAACACTTGTTGATATTTCGAAAATCCACACACAAGCGAAATTTCCCCGCTCTTTTTCCTCACAGATACCAAGTTGGCCACCCAATCTAAGTACCTCAAGGGAACAATAATTCTATCATCAAGTATTCTATTTATCTCTTTTTCAATTATGGACATCACCATGGGATTTAATTGTTTGATATTCTGTCTGAATGGATTAGAACTAGCCTTTAGAGGGATCTTGTGCTAGATGATGTTAGTGTCAAATGTCTTCAAATATTCATACGACCATGCAAAAATATCAGAAAATGTTTTCATGAGGTTGAGATAATTGTCTTTTTGTTCTGGAGGTAGTGCCTTGGACAGTTTGACTATTTTGGTATTTTCAACAATCCCGATGTTGCATTCCATAACTTCCTCTTCTTCATTTTTGATGGAAGCTTTTCTAGAGACATCATGACTGTAAAATAACCATTCCAGTGGCACTAGACCCCTGGGGATGTGGTTTTTCTAAGTTCCAAAATGTTGTCTCTAGCCACTTTGTTCATCAGATGAGATTTATTTTGATAAGACGATTCATCATCTTCACCCTCTTGATATATTGAGATACTGGAGAATTCTTTAATGGTCTGTAGAAATCTTTGCAGCTCCAAATCATTGCTAAAGAATTTCTAGTGAATTTTGTTTTCTAGTATGGTTTTTCTATGTATGACTTCCACCTGATACTTGATATTTGGGCCAGTGGGAGGTCTGAAGGTGTTGGTAGCCAATGCCAAAGAATTTTCCTTCTGATTTGCCTCTCTAGGAATGAAGAAGATAGTAAATGCAAGAAAGAAGTTTTCAACCAAGTCCCACACCTCGTTCACATGTTGTTTAATCCTATGTTTCTTAGCTTGATAGATGTTTCTGACTTGATTGATGATTAATTTAGAATCGCCAAAGACTTCTAAACTTTCAACGTCCATGACTTTAACAGCCCTCAATCCGAGCATCAGAGCTTCATACTCAGCTCTATTGTTAGTAATCTTGAATTCCATCTTATAAGAGAGCGTTATAACCTCATGTGCAGGGGAAATGAGGACTATACCATCCCCACAAACTTCCTTTGATGAAGATACCTCAAAATACATCCTCCATACTTTGTTATGTTGATTTGTCAGTGACTGATTTTTGCATTTGTTGACTGTAATTTATGGTTCCTCATTATTTAAATGAAACATAGATGACCTGATCTCATCCTCAACAACATAAATTGGATGGTTTCTTGGATTTTGATGATCACTGGTGATGTATGCCAAGTTGACCTCCCTGTATAGCCTCATGTGTTCTCCCCCAAAAACATGGATGGTGGCATATGTGAGGTCCATTTATAAGGATCCTCCAACCTTCTTGGCCCATGTCCTAGACAAAAGAATACAAAACTTGGGGTGAATGGCATCCACAATGATGTCCATCACTACACTCTTCATGGGTAACTATGCTAAACAAACCACTATGTATTTTATTAATCCCAAACATTTTGACTTTTTTAGAGTCAAAGGAGTAAAGGTCTTGGTAGGGCTCGATGATCTCCAGACCTAGTTCCTCTATAAGAAATTTAGGTATGACATTCTGTGAGGCCCCTGAGTCCATGAGACAGTTATGTAGGATCTTGTCGTGGATATTTAAATATATGTAGAATCGTGGAGAGGCATCATATCCATCCTCAATGTGTGGGCCGACAATAATGGCTGGGTTCTCATCCTATAGACTAATTACATCAGAAATTACAAAATAAGTAGGTGGTTGCAGAAACTTCATAATGGATTGTTTGAAAGGTTAATTTTTCAACAATTATGAAAAAGGTACAGGGATCTTGATCTTGCTCAACTCATGCTCTAGGATGAAATATGCTTGTGGCCAATAATCTTCCTTTAGTTCAGGGGAAACAGTTTTAAATGGAGGAGGCTGGTGAGCTTGGTCCAATGCACCCTTGCTTGGATTTGGCTTGGGAGGAACCTCTATTTTTATGTTTTGATCAGAGGTGGTGGATTTAGGAGTGCCTATTCTAGGCCTCAAGTCATATTTATTTTGGGGATGGCCTTGAATAACTCCCTGTTCCCCTATCTCAATATCAAATTGATTTGAAAGTTGTGCTACCTCATAATATTGTTGTGTTAAGTGACGTGTGTAAAAATCTATTTCATTGAAAAGTACAACAACATCATACACAACATCACTATCTACATCCATATCCTTAATCTGATTGTTTTGGAAAGGAGGTACTACTCTTTGAGCATCAACATTCCTCCTATCTCTCTACATTATATGAGGGGCATCATTCATCCTTCTAAATTGGTTTGACTTTCTATTCCCATCCCCTTGAAAAGATTTGTTTGGTTGTTTAGATTCCCACTTCAGCTTATCTATTTCAGATGTCAAATCCTTGAAATTTTTGGTCATTTCATCAATTTTATGATCATATGGGGTTGGGTTAGAGGAGGCAGGGGAATCCTCTCTATGTTTATTCTTGTCTTTATCAGATCTATTCTTTAACTAATCTCATGCCAAGATGTTGGATTCAACCTTGATGCTTGCTTCTTGCATGAACAACAAGGTGGTGGATATTCTCTCCCTCAATAGAAGGGACAAATTTGCATCAAATGCATTGGCATAGGTGATCTTGGCAGAGGATTCAGTTGGTTTGATATCATATGAGATTCAGTTGGTTTGGTAAATTTTGAAATAGACTCACCATTATTTCTCTTAAGGGACCCAAAATCAGTGATGTAATACATATAATCTATTCTATCTCCCCATTGCTTTATGTAGGCTTCATCTAGTGAATAAATATCTGTAATGGAGGCTGGAGGGAGATCCCGAAACCATTTCCTAACTTCCCTGTAATGTCCCCAAGGCCAAGCCTTGTTGCAAATCATGTTTATGAAATGAATTGTAATTATATTTTTTATAGGCTGGTGAGCCAAGTTAATATAAGTTGGTGGGCTTATGTGATTATTAGGACAATGAACCTAAGTGTTGAAGGCCAAGATCCTGATTTTGTACATGTATCTATGCACATTATTAATAAAAATATAAACACCGCTGCGTGCAGACTGACCACGATGAATGAGTGATGGGGGAATAAGATTCCACAGAGTGGGCAAGGGATTAGGGGTTGGAAGGTGGGAAAATGGACTAAGTGTTGAGCCTAGGGGCTTAAGTCCTTGGGGAATAATATTTTAATATTATTCCAAAAGACATGTGAATAATATGTTTTATCCTAAGTTCTTTTTGGAAGGACAAGCAACTTCCAAATGGAAGGAATGCATGCTGAAGGAATGCATGCAGTTGCATGGGTGACAAGTGTCAACCCAGGCGCATGCAAATAAAATGGCTGAGATGAGTCGTGTTGGGGGTTCCTCCTGTATTCTACCTAACTGTCTGAACCGTACATCCCCTGAACCAGAAGCCTGTGTTAATTTCAGGAAAAGAATCTGTGTTTGTCTGAAAAGTGGGTACACCCCTTCTTTGTTCTAAACTGTGGAGTCAGAATCAACCCCTACATGGACAACTCATCACACATCCCTGATAATCTAGAGTGTGAGTCTATCCCGTGTTTCCATATTGAGAAAACGAAAGTGTCCTGTCCCTGCTAAGCCGGGTTATGCTGTTTCACCTGTCTGTAGCTGCCCTGGAGTGTTCGTGTCTGGATTCCCGTTGACTGTGGTGGAAATGTAGTGTTTGACCCTGGGTGGCTTGTTGGCTAGTCGTACAACACTCTCTCCAGGTGAGAGAGGTGGTTGAAGCTGGAAGAATAGGTTGCTTGGCATGTGAGCGACTCTCTCCAGGTGAGAGAGTGCGCAGAGGAAGGAGAGAACTCCTGGAAGGAACCCTGTAGTTGCCACAGAGATCGGAGACTTCCGGCCCGGTCTGTTGCTAAAACCCAAGGCAAGGGAGGTTAGCAGCCAAAGGACTGTCTAGGTGACAGAGAAGGTGTATACTCCTGGGGTGGAATGGGCATGTGGGGAAGGAGAGTCTGTGGGCAGTGAGTATGAGTGGTTTCTGGGAGAGAATTCCTTCCTTGTGACTGAGTGTTTTCCCTACAACCTCAGCCTAGCCTAGGATTCCTTGCCTTAGGGTGGAGCGTAGTCCCAGCTTGGGGGTGACCACTGTTGAGCTTGATGAGCAGAGTGGTCTAAGGCTGTGAGGTTTGTGGAAGGCCTGCACCTAGTTGGTGGAATTACCACCATTTCAAAGATAAGTACCAGATGATGTTTTAATTACGTTTCTACATGTCTGTATATTTATATTTATCATGTATTCTACTGTGCATACGAATTAATGTTAAAGCCATTGATTATTTATAATAGCAGTAATTCTTATATTTACTCTGAGTTTAAATGTGTTGCATTTTATTTAAATTCATGTTATCAATTAAGTATGAGATTGTTATTCCACGAAGTAGCATCTGCCCAGCCCAGAATGGGGGCGTTACAGAATGGTATCAGAGCCAAGGTTTCAACGTTGAGCCTGGATGGGCCGGATAAGTGGCCTTTGGACCGAGGTTTTGAGAATAAATTGTGTCTAGAGGACTAATTTCAGACCTCAGAAAGTTTTATGAGTGTCAACAGGCTACTTGACCATATTACAAAGCTCAGGAGGTGTAGCGGTATTATAAAAACCACAGTCGGTGTGGTATATGGCCATGGGGAGAGAGAACTTCACACTAGAAGTGTTGGAGCCATAGAACCTGTTCGGGAGGAAAGGAGAACCCTCATGACCATCAGATATGGAGAACATGCACAAGGCTTAAAACCCTTTGGAGTTGCACAGGAGTGTGGAAATCGCGGTACGCGAAATCCTGAAATCGTGAGGACTATATATT
The DNA here is from genome assembly GCA_032191745.1 of Picea mariana. Taxonomy (NCBI): domain Eukaryota; kingdom Viridiplantae; phylum Streptophyta; class Pinopsida; order Pinales; family Pinaceae; genus Picea; species Picea mariana. The sequence goes on from JASDQU010101158.1 coordinate 419,726, forward strand.
GGAGGGACACGTGGCTACTAGTCAACATTTCAACATCCAGGAAACCAAAGGGTAAGATCCCTTGTTGTCTCAAGTCGCGAAACCCCAGTTATCGAAAACCCGAAAACCCGAAGTCCCGAAATATTCGAAGACAGAAGAACCGACCCAAAATCCTGAAACAACCTACACCATAGATCGTAGGAGAGGAACTTGAACCATTGGATCATTTTGGAATTCAGGGATTGAAATGATGAGAGACTTGGAGTCGCTACATCGCAAACTCCTAGTTACCGAAAACCCAAAACCTCGAAATCCCAAAACGCTGAAAGGATCTGCGCTGTAGATCTGAGAGAGGTCTGACTGTTGGATCTCACTTGGAATGGACATGGACACATGGGTGTGTACCACATGCCAGTGGACTGAAAAGAAAAGCAAGAGTAGTGGACCTGATGATGTCACCGAAGGTGATGTGGACCCTCCTGAACGTGCCACGTGCCACTGTGGTTGTGGGCGACAACTGTGCTCTATGGGCCTAGAGGGTAAAGTAAATCGGGATTTCGGAAGTTGGGGGGCTGGAAAGGAAAGCAAGTCTGGAAGACTCAAGGAATGAAACCCCAAAACCCGAAGTCCCAAAATATTCGAAGACAAAAGAACCATCGAGGATTTAACTGTTGGATCCTCATGGACCAAAACCCCAAAACCCGAAGTCCCGAAGTCTCGAAAATTGCAGAGACAAACAGAGCTCAGAAAACTTAGTGGATTCGAAACGTTTTTCTTATTCACGTTGGTTTATGAATGTTGAAGTTTTATTAAGGGTTTAAGGACTCACAAACTTTGTTGATTGCACGTTGTGTGTGCAGAGTTCAACGAGTGTCAGGACAGCCATGAATCAATGCCGAGATAGAAATGGAAGAGGTGCGGATTGCCTCCAATTCAAAAAACAAAAGAGAAGGAAGGAATGTCAACTTGGGATTCGAAGGATCAAACTCTAATGGGCATGGAAAAGAGATGGATAAGGAAGGACATATGATGAAACTCATTGAAAGATTGCAGAAAGATGCCCAGGCTCGCCGAGATGATAGCCGAAATCTCATGAAAGTCAGGGATAGGCAGGGTCAATTCAACTTAAGGATGTTGAAGAGTCTGGAAAGAATAGAAAAGAAATTGGAAAAGGAGAGTGACTCAAGAAAGACAGAGAGTCACAGGACCCCTGAGAGGAAAAGAAGATCAAGGAGTGTCAGCAAACATCGTTGTCACTCCCCAAAGCATTCCAGTAGGGAAGCACACAGTAGTTCAAGCCCATCTCTTATCAGAAAACACCAAAGATCTGGAGTGGATGAATTGAAAGGGGAAATGAACAAGATCAAGCCTCCAACGTTCGATGAAGAACATTAGAAAGAGGAAGATGCCGAAACATGGTTGCTTGGCATGAGGAAATATTTCCAACTACAAAATTATTCCTCTCATGCAGAAGGAAGGATTGCGATGTATCAACTAAAAGGAAAAGCATCCATGTGGTGAGATCAGTTTGTGTAGGTGCAGCACATCAAAGAGAAACGTGTCACTTGGAAGGAGTTCAAGGGGTATTTCGAGAAGAAATACCTGACTAAAAGATACTATGACATAAATATGAAGGAGTTCTTTGAACTCAAGATAGGTAGCATGACCATTGATGAATACGAA
>JASDQU010101159.1:38738-49747 GCA_032191745.1 Picea mariana
CATGACTCCTTTTGAAGCAGTGTATGGACAGAAGCCACCGTCAGTTCTCTCATACTTACCGTGTACCTCGAAGGTCCAGGCGGTCGACCAAACACTTACAGTCTGAGAGGATATCCTTCGTACCCTTAAAGAGAACTTGGTCATGGCCCAGAATAGAATGAAGCAGCAAGCAGATCAAGGTCGATCAAAACGTCAATTTGTAGAAGGGGATCATGTGTTTCTGTAGCTGCAACCATATAAGCAAACTTCCCTCAAGTTCGAGCAGTGTCAAAAGCTAGAACCCAAATTTTATGGCCCCTACATAGTTCTAAAGCGTGTCGGACAAGTCGCATATCAGTTAGCTCTTCCCAGTAAGTCGAAGCTACATCCTGTTTTTCATGTTTCCTACTTGAAGAAGGTGATTGGAACCAGGTGCCAACTTCAAACCAACCTTCCAGAGTTAGCTGAAGAAGGATCCATTTGGCTACAACTAGAAGCAGTTTTGGACCAGAGGGAGTGTCGCCTGCGTCAGAGAACCATCAAGAAAGTGCTAGTACAGTGGAAAGATATGACTCCAGCAGATGCCACTTGGGAACCAACTACCATTCTGCAGTAGTTTCCACATCTCAAGCCTTGAGGACAAGGTTGTTTTTAAGGGGGCGGACATGTTAAGGTCCTAACCTGCACATAGGTAGATCAATGTATTCAGATGTAATAAAGGTCAATATTAATAATACCTTTCAATAAAATAGAATAAGGCGGATGTAAGAAGACCTAATAGAAGCTTCCGCTTCTAGAAGGATCTTCCTCTAGATGCTTCTCTTAATAGACATAGTTAGTATAAATAAGGGTCGAGGGTATGAAAAACCCTAGCTTGGATATTATTGTAACAGAGCGCTGCTCGACTAGAGGTTGCCCCCTCGAAGAGGCCTTTGAACATTGCTATCTGATTCAAAGTGCTATTTCTGTTGCTATTTCGTATATCATTTATGTGTATTGTGAAGATTATGCTGGATATTTTACTGTTATTCTGTCATTTCTAGCATTTCATTTCTATTTCTGCATATTTTATATATCTGGTATCTTGCAAGGTGCAACATGTGAACTTGTCCCGACCATGACTCTATCCCCATATCTGTTTTGTTTATTGTCAATACCATGCCAGGATGCTTCACACTGTCGGTAAGGGGTCATTCCCTAAAGTTGTTAACCAGGTCGTTGCACCAATTAGGCCCACTATCCTTGAGGAATTCATTGACCCTCGTGTAAAATTCATCGACGATCTCCACGGGAAGGTCGAGCACACTTGTCTAATGGACATTGACTTCACAGATCCCAACTAATTCTCGCTAATGGCCATCCATGCCTTTATGGATTGCACTGTTTTACAGGACGCCACTCTAAGTTGGGAGTGGAATTCAGACTTCCTACCTCTGTGAGTGAGTACCTTAATGATTTTGAGTGACCTACTAGTGTTCGGCACCACCAGAGAGGTGGCTAAGTGTATTGATTTTTTTATCATCCGCGTGCACAATATAACGATGTGGCTCGACAAGGGATACCATATCCATGTCAATGACATCCATCAATTGATCGAGTTATCCATGGAAGGTCAAGATGTTGCATATGGGTTCCAAGGGTGAGGAAAGAATGGTTGAAAGAAAGGTACTCTAATCATATATGAAAAATACAACAGTTAGCGAGGAGGACGAGGTGCTCTCATTGAGCTCATAAACGATGAGAAAATCCGATGTTCCTACTACATTATTGCATGAAAAGTGATTAAGAATTAAACAAGGGGGGAATGCACATTGGATGTCATAGCAATAGCATAATTTTTTAAGAATGGTGCTAGGATGAATTGGTGTCAGTATTTGTTGACAAAAATGTTCCAGGCTTGTGCAGATGTTCATGACTGCATGACATACTTTATTTATGGCTACCTCATAGTCATGTTTTCCATGTGGAAATGGAAGTCACCGTAGGGGAGGGATCTTGCTTACATGGTTGATACTTGGATTTCCAAGTAGTTTGATCCCTGGAATGCCAAGTTACTTCTTACCAATCATGAAGTGCACAATGTTTCTTTTGTGCAATGGCATGGAGACATGGTTAATGAGACCCAACGATTGAGGATACCACAATCCATCCTCAACAACACATGCACCACATTTGGTTTGGGATGGTTCAGAACCATACATTTGTGCACCCATTGGGAGTGGATCCTTCACTTTTCCAAATGACTCCTCTTTTGTTCTACCTAGATGATGTCACATTCGATAAGGAAGTCAAGCTCTAGGTAGGGGTCATAAGAGAAGAGACTCTGAAAGGGCTCAAATACATTATTCGAATAGTTGCAATCTGAGCTTCTCCTGTGCAGACATCAGATTCTGCCACCATTTCAGGAAAAGGGGACAGAACCAAACCCAACTCAGATGAGGAGCGTGAGGAGGCTGATGAAGAAAAATTATCGCAAGGACCACTACCAATCCCCTTTTCAAAAATTTTGGATGTTGCAAAAATATCTGGTAAGAAATTCAGGGAAGTCCTCGCCTATGCATTTCCTTTCAAGAAGCCAAGAATAAGTTCTCCTGCCAAACCAATAAGTGAACCAATTATTACTAAGGCTATCCCTATGTCTTCACTACCACCCATGTCTCATTCGATTCCACCACCACCAATATTCACTACCCTGCCTTCAGTTCACACCAAGAACCCTTCTACAACATCAACTATCTCTCTACCTTCTATTATCCATACTCTAGATGATCCAACCAAGCAGGTCCAATCTACTACCATTGTTGAGGAATTCCTCAATCAACAAAATGGTAGATATTCCATCCCCATCCTGTACACAAGCAAAAATATTTGAGCACGTTGATCCTTTTAGTATACCCGTTAGCGTTATCACTACTTCGCTCATGACTATTGTACCCCAAGTCTTGCAAGCCCAAGGTCCCCTGGAAAAATTCCCAGAGACTATCTCCATACCTCAACTAGATATAGATCCTGAAATGCAATTCCAGATGGACTTGGACACCTTCACTGACCCCCTCAATGTCCACGATGACACCCATTCCGCACAAAGCATGAATTCTTTAAAGGAACAAGTTGATTCAATTTTTCAAAACCCACAACAATGTCTTTCTCTACTAGATATCTTTCTCGAGAAACAAGGGGTTGTCACCACACTACCACTAAAAGTACAGTCCGAGATTGCAAGAAGTCTTCAAGATCAGTCTCCTACTCTGAAAAGTGCATGTACTCCCATATTTTCTGAACAATCCATTGCAAGTGGCCATCCACTTGTGACACGACTCCCATTGGATCCATCTACTCTGAGATGAGTAGCGATCTATATGCTTGGGATACACCTCAAATTTTGCAGCTTTTGAGGACTTCTGCAGATTAGCTAGAACAAATAATTGTTGTTGTAACATAGGAAAACAAAGACTTAGTACAATAGGATGACCAGTTGAAAGAGAGACTTACTTCAGCTATTGCAGCAACAACTTATGAATGAGGCATGTGGGAAACCACTAAGTCCACCATTAAAGAAATGTTTAGTAGGCTCAATGATGCTTGGCCTACCTTTCACAAGATAACACATCAATTCCTAGAAGACCTCGGTCAGGTTGTGCAAATAGCTAGAATTGATCTTGTCATTATTGCATGGACCCATGTAGAAGATAAGACTCAGGACTTATGGCAGCAACTAGAGGCTATCCGGCTAAAGAAACAAGAGCATCCAGGGAGATGCTAGAGAAAATCTCCAAGGTTGTTGAAGAGGGCGATGTTGTGTGGAGTTCTTTGCATCAGTGAGTTGTAGATTGTAGTCACCTCTTCAAGCTAGTTAACGACTGGGTTGGTCTATTGGAGCATCGCACTAAACTAGTGGAGGACCTTCGATCCCAAATATGGCAGATGAACCAGGAGGTGAAGTTGATCACAGATCCCATTGAGATGAGTGCTAAATTTCTAGAAATCCAACAGGTCGATGAATGCCTCGATACTTTGTATGACACCAATCAGGATGCCAAGAAGGAACTTTGGGAGTTTAAGCCAGCAGTCCAGGACACCTACGTCAAGATCCAACAACTTGACATAGTGGAGAAATCCAAATGGAAAAAATTTATGGACACGAATCCCTCAGTCTCAGATGTCAATGTAGCATAAGAATTTATTGTAGGAGCATCAATCCCACTGTGCAAGTGGAAAGATCGTGTCAATCAATATGATAGTTTCAGGCAACATGTAGTCCAAGTCATTCCTGAATTGGACCCTCCGTTTGAGGGAGGACAAAGCGAAGAGATGAAGACTTAACTCAGAACGATTCAAGGTTTGTGGTCGGGGCCTGTTGGACTCTCCGTTTTTGGAGAAGACTTGATTTTTCATAAATATCATAGTGGGAAAAGAAGAGAAAACTAGCAGTAGGCTATGACTAGCGGAAAATAGAGAAATGCAGCAGAAAGCCAACATAAGGTGATGTGTTAGAATTCCAACATGGAAAGCATACATGAGCCAGATGGACATAATAGTGGAAGAAGTTGGAACATTCAAGAGAATGCCATAAGAAGGAAGAATCAAGAAAGAAAAACACCAGAATGAAGAAAGAAAGAATTCCACGGAAAAAACCTGATAGCGAGCAGTTATGTAATGGGTTGGGATTAAGTTAGTTGAGGATTAGTCGGTTGATGAGTCATTTTGGGTTTTGCTATAAATCGTTATCATTCTTGTGAATTTTTTTTCTTTATAGCTCTCGACTGTTGTATTGATTTTAGAGTTATGAATATTGTAAACGCTTGTTGTGATCATACCAACTGTGGGAAAACCATATATTGATTTTATAGTTGATATTTTCTTCTCTGTACAAGATGGAAACATAACTTTGTATTAGATGTTATAAAATGATATTAATATAAGAGATGATTGGACCCCTAAAATTTTGATAAATGGTGTATGTATCTTGATGAACTATGTATGCTTCTTTTTCACAAGTCTCTGTTATGCATCTTGGATCTCTTCACTATGTACATGCCATTGTTGATATTTTTGGTTACTTTACTTTCTGTAGATCTATTCATGTATGAAGTAGGCTTCATTGTATGTGTTGTGTAACTCTGTTTAGACCTTATCTTCCCTGTTTACCATCCCAACCCCATGATCGATTGGCTAGGTTGTGTTCTTCCCACCATTTTATTCTCTTCAACCTCACTCCATTTCACATAAGTCTCGGTATCACTTCGGGTGAGACCTCCTTACCTCACAAAAGGTTGAATATGCCAATGCTCTAGACGACATCGGTGCCTTTGTTGGCAAACTTTGAGAGCCATGGTCTCCAATCATGTGCCAACACATGTTGGGTATGTGTTATATTATTTTCATGATTATCCCATGTAATATACATTGGAATGGGTGCAGGGGGGGTGTCTGACTCCCCTTGTTCAAGGGCATAGTTCTCGAGAAAAAAAATAGGTTGTTTTTGGTATGCTTTTGGCCTGTTTTTGGCAAGTTGTTGGTGTTTTTTGATCAATGGTTTTTCATCCCATTATAGTGTAATTCCGACAAATAAAATTAATCCAGGTCAAAGGATTAGGGTTTTGGATGCCATAGAATCCTCTGTATTTTATTGTAATGGTGAAGTTACTACAATGAGAGTTAGAGGTACATCCCTAAGCATTTGTTGGTTTCCCAGTTAAGGGTTTCCCTAATAAATTTATGAGTACTATGTGTTAACACTATTGTTTTATTTTTTTTATATAAATAATTTGTGTGTGCATTGTTATACTGTAAAGGTTTGAAATGTATAGAGTGGGAATTTTATCATGGCAAAATGCTAATTAGAAAAAAATGACCTAAAATACCATGAATAGCCTAGATTAGATCTACCAATATAGATCTACAATCCATGCTCTATCATGATGAAGAGTATTTTCAGGAAATCAAAGACTATAAAGTGTCACAAACAATGTATATGTAGCCCACTAATATATATCAAGGGATTAGATTGTATTGTAGTAGGTAGGATCATTTGTCCCAGATAATTTTTTTACAAATGGCATGAATAGTGGATCGAGAATCCACTAAAGAATTATCTACGACCGATTTTTTTTCATAGGAGAAGGATTGATATGAGACAAAAAAGTTTGAAGTTTCCAAAAACAACCCATATTAGCTTCATCGTGATCAAATATACAACTTGTTTATCATTGTGGAGGGAGGGTCAATTAAGGGTAGGATATTAAAAAAATTCACGAACAACCAAGATTTTCCTCACCATTTCATATCTATGGTTGATAGTGTTTCACGAGAGGTAAGTTCATTAGGAAATGAAAAGAACAAAAGTTCCATGAATGGTGTATCTTTTCCTCTCCAAGATATATCAAAAGCTCACATATCATTCTAGGGTATAGGATTTTGGGGAAACAAAAGGAGGTAAATAGCCATGAACAATGGATTTGAGCCCTGCCATTTTGGATCTATGACGGAGGTTTCATCATGCAAGAAGGGGGCCATCATGTTAGCACATCAAATCAAGAGTTAAGTGGTGGAGGTCTAATACAAGTGCATCATATAATGTAGCTATATTGATAATTAATGGTTTGCATATTGCAAAGGATGAACATACAAGTCTTAACCAAAGGGGTGGGCCTCCACAATTTAAAATCACTAGTGTATGTGGTACACACACATAAATTGTGAAGCTAGGAAGGTGGTTTCTAAAACCATGAGTCTCACCTTCACAAACCAATTTTCAAACCTAAGGTGGTTTCTATGGTTATTAATGGTATTTTCTCCATGGAAGTCAATATTCTTTCCTACCTAATCTTGGGAAAATGAAAATAACACACTTTCCAAGAGGAAGGTTTGTTGGGGGGTTGAAAGGTGAAATTAAAAGCGCTACAAATGGGTAGAATGTATTCCACTCGACCAAGATATATGACCCACATTTATGATCTAATCTTGGGCTTAGTTTTCTCTCAATAGTCTATAAGAGAATATTTTTCTCATTTCAAGAAGGTTGATAAGAGGTTCAAATTAGTAGAAATGAGAGTGAAATACAAGCAAGAAGCCTACAATATCACTATTTTTGTAGCAACAAGTAATAATCTCCTTCTACTTTTCTTCTTTCATCCTTATTCTCATTGTAAACATTATTTGTGAAATAAACATTATAAAGGGATTCAAGGAGGCCCAACACAATGATTTTATAGTTACAGCCCCTAGTGCACTTTTGTATAAATGAATGGTGGTTTCAATCCTAAGATTTTATAGTCCCCCACACTGGAGGTACTATTTCACAAATGAACTATGGGGTTTTCTATATAATGAAGACCAAGGCACATTTCCACTAGTGAACTAATATACTCAAGCAAGTTGTTATTGTTTACTTTTACATTTTGTTCCTCACATGGTGTTGAATAAACCAATGAATCTATGTTTTCCTTTCCCGTTTGTTTTTTTTGTCTAAGGAATGTGTGTTAGGAAAATAGTTCATCCTCCTCCCCAACATATATTCGTTCATTTTATCTAAGTTATTTTTTAAACATAACTAGATCATGGTGCTAATAGTTCAAAAGGTCATTCCTATGGTTGAAACCTATTAAATCCCCTTGTTGTTTTGCTTCTTTATTACCCCCAAAATCCATAACTCAATATGTTTTTATTTATTTATTTAAGTAAAGTACAGAGGCAACACCATGCACCATCTCCCCCCTGCAATAAATCCAATGAAAGCTTCATGGGATTTTTTTTTCTAAGGTGGCATACTAGAACAATAACTTTAGGATAAGTGAGGGTACCTCCCCTCTAGCCCAAGTGTTGGTTGGTGTACTGAGTATTAAAGGTTGGTGTATTGAATTAATATTGTCAAGAAAGGACTGCATTGGGGTCCAAACAATCTAAAGAATTTTTTTTGGGAGGAAATTTCCTCAGCTGATGCAAGGACTTGATGCAATGAAACACAATGGGGAACCTACCATCCCAAGGGGGAACGACCAATCTAAGTGGCTATATAGGTTTACAATCCTTTCAAAATAGTCCTAAACCTTATAAAATTTACAACATTTGGTACTAAACTTTCAATGCCTTATTAGGGCCACCCTTCCCATGCATTTTGGAAATTTTAAAAACCTAGTGGTCTACAATGGCTAGGCCTACCAAACACACAAAGCTTGGAATAAGATTTGGAAGAGTCCAAAGAAATCCTAAAATGAATTTTGTATGAAAAAGTTATGAACCTGGTGATGTACCATGTAGTCTCCTCAAGGCTTCCATTCCTTTCACTACCTCAACTCCAAGAGCTAGGACTGTTGTTTTTTAGGTTTTTTTCCTCTTGGGGTTTTTTGCATTATGTTAAAAGGTTTGTATCTTGTGTTATCTTTGAAATATTTGTTTCTCTCATTCCATTCTCAATACAATCTGGATCATCTCAAGGGGAGCAGATCATGGTTATTTGTTGGATGGGTGAGATACCTAAATGTTTTCTCTTGAAAAATATAGTGGTAGGTATTTGGTTATTTTTTACTTCACGATCCTATGGGTTGGGTTTAGTGTGATTAGAGTCCTCACGTATTTCTTCACCCTAGTGGTTTCATAGCCTAGCTTGGGGTGGAAATCAACAATGGATTCCTATGGTTGGGTGTTGAATGACTCTTTATCAATTGGTTTGATAGAAAAATTGGCTATTAAATATAAGTATCTTCCTTTATCTCTATATCAAATGTCAATAATTGCATTTTTTTATTGATTCCATGAATTTAATTGATGTGTAAATTTTGTAATTGGAGTATTTGGATGGGAATATTGGTTAATCGTGCATGTAGATGAATTATATATTGGATATTAATTAGTATATATGTTAACATGTCTAAACTTTTTCATATCGATCATTAATAGTGGCTAGGTTCTATCAGAAATAAATTATGTTCATTATTGTTCAATGATCGGTTAATTACATTGATGAATGAATGTTTTTTTTGTTCATAACCATGCTATGAGTTTCAATTGGGTTTCCCTTGTGATTCTTATTATGAAATGATAATTCCTTGTATATTTTCATATGAAAACTATTTTGTTGAGCCCAAGGGGTTAGTTCAACTGATTTTTGCCAATGTCGTTGAGCATTTGTCTAGGTCTATGCTAGTGAGTGCCTAGTTCAAATCCCCTAGGGTGAGGTGCATTAGTTTATGCTGACAGGTTTATTAGGGATTCCATTCATGAATGTGGGGAAACATCTCTTGGGTTCTCTAGTGAGATTTTCTTTGGAGAAAAAAAAAGGAAATATATTTTGTTTCTATTAGAGACCAAATTGGTTTCTAGTTGGGAATTCCAACTACAAAAGAAAAATAAATTGAATTAGTGTGCTTAGTTGACCAAGGGAGGTGGGTTCATGAACATTGCATATGCTTACACATGAATGCTGCAAAATTTGGGGTTTCAGTCACTTTATCCTTCCATTTGTGGAAAAAGGTTTAAACTTTATTCTGACTTCATTAGCTAAATGTCGCAAGGTGCTCAAAGAACCAATGGTGCTCAAAGGGAAAGCAACTAAATATTTGTGATATAACTAAACAATGAGTTGTTGGAAACAAATAAATCATCTCCATTGATGTGAATAACATCATATGGGCATGGTCATCAAGTACATGATGGAATGGAAAGAAAAAAATAGTTGAAAGGAGATATGCAATGATTGAGGAACTACTAACACAAACATAACAAAATGGTGATAAATGATGGTGATAAATGAGGCTCATATTGATGTTGATAAATGAGACTTTATTTGTAATGAAACACCATATAATACCATCTCCAAGTATTTTATTTGGCATACAATTGTAGTTTTTTAATGACTTGTATCCTATAAATCTAGATGGTGATAGTATTTGTTTATTACTTCATGTGTTCTCTCTTGGCTCGAGATGTGGGTTTTGTAATATTAATTCATAGTTCTCATTTTGTATGTACGGATCTTATATGTTTTCATTGGTGGTAATGGTTTCCATCCTTATTGTTCTTCATTTTAAATAGTAATGAAAATATATGCTTGTTTGATGTAATGAATTTACTTGTTTCAATTTCTCTTCTTTCTAGTATTGATATAGTAATCAATGCGTGTCACCATGAGATGCAAGTTCATATTTTAAATAGAAGTGTGAATGTTGAATATCGATATTGATACTATTAGAATTTGAGATTGGTATTATTGGAGTCTTAACTCTAGGCTATAAGTCCAATTTAAATGAAATACATGATTTTTAAATATTTGTTAACTAACGATAAATAATAACAAAAAGCTCAACTTCATGTTCTTGGGGTTTTGCCTCTAAGGGGAAATACTAAGAGGAAAATGTTGACCTCTCTTAAGGGAGGAGGGCCCATTAAAGCATTGGATGTCTATAGAGATACTTAGGCATTGTCATAGGCTTTACATATTTCATGTCCTTGCTCATCAAATTAGGAGTTCTTGCTATCATGTTGTTATGCTATCAGACAAAAATCTTGGGAGTTTAGACTTAATGAATCTCATGTTTGCAAATTGTTGGAAAATATTTTCACTATTTTGATTGACGATTAAATCTATTTCAACTAAATAATATCTTTATTTTGTCTTTAATACGGGTTGTGCTAAATTATACTTTATTTTGTCTTACTTTTTCTAGGTGTTGAAGCATGAATTTTCTGTATAGAATTAATGTTGTGTTTTGATTTTAAATGATATGTTATCACTTTATATCAACTTCTTCATTTTTGGAGAAATATTACAATATGAGTGATGAAATTATTTGAATTATTCATGTTTTAGAGATTTTACATCAAAACTACTTCAGATGGTCATCATATTAATTGAAAAGAAATTTCTTTTGATCTCAGGTTGATACAAAGTCTAATAATATGTGTTAATATTTTTATCTACATTTGATAACTCTTTTGATTCCCAATGTTGTTATCAACAAAGATCTTTCTTTTCATTTGTCATCAACATTGTATTAATTACTTTTTCAATTGGCATGTTTTTTTTTTTTTTT
>JASDQU010101159.1:49797-59820 GCA_032191745.1 Picea mariana
CAGATGTAATAAAGGTCAATATTAATAATACCTTTCAATAAAATAGAATAAGGCAGATGTAAGAAGACCTAATAGAAGCTTCCGCTTCTAGAAGGATCTTCCTCTAGATGCTTCTCTTAATAGACACATTTAGTCTAAATAAGGGTCGAGGGTATGAAAACCCTAGCTTGGAAATTATTGTAACAGAGCGTTGCTCTATTGGAGGTTGCCCCCTCGAAGAGGCCTGTGAACATTGCTATCTGAATCAAAGTGCTATTTCTATTGCTATTGCGTATATCATTTCTGTGTATTGTGAAGATTATGCTGGATATTTTACTGTCATTCTGTTATTTCTAGCATTTCATTTCTATTCTGCATAATTTATATATCTAGTATCTTGCATGGGTGCCCATGATGAGCCCATGTACACAGATATGAGTACACTTGCGACCATGGCAAACCATGGTCCATTGGACCAAGCTCATTTCTTGTTTAGGAGGTGGAAAAATGTCCAACCCATTTGATGACGACTTCTTTGGTTGGTGGGAGAGACAAAATTCCTTTATCGAGGACTGCCCATATGCGGGTATCAACTTCACCAATGATCTGAACGTCATCATCCTTGCCGACGAGCCTCGGGACATAGGTAACCTTTCATTTTTTTGTTATTTAATTTTTATTTTTTAGAAAATATAAAAAATTATATTTTTGTGAGATCCAAAATACATACAAGTACCTTCCTTCTATGCATACAAAGCACCCATGAGACCGGCCAATGTCCCGCGACATAGTTAGCGAGACAGAGAGGAGGCATGACTGCACGTTGACGCAACACAGACTTTGCATAGTGTGGTTTGGAACTTTGAGGCTCTCATGTGCAATGTGCATATGGAGACTATTGACGACCTCCTCGTCAGCATGCAACAACATGTCGTAGGAGTACCTAGTCCATGGGTCTGATTATTCCAACATTTATAAAACATTGTAGTTTGTTATGATAGAGTGCACCGACCTCAGGCCTAGACATATTGTGTGCTCATAGCACAATTTTGTACTTGTATACCATTGTATGAATTTCTAGGGCTAGGAGGCCTTGTACTTTGTACTTTGATGGATGTCATTTTGATATATATATATATATATATATATATATATATATATATATATAATTTTTTGCATGTTATATACATTTTGTGTTTTACTTTGCAATAATATATATTTACATGTGTCTGTGTGTGCTTTACTTTGCTAATGATAGACATGCCAATCTAACACATAATTAGCATAAGCATCCGCTAACTCATTAGCTCTCCTCAGAACATGCTTGCAAGTAATGAACTCAAAAGAACGTTCTAGAAGACGTACCCTAAGGAAAAACCATAATAGCATTGAATCTCGAACTCGATATACACCATTTAACTGTAAAACTACCAATTGTGAATCCATGAACACTTGAAGGTTATAAATATCATACGATAATGCATCTCACAAAAGATTAATAACAACGCTATATTCAACAACATTGTTGGTTGTTTCCCCAAGATACGTACCTCCAACAGACACTAACTTCCTAGAGGGGGAATAAATCACCCAAGAAGCGAATGGTAGGTGTCGAGTATGGAAATTGGCACCATTAGTGAATCCAAAGTAAATCGACGACTCCTCGGGCATCTTCAACACAACATAAGCACATCAATTACTAATGCAAAAAAATGACCAAAAACGTAAATAAAGCTAGATACAATATACACAATAAAATACAAGAGCGCTAATGTTGAAACCCTTAGAGATAAGCATAGTAATTCTTCAACTAGAGCCCATTTATAGGCTCCAACAACACATTGCCTTCCAAATCCACGAGCTCCTAGGATCCTTTCTCTAAAACTCCTCGCACAATGTAAGGGCCAAATCACATGGGGTTAAATTGTCCTACCCCAAAGGCATCCTTGTCCTGGTCATAGATCAACACAATATCTCCCTCATAGAACACCCTAGGATGGACATAATTGTTGTACTAGGATTTGACTTGCTTCTTATGTGCTTCGTCTAGTAAAGATGGTTCTCGACATTGCTCATTGAGATGTTCAAAATAAACTAGGCATTCTTCAAGCTGGGTCATGTCCGGAAGGAGATCAACTGCTATGTTGAGTGAAGGAACTTCACATTCAATAGGAAAAACTACTTCCACTCCATGAACGAGTTGGAATGGTGAGAAACCAATGGCAGTTTTGACTAAGGTTCGGTAAGCCCACAAGGCCGAGTAAAGCATCAAGTGCTAGTTCATTCGATTTGAATTGACCATTATTCTTAGTATTGTTTTCAATGACTTGTTGATGGCTTCAACTTGACCGTTAGACCGAGGATAGTAAGGAGACAAGTATTCTTGCCTGAACCCCAATTTCTATACTAAATCTAACATCATGCGGTTCTGGAAGTGACTGCCATGGTCAATGACAATATCTCTCGGAACCCTGAACCTAGCTATGACCTGATTGAATGTGAATAGTGTTGTTGTCTTCCCATCATTAGAAAAAGTTGGCATAGCCTCGACCCACTTAGTAAATTAGTTGACAACTACAATGATGTAACGATGCCCCCTAGCTGAAGCCAGGTGGCATGTCGTAAAATCAACCCTCCACTTGGTGAAGGGGCCAATAGTGATGACAGGAAACATATGAGTAGGATGTGCACACATTTTATTAGTGAAAATTTGGCATGGATGACACTTCTTTACTGCTTCAACATGATCTTTAAATATCATAGGCCAAAAGTATCCTGCGCACAATTTTTTTTGGACTGTCGCCAACCTAGACAAGTGACCACCACATGCTCCACTATGGAAATCATTCAAAACCACCTCCACTTCTTCAAGACTTAAGAAACGCCGAAGGATAGAGTCTACCCCTCACCGATACAAAGTTTAAGTGAAAATGAGGTAGTTGTTTTCCATATGTCAGTTCTGTTACCGCGCATCTCTCAAGCAGTTTGGAGGGAACTTCAGAGTTTGGAGATATATAAGGGTATCCCCATACCACAGATCGGACGAAGAGATGAGGAAAATGTGCTCATCTGGAAATGAGTCTTTCATATCGCCTTCCTTGTTCTCTACTAGAAACTCTGACATCAACTCATCAAAGACTAAAGACGACTTAGATTTCATAGACGCCAAGTCCAAATCGAATTCTTGAAGCACAACAATCCACTTGTTGTACTTCCCACCAATAATTGTCCTAGTCAAAACATATTGAAATGGATTAACCGCGGCAATGACGATTGTCTTTCGTAAAAGAATATAATTTCGGAGCTGCGGGGCAACATAAAAAGTCATTAGGGCCAGCTTCTCCACATGCAAATACCTAAGTTTAGGACCAATAAGAGTGTGGATCAAGTAATAGATGATGTGTTGTTGGAGCTCATCATCCTCCTGAACTAGAACGATGCCAATTGAGGACTCATTTGTTGCTAAATATAACAAGTAGTCTTGATTGTAATTAGGGGGACTCAACAAAGGAGTCAAAACCAACACTTTCTTCAAAGCATCAAAAGAACGTTGTGTAGCTTCATCCCAACAGAATGGGACCACTCTCTTCAAAAGTCACATATAGCCCTTTGTTATATTAGCATAGTTTGGAACAAAACACCTGAGGAAATTATCCTTTTCTTGTAGGATCTGAAGTTATATGACTGTATGCGGGGGAGGCAACTGAGTTATTTCCTTAACCTTCAAAGGGTCAGCCATGGTCCGATTTGTTGAAACGATGAATCCCAAAAGATGACTAAAAGTCACACACAAAAAACAATTGTGTGGATTCAATCAGATCCTATAGAAACAACATCGTTCGAAAACTAAGCGAAGGTGTAAGAGATGTTGGGCCCTCTTGTGCGAGTGAGCCGTGAGATTGTCTAAGTATGCCTCCACTATGTTCTTCAATTCATGAAAGAAAAACATCAAGGCCCACTGGAATGTCGCACCAACATTTTTAAGACCAAACAACATTTTCCTATAAGAGAACGTACCCCAAGAACATATAAAGGTCATATTGTGTTGGTCTTCCAGACAAATTTCAATTTAGTTGTAGCCAGAAAAACCATCCATAAACGAGAAGATCTAGCTTCTTGCACACTCACCCAAGATCTGATCAATGAATGGTGTGGGGAAGTTGTCTTTAGGACATGCCTTATTCAAGTCCCTAAAATTCATGCAAACATGGATCGTACCCTACTTCTTATCCATGAGAAAAGGGTTGGAGACCCATTCTATCAGAGGAACTAGGTAGATAAAGCCTGCAATAAGCAACTTTTCAACATCCTCCTTTATTATTGCTTCTTTTCTTGGGTTCACAGGTCTCAACTTATGTCGAACCAGTTTTACATTCTCATAGGTTCGAATATCATGTTGAACTATTCGAGGATCAATGGCAAGAGTGTCGTATATTGAGCGATCTCGTCCTATGAGTATTCTGCTTCGATAAAGACGTTTTTGACAACTTCAGGATTCTTAGAAATGTTGACTGAAATTATCTATGATATATTAGCCATGTTTCCTTTGGCGTAGACACCATCTCTAGCCAAGGAATTGGCTACTCCATAAACACTTCCAACAATGGCTGACTTGAACTCTTCATTTTCAACTCAACTGAGTTCCATGAGGAAATACGATCTGTGATGAAAATCCCCCCAGGGCCTTTCGACTCCGACCATCGCTTCGATAATTACTTTGTTTGACGATAAGTCAATATTTAAACAGTCTTGAGAGTTCGAAGAGTTTTGAGCCCATATAGGCTCAGTAAAGAGACCATCCTCCTCCGTGACCATTAGGTTCTGACCTAGATATGTTGTGGCCTTCTAAATGGATCGATAAGCTATCTTAGCTGCAGATAAAGGTTTGGCCATTCCACAGTTAAATCAGACTTCAACCGTACTAGAAGGCGAGGGAAGGGTCCATGGGTCCTGTATATACGATGTTCTAAAAGAAGTGACCCTATTAACTGAAGTATCACGAACGTACGAAATCGGTGCAGGGATATCAAAAGATCCCATTAACGAAGGGTAAATCCCACAACCGATGCTCTCAGTGGCTGCCTGAGATTTTTTGATCCAAGGAACCATAGATCCCATATTAGCTTCCACGTTAGAAATGTTGGATGCCATCTGATCGATAGTCACGATCCTTCCCTCATGGGGAAAGAATATAATGCGAAAAAATATCGGGACGAAAACTAGCATGGCGTAGGTCCAACTTCTCCCTAAAAAAATATTATAGTCAAGCGGTGCGTCCACTAGTTCAACTTCTACACAAACAAAATTCCCCCCTAGCATGACCGAACATGAAGGAATCAAACCATGTGGCCGAAAATAACGTCCATCAGAAGCACTCAAGAGTGTAGGATAAGGGGTAAGTTCAGGAGAACCAATGGCTTTCCATCATGACAAAGAAATCACAGATGTGGAAGCTCCTTCATCAACGATAGTTCTCTTAACTAAGAGATTGTTACAAACAACCACTATCTGAAAGGCTACGTGATATGGAAGGCATGGTCACACATCAATAGCATTAAACTTCATAATGAGCTGACTATCATAGTCTGCAACTCCTATGGAAGATAAAAATGTAGTATGTTGCGAAGGGAAACTTTGGAGAACCTCCAAAGAAGACATAGCACAAGGCGTATGCGCCAATTCCTCAACAACTGAACAATTGGGAGTGGCTCGTGCATTAGGGTTATGCATCATCCTTTTGTAAATTCCCTTTGGTATGCATGGCACTGTTTCTTTCTTAGGCCTCTCTATGTGAAGAGGGGCTTGATCCTCTGAAGTTTTCTTCCCTTTCTCAGTCGACTCAGGATTATCATAGTTCTGATTTCTCATCGACAAGTGTACATATTTTATCTTTGAGGAGTTAAGCATGTTTAATAGTCCTTTATATTCATCACAAGGGGGAGCACTCAAAGTTCCTTCTTGTGGGTTAAGGTTGGAAGAGCCAACTTGCAAGTTTTTCGCTTGCAGAAAAGGGTTTTGCAACACAACAAGATGCTACTCTTGATTCAACTTGATAAGCTATTAGGATTCTTCCATTCACGGGATTGGTGAGTAAGGTGATCATCATCACAAAGCTTACAAGGAAAATTCACTTTCTTCTTCTCATCCTTTTCCCCCTCAAGACTTTTATCCGAATTTTTATTATTACCCCACAACCTTTCTTTCCCTTGCCTTTTATTTTGTCTCTAGGTTGTTGAGGACCCTTCGAAGTCTTCATTTGCACATAATGGACATCGAAAGACTGGGTGGCTGGGGTGGTCGAACTAATGGTTGGATCGGCCACAGGTTGCTGGATAACAAGTTTCTACATCTGGATAGCAGCTCGATCTATAGCTATTGAATGAGAAAAACACACTATTCCATCAGCATGTGGGTTGGACTTTGGCTTTTCCAAGTCGAGAGTAGAAAATGGCTCATTTGGCATAATCTCGTAGAGCATTCCTGACTGAGAGTATATAATCTCTAACTGCTACGCCCTAAAGATTCCTTGCTCCTCTGAAAACACTCAAGATGTTGCGATGTCTTTCAAAATATACATGAGTAAGGATTTCAGGAACCATTTGAGGAGGAACTCCGGTGGAACCGTAGACTTAATCAGGCTCTTCCATCTCCTCCATTCCCAAATGTGGTTGGAAATTTGCATGGCATTGTCTTGTACAAAGTTAACCAACAACTCTATCCTGGCATCGTACTGGATAGAGATTTGGAAGTGGTTTAAAAAAACCATATCTAGATCACCGAACATCGAGTACTTCCCCCTCTTGAGTTCAATATACCATTTGGAAGTGCCTCTAATGAGAGTACGCTAGAACAAACACAATATGATCGAATCATCGTTTAACGAGTTAGAAGAGCACCAAAAGTGGAATGTCTTCACGTGGTCCTCCGGGTATTCTCTGCTTTTCCCCTCAAAATTTGGAATGTATGAAGGTAATTTAGTCACGACCGCAGGCCAACTGGGGTCATGACGAATCTAATGGTTCATCAACTTAGAAAATATGGCAAATGGAAAGTTTCCAGAAATGGTAACCTAGGCTTCGTCATCAACTAATGAGTGGCCTAAAAAGAAGGGCATGGATTGTAATTGGGACCAGGTTGTTCGAAAGAGTTTGTTATCAAACCAAAGCTCAGGATAAATCCTTGTGGTCCCTTTTTAAATGGAGGAAAACCTCCACCTATCTGGTTCCCAACAGGAAAACCAGGGTTACCTCCAGCGGACCCCCCATGATAGGAGGAAATCCTAGCATAGGGGTGGACTTACCGAGAAAGGGGTTTTTCCCTTGCGACATCCCTAGGAAGGGATTCCATTGGCCTTGGAGAGGGTCACTCCCCAAAGGCTCCCCTATCAAGGACATAGGTCCTTGCTATGGGGAGGAATGACCTTGGAAGAGGTTTCCCCCTGCTGACACTACAGACACGGTGAAAGGGTTTCTCCAGAACCCACCATAAAGTTTGAACATGGTCAAAGTTGATGAAATACTAGCGGATTGGTATATGCTACCCATAGAAACACCCCAACCCCATGTGTGGTTAGGGTTGGAAAATGGAATAGGTCCACTTCTAACAAATGGAGGTGACGAAGGAATGTGACCTGCTCCCTAAGAAAAGGATTGGTAGGGAGTTTAAGTGGTCCTTGCACCAACATTTGACAACTATGATGTTTTTTAAGTACTCGCCAATGTGTTAAAGATGCCCATCGATGACATTCTGTAAGAGAAATCATTTGTTGTTGATGCGAAATATGTTGCTACACTTGAAACTCGAGTGGGACCGATAACCAAAGAGGAATTGCTACTGGTTGTCATGGTGATGGTGGATTGAACTAAATTTTTTGTTTCATCTAACATACCAGGAGAACAAATCCACCCTATAACAATCACTGAGGTGGGAGTTGCAGGTGCTCCTTAACCTGACACTGGGGAAGTGTCACCCATAATGGCCCACCGAAGAAGGATACTATTAGCAAAGTTTGATTCTGGAAGAGGGAATCGTATGAATGTGAACATGAAAGTCGAGGGTAACGAAGAATTAGCATGTGGAGCGAATTCCTCAGCTCCAAGATCATGAACAATTACCTCTTATGGTTCTAGATCATTGACTTCCAGAGAGTTACGGTCTATGATCTCAGATTGACCAACCGATGCAAAATTTCCAGACTGATCAAGTTGACACCTTTTAGGAGGTGAGGGAGAATTATTTCTAATCTCTTCCTCGGGTGGAAGGGATTGAATTTATTGGTTGTGGACCCTGATTATATTCCTGATTCAGAGGTCTTTGTTTTCAGTCGTGTTTAAACCCCATGAATACTATACACTCATCCACGTGGGGGGGTTGCAGGGGGTCTCATCTCCCCGGCTGGGGGGTTCGGGGGCCAGCGGGGGTTTGAGGGGGAAGCCCTCGAAGGAAAAATTACCAAGTAAAATATTGTAATTTCGTAGTCAATATGGATTGGTCATTAAAAGGTCGCAGATTTGTCAGTAGAGGTAATTTAAGGTATTTTTTCCCTAGAAGGCAACCCTCTTTTATGAGGGAATTGTATTTTGGTTGTGTATGTGTGTAATTATTGTATACTGAGAGAGGAGACTGTGAGAGAAAGGAGAGGAAGTTACAAGTGTGTTGTAGTTTGTATCCCTTCATTTAGTTGGATAATAAAAAGGAAGGACTTGGAAGTTTCTGTGGTGGACTTAGCCCACACTGGGTGAACCAAGTATATCTGTGTCTCTATTGTATTGTGTATCTTCTGTGTTTTATTTCCACATTTGTCTTATTTTATTGCTTTGTGATCTTGTTTTTCTAACAACTGGTATCAGAGCGATAGGTAACTCACATGAAAAGAGGGTTCCTGGTATGGCGGAAGATGGAAAGTTTAGGGTCGAGAAATTTAACAGCCAAAAGTACCAGTTATGGAAGTTGTGGATGGAATATTATTTATAGTAGAAGGATATATTCCTACCATTGGGTGGAATAACAAAGAAGCAGACAACCATGAAGGATGAAGAATGGGAGGTTCTTGACATAAAGGCACTAGGAACGATACGGTTGAGCCTGGTAGCGTCAATGGATTTCAATATTTCAAAAGAAAAGACAATGAAGGAGTTGATGGACACATTGGTTAAATTTATGAAAAACCCTCAGCGTTAAATTTATGAAAAACCCTTAGCGTCAAATAGGGTATTTATAATGAAGATATTATTTAATATGAATATGTCATAAGGTGGGTCTGTTGTAGATCATTTAAATTATTTTAATATGGTTACTAATCGACTATGTTCTACAAAAGTGGACTTTGATGATGAGGTCAAGGCTCTTCTGATATTGTGCTCATTGCCAGAAATATGTAATGGCTTGGTTATGACTGTAAGTAACTCTGTCTCTGGTTCAAACACTATAAAATTTGATGATGTTGTTAGTGTTATCCTTACCTAGGAAATGCGATGAAAAAGCACAAGTGAGACATTAGGTAATGTGTTGACTATGGAGAACAGGGGAAGACAAAAGGATAGAGGAAAGGGCTCAGGGAACAATGGGAATTCTAGGAAGGGAAAATCCAATTCCATATTGGGAAAGATAGAGTGTTGAAATTGTGGGAAGAAAGGACATATGAAGAAAGACTACAGAGCTCTAAATAAACAAAGAGATGGACAAAAAGAGAAAAATCAAGAAGAAAATGTAACAGGTGATGTGTTACAAGATACTTTGATTCTTCCTGTAGATAATATTACTGAGTCTTGGGTAGTAGATTTAGGGGCTTCATTTCATGCTACACCCCATGGGAAACATTTTCTAGCTTATCTTCAAGGTGATTTTGGATAGGTTCATTTGGGTGATGATGCACCATGCAAAATTGTTGGAATGGGAAAGGTACAAATAAAACAAAAGAATGGAAACCAATGGTTGTTGAAAGGGGTAAAACATGTTCCATATTTAAGGAAAAATATAATTTCAACTAGGCTGTTGGAAAGTGAAGGTTGTATATCTATATTTACATATAAGGCATGGAAGGTC
>JASDQU010101159.1:63740-74116 GCA_032191745.1 Picea mariana
CTAGAAGCGGAAGCTTCTATTAGGTCTTCTTACATCCGCCTTATTCTATTTTATTGAAAGGTCTTATTAATATTGACCTTTATTACATCCGAATACATTGATCTACCTATGTGCGGGTTAGGACCTTAACAACCCGCTCGAATAAGAAAGTACACATGACACTTCCAAAGCATAAGTTCTTGTCCTTCCTAATCTTGCAGTCTGTTAACTGTTCTTTCATATTGTTCAGCATAGTCATACTCTAGTCATACATCGTAGGGAGTAGGCATTCAACCCCATAATGAAGTTGTTCCCACGATGCCAAGTGTAAAGAGTTGGATCCCATGATCCGAACCAAGGTGAATAGAATGAATTGGAGGCTCAAGTTGGTTATTTGTTTAATTGACACTTACGAGCCACTCTTATCAATGTCGGCGATCAAGTACGCATTGATAAAATCATTGATACTCTGGCTTCCTCCCTGAGATTGGGAGTTTGGTACTTCCCCTCTTCTCGATAAGTCAATAATGAAATAAATGTCTTCGATCGTGATCATCAAACTCTGCTTAGCAAGCATGAATGTGTCTGCATCCAGGTTCCAGTGTTCAATTAGTAGATTCGGTAATCTCTTTCGTGCTCTCATGCCGCCAACTTGGAATAATTTGTACATACCGCAAGCACGCAGAGCTTTCTTGGCCTCATCATTATCAAACATTGCTCAATCTACCTCCTCATTTTCATGTTCTCTCCAGAGGATGGACATCCTGTCATTTTCCAAAGAGATTTGAGTTAGTTTTTATTTTTCAAATTCCTTTCTGCGCATCTGCACCTTTTCTTTAGAACAAACATGGATATCCATGACTAGTGTTTCCACCAGCTACGGACATCCGCGGGTTTCCTTAAGGCATCCCGCAGATGCGTAGATACGAGTTTTTAAAAGAAATTTTAAGCTTGATTTTTTGAAAAATGGACAAAATAAAGAATTTAAATGCAAGATAAGGATGAATTACTTACTTGTTGCGGGTGGCAAGTGGTGGAGTTGCTCCAAGCTCTGAGTTTTCACGATTTCTCTCTCCAAAGGTTTTGGTCAATATAGTAATTTTTTGGGTGAAATGGTAAAAATAGAATGGTGATTAGGTAATTATAACAAATTTTATTAAAATTTTGAAAACCCACTTTCTAAAGTTTCCTGATTTTCTCCAAATTTTCAACTAATGATCAAATTTTGTAGCATTATCATCATTGTTGCAGGTCTTTAGACTTTTTCTTTGGTATTTTTATTGGTAGAGTCTTCTACAAGAATCTGGGCAGGTAATGTTTTCCTAAGTGGCATTTAGGTTAGGGTGCATTTCACTCGAACTATTGAATTCTCAGTTACCATTTTCATCTAAACCTAGTGTCAACCCCATCAACAAATGGTTAAACCTTTCTCTTTGCTTAAAACATCATTCAATTGATGGTAGAGACTACCTTCCATGGGCGCTCTAGTATAGAATCTGTTTGCATTTGGGAACTCATGATGCAAGTCTGTTTCTAGGCTCAGGGGTCCTATTTAGTCCCACCATGAGTTTGCGTTTGAACTTCATACTTCTTACTATTTATCATTCTGGACTTTTCCCACAAGACCTCTATCTTATATGTTGCTCACCAACAACATTATGGAGTCCATAGTTAAGCTCTTTTCAGACTCCTTAAAATTGAAAATATTTTCGAGTGATGTTGTTCCATGTACACTCATTAGATGGATATGAAGAAACATTTTTCCAGTGTAAGTTTAACCATTTTTCATACTAGAAAAGACTAGATGTGAAAAAGGAATATGTAATGTCCCTATTTTTCGATGTTGCTATGTTATAGAATGGGATGCCTCCCAGAGTAGCCAGATGGGGTTGACAGGGAGTTCATAAGATATTGAGGGGTTTTATTGGGCCCGAATTGCATCATTCATCATATTTCATCATCAGGATCCATTCTACACAACTTGTCTTTGGTTTCATTGCATTCCGACGATTTCCGTAATTTTGAGTATTATGGAGAATATTTTGATTAAATTCACTAAGGAGGTCATTTTGGGCATAATACTTGGAGAAACCTCTTAGTTTAATAGCTCATCGGAATCGGGAGGAACATCACTACATGATAAGATGATGATAAGTGACTTTCAATGACGAGAGAAGCCATAAGGATGGATAAATCACTTTTTAGAGGTAAAATGGTTAATTAATTAATAAAGTGATTTAATTAAGGAATATTAAAATAAAGTAAAAGTCACTTGGAGAGAAAATATGAACAAGGGGGATAAAAGAGAGATAGGGGCCTCTATTCTCTCATTATGTTGTTTATCATTTTGATGTTTGGCTTCTTGCTAGAGATCCCATGCACTTGGGGGTTTTGAGGGTTTTGATTGAACAAACCCTAGAGATCAACTCAATGGTGAAAGATTCCACCTTTCCTGATCCAATCTTGGTCATGAAGGTGAAATATTCCTCCCTTGCCATTCTACATCATTTATACTTAGTTTCATAAGTAGTTGAGGAAGTAGGGCACACTTGTGGGGGTTTCCAGCAAGTTGGGCGCATCAACTTGAGAAAGAGAAATTTGATTTGGCTTGTGAAAGATAGATCCATAGTAGCACTCTCTCTAGGCTTGGTTGCTAGCACCATAGCACCTCTTTCCATCAGTTTCTTAGAGGGTTCTTCAATCCATTCATTCTAGCTTCTAGTGGGGCGAGTTTCCTCTTCATGAGGGCACACTGTTCCTAGGGGATCTAGTGATTTGGAGTGGAAAATTACTCTCAGTCGTTTGCAGACTTATCATAGGGTTTTCCTAGTCCCCGATCTAAAGTTTGGCATTTAGGTTCAGTGACTTGGAGGTCATATTCTTGGAGGCCGAATTATTGGCTTGTTTCAGCTAGTGAGGGCACATTTGTCTTAGAGATATTGTGGTTTGGAGGTCTTCCAGTTGAGCTACAAGTCAAAGAATACTCATATCTTATTGCCATCACCAGATCTATCTTCTCACAGATTTTTGCAAAGATTTGAGGCCATCAGAGACGAGGTCGTACTTTCCTTGATCTATTCTAGCCAGGAAGTGCACATTTTTCCAGAGAGGGCATCACCATCAGCAGCCATATTACAGTTTGCATCTCAAATATCTCTTGTATTCATCTTGGAGAACTCTTAGGAGACCATATCTTCATCATTCCCTTCTACCTTGGAGGCACTATTAGCAACATACATCATTCTTCTATGTATATTCTAGATCTACTCCATTTTGTATGAGGTCAACTATTATGCTAAATAAAACTCATATCTGAGGTATTTGTGGCTATTTCTTATGTACTTTGTATTGCATCTTGTTGAGTATATGTTATTTCTATATTTACATCATTTACTTGATGCAAACACAAAATTAAACCATAATAATAAATCCCAGTGCAACTCAAGACACTAAAATCAACAAAGTGTTTGAAAAAATACCACAACTAGAAAACCTTAAACTTAACATATTCCAAGCAAATATGTTTGGGAACATTACATAATACTCTAGTATATGGGATAAAAGAGTTCTCCTAAGTTATGTTTTATACTTTTCAAGCTCAGGGGACTAAATTTACGAAAAAGGATGAGGGAGTCCATAGTTAGGCTCTTTTCAGAATCCTTAAATTTGAAAAGGTAGTCAAGTGATCTTGTCTTTGTCACACTCGTTAAAAAGGTTGTGAAGAGACGTTCTTTTGGTATAAGTTTAACCCTTTTCTAGACCAATTGGACTATATATGAAAAATGACCCAAGGTTGAGATGTATTTGCATCTGCATATTGGTTGCTCACACTTTTAGGCCTAATGTCAGCTCCATCATGTTGTTCTTGGAACCTTTCCTATGCATTCATATCATCTCCCAACCTTGAAATTTATGCCTTTGCGACTCGACACCTTATCCTTGGAGGAGACATTTCCCCGAGTATCCTTATCCTACACATACTTTCCTTGCATTGAGCATAGGTATGTTCCTTGTACTCTAGAACTAGTTTTCTTGCCTGCGACACTCATTTCCTCCACTGTACTATAAGCATTCCTTTATTCTTTTTCAAGCTTCTATAACATGAAAAAGACAAAAAAATCAAAATACCGAAAAGAATGGGAAAACATCTCATCTCGTTTGTTGGCAACAGTCTTGTCACCCTTGAACAAAGCACAATATTGAGTCAGTATCTCATCGTTTTGGGTTTAGTATGAATTTAGGAGACTTTTTCTCTCTTTGAGTTTTTTCTCCCCCGGTTGGTTATTATTCCAACTATATGGAGCATTTGTTGATACCTCCTATGTCACAATTGTATCCCAGTTTATGAATCGTGATTCCCAAGTCACATAATGTGTCATGATTATGTTCAAGGGAAAATTTTTAACCGATGTCGATCATTCTGCAATTATCCTTTGACCTTACAAGTCAGCCTTCCCAAGTCAATTCTCATCATCACAAGTATCAATCTCTTCGTCCGATATCTTCCAAATCTTTGGCTTTCTGCCACCCCTCATGTTGGATGATGGAGGATGCCTTAATTCCTTCCTTCCAGTGGGTTATGTCCCATCAATGACCGATAATCAAATGATGTATCAATGTGTTTGACTTCGGCTCATCTATTCACATAGTGTAGACTTGTACAACGATAGATCGTTATGAAGACTTTTAGTGAAGTGCAAGCACCAATTCTTTTGTGCTCCGTCCCGACTCATATGGTGCCACCTCATAGACATTGGTACTTGCAGAGGATTGGTTTTTTCATTTTCTTGGTTCCAGATATTTTTTGTTCTTGATCTTGAGACATAACTCCATTTTGTATCTCTTTGTGGCTATAATCAGCTTTGACATGGATCCACTGTGTATTTTTCTTGGCCATGCTTGCTACTTCATATTTATCACATGGATCCACTTTGTATTTTTCGTGGCCATGAACATTAGTCATACTTTCATATGTACCATGGATCCACTGTGTATTTTCTTTGAAGGCCATGATTTATCACTCCTGAGCATGGGTATGCCTGACTTGGGAAACAAAACCCTTTCTTGATCTTTGTTGACGATTATTGATTTTTGGATCAGTTGTTCGAGAACCTCTATGGATAATTCAATGCATCCTCGCCTCTCATAGTTCATAATGTATTCTAGCCATCTTTTTTCCCTTCTAACCTCACACAGTAGGGAGCATCTGTTATAGCACAAAATGCCACAACTATGCTTATGTGCCATGGCATAACCCTTTCCTAATGCTTGCTATATTTTTCCCTAAAATTCACCTCCAAAATCATCTAAAAAACATCCTTTAAGAGCATATATGTGGGTTTCCCTAGTGCAAGACATGGAAATCCACATCTTTCCTCACTACAACCTGCGGATGCCCTCATTTTTGGTGAAAAATAAAATAATTTCATGTTTTCAGGTGGGTTTTCGGTTGGGATCATTTCCCAATGACCCTTTCCCATACACAACGGAATCCAACTCCCTAAACCTCTTTGGGAAGATATAAAACAACCATAGAGGGCTAAATATGAGAACACAAGTCCCTTGGTGCAAAGTTTTGCTACCAACATCTAGCAAGCCTCATTTCCCTATATTCTCTAAGAAACATCCCCTTTAATATGGAAACTCCTTTTCCAGAGATTTTTTCTCCTTTTATGTGACTATAGGGTGTTTCCTTATCCTTATTCGAGTCATTGAGAGAAGCCCATATCGACTGAGTTGATGCTTGAGGATTCTCGGAGGAACCCAGACAGTTGGCTTCAAGACGGTGCCTAAGGATGGACAAGGCTGTAAATTACCTTTTCCACTTGCTGGTAATAAAAGAGATTTTTTTCCCCCAAATTTGTCTTCATTGTACATTCATTTGTATCCTTACTTTGAATATGACATATTACATGAAGATGTTTATGATCGTATAACTACTTTCGTCCCAACCCTAGTTTTGTATTTTTCTTGCAGGTTAATTCCAACGTAAGATCGGGAGTTCTTCGGTGAATTGGAGCAGGGATCAACATCAAATGGGAGAACAAGGTGCACCTTCTCTCTCCTCTCTATCCCTACCTTCTCTTAAATAAAGTAGTTATTTTCTATGATTTTTGTGTGTTTCTCACTGTGGGGAGACGGTTATCTATTTCACTTGGTCTTGCTCTATTGTGATTATGACCCACGATCACAAGGGGAAAATACCCTAATCAGGCATATCCCATCTTACTCAACTATCGAGACCCAATACGTGTAGTATGTTTCTCAAATATAGGAGACATCATAAAAGTAGTGACTAATAAGGAATGAGGAGGGACCATGTCATCAACATCGTTATTTTTATAGTCAAAAAGGATATAAGCAATATAATCAAATACATCATCATGAACATTGATATGAGAGGGGTTTCCAAACACACCATTAATCTTCTTAATGTTAGACTTCTTCACAACCTAGAAGTCACAACCTACAATCGTCTGACTTCTAGTTCAAGACCCCATTCACAATCCTGCTATCCTTGAGTAGTCTCATATTTTCAGCCATCTGCAACAAAAATGATTGTAGTTTTTCTTCAAATCCCGACATTCATCAAAGAACTAGACATTATCTACTTGGAGGGGAACAACTTCCTCACAAAGATTATCAACAAATAAGTGTAGGAAAATAGACTCAATATCCAACCAAAAATTGGCATTCTTCAACCCATTAATCTACTCCTTAAGTCCTGAAATACCAGTATGAGAGATATTTTTAAATTCCTCCAAATCATCAAGTAGATATATCTTATCCTCAAATTGTTCCAAGAGGTTTTGAAATACATTTTCTAAATTTATTTCCATGATCACAATCCTCATAATTCATTCATCAAACTTCTTCAAGTTAGAGGAATGCAATTCATTTGCAACACGGCCTAGATTGCATGACTACAACCTCCAAATGGTCTCATCCTTCCTATCAATATCATGTTGAAGTCGAGAAATTAGTTTATCCAATTCAACAATGGTTTCTTCTTGGGAAACAAGCTTTGACCTTCTCTCTTTCTCTGCATGAAGTCTTTGAACAACACCCATATTTACACCTAAGGGCACAAAGAAATTCAAATCTATATGTAGTCGAGTTACAAGCAAGCATGGGGGCTTCACCCTGTTGACCAATATCTTATCACGTTCATTCATAAAGGGGGTTTTTTAATTGTGAAAATAAGGTCAATATATTGTATGTATTGAGGAGGGATGTGTGGTCTCAAGGGGTTTATAGGTATTGGGTAGGTATAAAAAGGGACATATAATTAAAATAGGTTTTTATTTTATTGGAAAGACGTATTGGGAGGGGGGTTCAATAAAAGGATTTTGGGAGGCATTTAACAATATCTAGTCAAATTAGGGGTATTATTTAATATCTCATGAACGCAAGCAGTATGTAACAGATTCACTTAGTGAATACCCCGTGCAAGCGAGTTTTTTTTCTTCTATATTGATAGTTGATCTTTGATTAGGTTAAAAATACTCAGACCAATGTGAAGTCAATGCACTTAAGACAACATTACTATTTCAACAATTAAGTATACAGATCCTTGGCCTTTTCTTCAACAACAATAAGAAATACACAGTATCACAATAATCCACCTCCAAAACTTATATAATGAAAACATATATAATTTAATAATGTATTTTTCCACTTTGATAATGCAACCAAAATAGATCTCATGTCTATTCTTCTTTAACAATGACATTATTAATTTGTCTTCTCTAATCATGGACAAAAAAGTTACAAATGCTCTAAATTTCTAAAATAGCTATATATCTCTAAAAAAAATTGCATCCATATTTTTAAACAAAAAATAAACAACCCTCGAATAACATACTTAAATTATGGAGCAATTGTACAAGGGTTAAAAAAAATTTGTCTCCATGATTATATATCTCTGAAGTATATTCAGACCAAAATAAGGCACCAAGGGATAGAACCTCGATCTTTTGAATGCTAGTCACACAATACTAACAATGATCCGGATTTAGGAGCGGAATGAACTAATTAACAGACTGAATACAATAAACATAGAGATATGGAGAATAAAACAAATATCCAGTGAACAATATCTTATATTAAATAATGAAATAGGTTGAAACTGTAAAACTGTAGAACTAGAAACTTGCTCGAATGGTGGTAGCTATCTCTGAGAAGAGATGTGGATGCTATGCACATCCGTCTGATAAGAATGGATTACAATGCGGCTCCATAGGCCTTTTTGATATTACTCATGAGTGTCAAAACCCTAGAAATCCAAAAACATAACCCTAGAAGGCGAAACACCAAAAGTCATGTGGGCCATATAGCTAAGTTGGTGTAATTTGGTACCTCAACTTCCTAGGGATTTAAATTTTGCATACGACCTCCATTTTAGGCGCGTGATATCCAGTTGGAAAGGTCTTTTAGAGAACTACACATTTCGCTATCATACTTTGACTCCGTCTACAATTTGATTGTGGTGAGCCAAAAAAACAACGTTTAGGGCCCCAAAATGGCCCCAGAAGTACAGCAAGATGTGCTGACATGAAAACATACAAAATAAGCCAGTTGGATTAGGCAAGAGGCCACCTATATCCACCTGGAGGATGTGTGGGGATTCATACAGCCCCATAAGTGTATAACCCACAATTACAAAGCAGTACAGAAGAATGTGTTGAACAAAATTGGACATGTGGAGCGAATTGGAATAGGTGGGTGGCCACCAATATCCACCTGGAACAAACAAACAACTATAGAAAACTTTAAAAGGTAGTATTCAAACCTCTTAATAAGATTAAACCATGTTTTTTGTTCTTAGGAAAACAACCACTCCTTTGAAAGGGGCATGAACCACACTCAAATTCAATCATTCTGTTATTTAATGCACTCAACAATACTTCATAAAATAGGGATTTCAAGCGCTTTAGTAAAAAAATCCACTATTCACTCAATCTCTGGATGATATAAACTAATATAAGTGCACAATCAACAGGCTAGTCTATGCCATTATTAATCAATTTCATTGTTTGTAGGAAATCGTTACCATATTGAGTCCATATACAGTCAAGATCACACAATGATTTTGAAATTCCATAGGTCTATATATTCCTTCCATAGTAGACCATACATAGGCTTAATCTTCTAGTTAACACTTTAGTTGGTACACTACTAGTCAATATTTAGACCAATATTCTAATAGAGCGATAGTTAATGCAACACATGCATCACTCAGTTAAGGCACAATCTGCATAACAATATCAATAAGATCTATTCCATTCTAAGCATCTCGATAATCATCACTCAGTTGAACATGTAACGTTAATGTATAGTTTGATCGCTAGCTCAATTGCATACACCATATAATCTCTAGATATCTCCCAGAACTAATGTTCAATTAGACATGGCCCAATATTCATCAAAGAATCACTCTAGATCCACCATTGTGTGCTTTAGTAATATGGTATGATAATACCTAAAAAAAGTACTAATATCAGCAAAACTAAGGCACAATGGTTGAACTCAACAAATAAAAAACAAGGTCATCACAATTCATCATACTATCAATCCGATGAAAAAACTTAGCTCAGTATACCATTAGCAATAATGCTACAACTTAAAGAAGGCCACTAGCTTCAATGGAAATCATGCATGTTTTCTAAAAAAACCTAATCAAGAACCAAACAACTCTTATATCATGTTGGAATAGGGAAATAAATAAGTGAAGTGAATAACCTATAATTCCAAGAGCATTGGTGGTGTCTAAACACCATTAACACTTAAGCACAATGAGCATAGCTACAAAAAGATGACATGATAGACCAATCTATAATATTGTCTATGTATAGTTTTGGGTAAGTAACGAAACCCTCAATGTATGGGACTACATCCATAACGATCCACATAATGTGGATTTGAATTATCCAAGTGGACACAATAGGCTCCCATGTGCCCAATTGGTGTGTTGTGTATGTGTTATATTATTTGCATGATTAACCCATCTACTATACACTGGAATGGGAGCAAGGGGGGGGTGAGAGGTTTTTTTTTGGTTATTTTTTTACCTTTTAGTGTTTTTTGGCCAATGGTTTTTCGGCCTATTATCATAGGATTTGTACTTATGCAAATACCAACACAATACTCCCAAATCTTGCGTAGCTACGAAAGAACCTACCACTACCACCTTAGTAGGGACTTCCCTTGTTTTGGTGATGGAAGAGTTCCACCACAAGGGAGGCTTCCCCGATGATCTCAATGGATCAAATAGCAAGTTTAGTAGCCAACCCTACCACCCCCTGTCTTGGTCACAAGATGATTGGTCTAGGTCACGAAAAAGAAGAGGTTTGGAAGATGATTTGAGTACCTGCCCAGAACAAGATCAATTTGCAGCA
>JASDQU010101159.1:79483-91437 GCA_032191745.1 Picea mariana
GAGAGAGAGAGAGAGAGAGAGAGAGAGAGAGAGAGAGAGAGAGAGAGAGAGATCAACCAAGTTCCACACCTCTATATATTTCCAAGAAGAGAGAGAGAGAGAACCATCCATTAGATTGCTACTAAAAAAAGACAAAAGAGGAAGGGGAGCATTGGATTTGGTTTGCCTAGCCTCCAAACTAACCCCCAACAAATCCCAATCTTTTATAATCTCAGGCACAACAAATTTGAACAGGTTCTTTGCTAGAGGTTCAAAGGAATTGTTGTGTCAAAATTCCTTCAAATTGATTATAAAAAATCATGAGAGATACACTTCATTGTAAACTACAAATCATTCACAAATAAAAACCAACCATAGCCATTAAATACTGAAGTTTTTAGCTTTAGGTTTCTCCAATTTAAATTATGTGTTCATTGTATTGAATGTTGTGTGTCTGTAGTGTTAAATTAGTTGTTGTGTTTTAGTGTGTTAACGAATAAATTTCATTGAATTATAGTGTCACCTGCCCTTTGTTATTTCCTTCTTAATCTTGTTCACTTGGCCACAATATATGGCTTCTCCAGACCATTCAATTATTTCCTAGAGAAGATCAAAGTTGTGGAAGTGAGAGTTGTTAATGTTTCTAATCTCAAACCGGTTTTCTAGTGAGTTTTTCTACTATTTCGCATTGCGGTTATAGCCTACAACCAACCCATAGAGTTTTCCAAATTTTGATATGGAAATACTCATGTTTTCATTACATTACTAGCATGTTGCATTGTTAATTGATTACAACCTCCTTTTTACATAAATACCTATTTGGTACTTTGCTTTTTAGTTGGAAAATGATGGAGGAAAGCAATGTTATTTATCAAAATGTTCCAATGTGATTTTTGGTTTTTAATTAAATGGAAAAAAGCGTGTGGGGATAAGTGATACACACAAATAGTTTATTATTTGTTTGACATTAGAAGCAAAGTAGAAATGTTATTCTTGTTGGTTATTCGACTAAGGATTTCAATCAATCATCTAAACAATTGGAATAAAAAACAAGCACACAAATAGTACCATGTCAATGAATCGACCTTAAATAAATTAATATCAAGTGATAACAACTTGCAATGACATTGAATTAAAATAATTATATAGAGGATCCATGTTGGTGAGACAAATGGGCCATAGAATTGTCATTTACAAATCATATTAGTGTTAGATCATATTGAGTCCTACCTTGGAGGGAAGCACATAGTGGATACTCATGTTGGGTATGTGTTATATTCTTTGCACGCCTAGCATTAGTGTCTGCTACATTGCGGCGGGCGTGCAGGGAGGTTTGAGGGGGGTCGCTACCCCCCCCTCCCATTTGGGGGTTTAGGTATAGCGCCTACGAGATATTTTTTTCCTCGGGAAATGTGTCGCATTTTTGCCTCATTTTTTGTGTCGCCTTGATTTTTGTGTCCATTGTTGGACGATTTTTCAGCACATAGTTTTTTCTTATGGTTTTCTATTTTCGGTTAAGGAATTAGGGTTGTTGACTAATCTAGGTCATTGGTTTAGGGTTTTGGATGCCACTGGCTCCTATATGTATATTGTATTGTAAACAATGTATCAATATGAATGAATATAGAATATGCCAGTTTTCTCGGTTTGGGTTTCCATGGGAAAAATCTCTGTGTAATGTGTGAATTTTCCATTGTATATTTTTTGTTCTTTTACTGAAAATTTGTTTGCAGTAAATATTGTACAAGGTTAAAATCTACATTTGGTATCATATCTTTGTTGGTTTCAGGGGGACACCTTTGTGGTCAAGGGTTTGGATCGAGACTATGATAAGCCTTGTTACAGTGGGAGATATGTGGTATTGATTTTTCAGGTGAAAAAAATGGTGAGTAGTTCGAAAATGGAGATAGAGAAGTTTAATGGGAAAAGTTTTGAGATGTGGAAGCTCAAGATGGAATATCTATTGGTGGACAGAGATCAATGGATCACAGTGGATACAAGTACTGCACCCACAAGAACTTCAGCAGATGACTAGAAAAATTTGGATCGGAAGGAGAAGAGCACAATCTGATTGTGTCTCTCAGATTCAGTATCACTGAATGTGTCAGAGGAATATACAACCAAGGATTTATGGGATAATTTGGGGAAGTTGTATCAGTCTAAGTCCCTAGTAAATAAACTATTCCTAAGAAAGAAGTTGTATAACCTAAGGATGAGATATGGAGACTCGGTGGCAGAGCATTTGAACGCCTTCAATACTGTGGTAAGTCAGTTAGTATCTATTGAGATGAAAATTCCAGTTGAAGATTAGTACATCAGTTTACTGTGCTCTTTACCAGACTCATGGGTGGTTGTGTCCATAGGTAGTAATACAACTTCCTTGAAGTTTTATGAAGTGGTCTCATCCTTGTTGTTGGAGGAGATGAGACAGAATAACATGGAAGGACAGAGCACATATGCATTATTTTCAAGAGGAATCTTCGAGGAAAGAAATAGATCCAAGTCCTCGAGTGGGAGATCTAATTCTAAGGGTAGATCTAAATCTCCTAGAAAGTTTGTAAAGGTGTGTTGGAGATGTGGAAAATAAGGGCACTACAAGAAGTAGTGTAGATCCAAATTTGAGACAAAGAGGGGATATGAAGAAACTCCTTATATAGAAGAAAATACCTCCAAGGAAGGAGGGGGTGTGTACTTGGCTTCTTCAAGCACAGGTGAAGATCATGAGGCATGGTTGGTTGACTTAGGTGCATCCTTTCATATGACTCCCCACAGGGAGTGGTTTTGTGAATATGAAAGGTATGATGGAGGTAATGTTTTCCTCAGTGATGACTCGACAACCAGAATCATAGGACGAGGAATAGTTAAGTTGAGGCTCATAGATGGAAGGATTAGAACACTGCCTAGTGTTTTGCACATCCCAGGTTTGGCCAGAAATTTGATTTATGTAAGCAAAATGGATGATGCAGGGGTAAAAATAATATTTGAAAAGAAAACCTTCAGGATGGTTCGAGGAGCAATGGTGTTGTTGAAGGGAGTTCGGTTTGGAACTCTGCATAAGCTGCAAGGAAGCACTATTAGTGATGGGTGTGATAGTTCCATTGTTCCTTATGTTGGAGTTAAAGAAGAAAGAACTCCTATAGTCTCTGGAGAAAAGGTTATGTTGTGGCATCAAAGACTAGGGAATATCGAAGAGAAGGGTCTTCGACTACTACACGGTAAAGGTATGGTTGAAGATATGTCTAAATGCTCTCTAGATTTTGATTTCTATGAACATTGTGTATATGGGAAGCGGAAGCGGGTAAGATTCCCCTCTGGTGCAAAAAGGGCAGAAGGAATTTTACAGATAGTTCACAGTGATGTGTTTGGACTTGTGTCAGTTCCATCATTGAGAAAATATGTGTACTATGTCTCATTTATAGATAAATTCTCGAGGAATACTTGGATATATTTCCTCGAGAAGAAATCTAAAGTCTTTGACAGGTTTAAAGAGTTTAAGGCTCTTGTTGAGAATCAAACAAAGAAAATTACTAAGGTGTTGAGGACAGATAATGGCGGAGAGTTTTGCGGGAATGAATTTGAAGAATTTTGTAAGAAGTGTGGTATAGAAAGGCATAATACTACTCCATATACACCTCAACATAATAGAGTTGCAGAAAGGATGAACATGGTGTTGATGGTAAAAGCAAGGTGCATGCTCAGGGGTGTCGGGATAGGGCAAGAATTCTAGGAAGAGGAAGTGGGTACTGCATGTTACTTGGTCAACAAATCACCCTCATTATCACTGGATGACAAGACTCCACAAGAGGTATGGACTAGTAAGAAACCTTCTCTCACACATCTCAAGAAATTTTGATGTGATTCCTATGTTCATGCTCCAAAAGAAAACAAGAGTAAGCTAGATAATAAGGCTAAAAAGTGTATCTTTATTGGCTATAAAGATGGTCTCAAAGGTTATAAGTCTTGAAACCCAAAAACTAAGAAGAACAATAATGAGAAGAAGAAGATCCTCGTATTCCAGTATTGAGGATATTGGTTCGAGAAAGAAGGCTACCAGAAAGGTATACTCCATCTGATTTTCATTCAAATTTTTCTTTGTCTATTACTGATGATGATCCTAGAACTGTCAGGGANTGATTCAGAGGATGGAAAACTCTGGGAAAAAAGCCAGGCATGAAGAAATAGAAGCATTGGATAAGAATGAGGCTTGGCATCTAATGGGGTTGTCGATTGGAAGAAATCCCATTGGCAACAAATGGGTATTTAAAAAGAAGTTGAATGCAGAAGGAAAAGTGGAGAAATACAAAGCTCGGTTAGTAGCAAAGGGTTATTCCCAAGTTAAGGGAATTGATTTTGGTGAGATTTTTTCTCTTGTTTCCAAGTCAATTTCTAATAGATTTATGTTATATGTTGTTGTTGCATTTGATTTTGAAATAGAACAAATGGATGTGAAGACAACATTCCTACAGGGGAATATGGAAGAATAAATCTATATGAAGCAGCCAGAAGATTTTGTTGTGAAGGGAAAGGAGCTGGTATACAAGCTAAAAAAGTCCATGTATGGTTTAAAACAATCACCAAGGATGCGGTATCAAAAATTTGATACTTATATGTTGGAACTTGGCTTCACAAGAACCAAAGAGGATCATTGTGTGTATTTTAAATTCATTGGTAATCATTTGATTTATTTGGTCTTGTCTGTGAATGACATGTTGCTGATAGGAAACAATAAGGAGATTATCTAGGATGTGAAAACTTAGTTGTCATATAAATTTGACATGAAGGATCTCAGTGCTGCAAATTTCATTTTAGGCATGGAAATTAAAATAGACCGGGAAAAGGGGAAAATCTGGTTAAATCAAAGAAAAAAAATTGAGACAATATTGCAGAGGTTTAATGTGCATGAATGTAAACCGATCAAGGTCCCTATTCATGTTGGCATAAATTTATATGCGGATCAGTGTCCTAAGACACAAGAAGAGGAGGAGTACATGTGTCATGTTCCATATACAAGTGTAGTTGGCAGTTTGATGTATGAAATGGTTTGTACTAGACCAGACATTGCACATGCAGTGGGAGTTTTGAGCAAGTATATGTCAAAACTAGGGAAGGAGCATTGGACAACAGTAAAAAGGGTTTTCAAGTATTTGCGTGGCACTGCTAGCTATGGATTGTGCTACCAAGGAAGAGCAGGATTGGATAGAGTGTTGGACATACATGGATTTGTGGATGCAGACTGGGATGGAGATATGGATCATAGGAGATCTACAAGTGGGTATGTGTTTAATCTATTTGAAGGAGCAATCAGTTGGATGAGAAAAAGACAGGTTGTAGTGGCACTTTCAACTATAAAAGTTGAATACATGGCAGCCACTCATGCAAGTAAGGAAGTATTATGGATACAAATATTGTGTTTGGGTATTCGGTTGGTACAACGAGCTATAAGGATAGATTGTGACAGTCAGAGTGCAATTTTTCTAGTGAAGAACCCAACTTATCATTCAAAGACAAAGCATAATGATGTTGAATATCACTTTCTAAGAGACATGGTTGAAGAAAAGAAAGTGTTGTTGATGAAGTTGGACACTTTGAATAATGTTGTAGATTCATTAACAACATTTGTGAGCATTGAGAATTTCTCTTGGTGCAGAGGAACTATGGGAATTGTTGCCTTAGATTCTTGACTATGTAACCCTGTAACCCCCTGTATGCAAAGAAAACAACAAGTTGGAGAATGTTGGGTATGTGTTATATTCTTTGCACGACTAGTATTAGCGTATGCTATGTTGCACGGGGCATGCAGGGGGGTTTGAAGTGGGACCTCTAGGGCCCCCTTTAGGAGTTTGGGGGAAACACCCCCAAGAATTTATTTTTTCCTCGAGAAACGTGTTGCATTTTTGCTTCATTTTTCATGTCGCTTCGATTTTCATGTCCATTGTTGGGTGGATTTTCGGCACATGGTTTTTGTCGATGGTTTTATATTTCTGGTTAACGAATTATGGAAGTTGACTAATCCAGGTCATTGGGTTAGCGTTTTGGATGTCGTTGGATCCTATATGTATATTGTATTGTAAACAATGTTTCACTATGAATGAATATAGAATATGTTGGTTTTCCCAGTTTGGGTTTCCAGGGGAAAAATCTATGTGTAATGTGTGCATTTTCCATTGTACCTTTTATGTTCTTTTATTGAAAATTTGTTTGCAGTAAATATTGTACAAGGTTTAACTCTACAACTCACTCAATAGAAGAAGTTGCTAGAAGTTTGAGCGTTGTTTGCCAATGATCCCGAGAATGGTAAAAGAAGAATGGGAAAAAAATAGTCAAGCTAGAGCATGGATGATCCTCCAAATACTAGTAGTGTTGAGTTGTATAGTCTTTGCTTGGATTATCAAGTGGCATAGATGAAAAATATACTTGTTGATAGGCTACAAAAGTAGGAGAAAGAGAAACAAGTCCATAAAAGTGCTAGTACAAATCTAGGAGAGGAGTCAAATTTCAAGGAAAATTAAAAGATAACTAGAGACTAAAATTAAGACTAGGACCAAGATGGAAGAAGGTAACCACAACATAACTCAAGTACATTTTCATGTAGAGGTGAAGGTGGAGATCAAACTATATGTAGGCCAAGTTGATGTTATTTTATTGAGACAATGGTTACAACAAATGGAGGTGTACTTTATTGTACATGATGTCATTGAAAAAATAGAATTGTATTTTCTCTCTTGAAGCTCGAATTCCATGCCTTGGCATGGTGGGAATGTGATGTTGTAGGAAGAGGAATTGAATATGAGCCATTGGTAACTGATTGGGAAGTGTTCATGAACATGATGTTAGTGGAGAATTAACAATTTAAATAGAATTATTTTAAGTAGAATAAGGAACAATCTATGCAGTAATTCACCAATTTCAAGAAGAGAGGCATT
This sequence comes from Picea mariana, assembly GCA_032191745.1. Taxonomy (NCBI): domain Eukaryota; kingdom Viridiplantae; phylum Streptophyta; class Pinopsida; order Pinales; family Pinaceae; genus Picea; species Picea mariana. Next base: position 86,386 of record JASDQU010101159.1, read on the forward strand.
CAATTGGTAGTCTCTCTAAAAATACCGGAGATGCAAATGAAATACTTGGTAATTTTTCTTGCTCAAATTCAGACGATTGATTCTCTTCAATCCCAAATAGATTAATGAAGAAAGTAGTAAGAAAGTAGTGTAATACATTGAAGGGGGAAAATGGAAGAAACAATTTGGAGCACACAAGAAAATAGAACAACAAGAGCCATTGAGAAAAGGGAAGAACACGAATAAGTGGGTTGAAAAGAAACAATACCTCCCACTAAGTGTTGCAAGTCTTGCAAGGAAAAAGGGGCACACCAAGGAAGAGTGATAGAAGTCACACCTCAAGAAATGTCCCAAACACTTCTTGAAGAATGGAAAGAAGAAAGCTCTACTAATAATAGATGTAGAAGGAAGAGTGGATAGCAGTTCAAATCTTGATAGGAAAATTAGTTGTATTGTCCTCCAATAGAATGTACCATTGGTCAGTTGTAGTCCCAAGGAGTAGAAGGAGATGACTAAGTTATTTCATATTAAAATTCCACATGAGATAATGCTAAAGTGGATTGCTTGTTTGATCTCAGTTCATAATTGAATTTTATTTTTGCACAATTATTTGAGAAGCTTGGCCTATATACTCATGATCATCCATATCCATATCCCTTGGCTTGGGTGAGACAAGATGTGGAGTTGGGAGTGGTCAAACAATGCAAGTTCAGGTTTGCCATTAATCAGATCTTCATAGATGAAGTGGGCGTAGATGTATTCCCATTCGATGTGTGTGGATTGATATTGGGAGGACCATACCTGTATGAGAGAGATTCCATCTTCAGGAGGATGGAAAGATAATATTGACTTATCAAATATGGAAAGGATTTCCCAAGGGAAAGGCTAAACTCTCTTTAATCGGTTCTCACCTGGAAAGGAGAATAATTAGCAATACCGATAAATTTTTCTTGTTTTTTTTAAGGAAAGGAAAGAAACAAGGAGAGGGTAATGAAGTGGATATAAAGGCATCCTTGGAAGGATGTGATAGTATGTAGCACAACTTGTAAAATTTCAGACCCCACCCAGTTTCAAGTCTCACTGATTTTTATCAGTGTTTAATTTCCAAAACCCAGATTTATGACAGCCATAAATACTCAACAAATAAACATAATTTTCAGAACTGAAACATGAGGATTATGAACAACATTTAATGCAAAAATAAAATATATCAGCAGCACAATATTTAGAAAAATATTTTCACATATATTTTTGTTCTAACAGCGACCATGGAAAAACCCACAAGGGGAAAACCAGTGAGAGAGGAATTTTTATTATTCAGAGTTTCAGAGAAAAAATTCTTTTACAATAGTCTTATTCTCAGCAAAAATTCACAAACTTATCCCATAAATTTCTTGAGCAAAACTCCTTCAGAACAACCCCAAACTGCTCCTTGATTTCTGTGCCAGATATCTGTATTGTTGTACAGTTGTCACAGAATTAAATGTTGTACGGATTGTCTAGAAAATCATGCCCTTTTTTATGGGTTTTTTGTACAGAATTTTCTGCAATAAATTCACCTTGAAAATAGTGCCACGCTGCCTTGAAATACATGTTGTCTCTCTGTTGTATGGACTGTCCTATTTTAGAGTTGTATGGACTCCCAAAATCCATATCGTATGGCCTCAATAAAGTTGTTGTACCTTGCCTATGGACTCCTAAAAATTTGTACAGTATGACCCAATCATTATGTTGTACTTTCACATCAATTTATGTGTTGTACCTTGACTCGATTTGCATACTAGCTTGCTTCCTTGAAAAGCATGCCTCCAACTCTGCAAATGGTCTCTCTTTCCTCAAGCTTGACCTCCTCTCTCTCTCTCTCTCAAAATTCATGAACAACCCAACAATGGGTGTGCCCTCCAACCCTAATCGACTCAATGAAGGGAAGGTGAAAATTCATCTCATCCAATGGTTGAGATTAGATGAGATGAATGGTGGAGATTGAATCACTTAAGTCACCCACATTCCCTAAGTTCAAAAAGTCACTTTTAATTTACATCTTATAAATTAAATGACTAGGGTCCACATTAGGCACTTTCTCACCCCTTGGGAACCTAGGTGATGAGAAACACTTACCTAGGTACTTTTTAATTATTTTAACACTCCCTTTTATCGAGGAAGTTGTTACTCACCACTCCAAGCTTGTCCCTGAAAAATGCAAACTTACCTTTTCCCAAAACTTTGGTGAGTATGTCCACAACCTGCTCATTTGTAGATATGTATTATAGCTCAACTGCTCCTCTCTGAACATAATACTGGATAAAGTGATATCGAATCTCAATGTGCTTAGACCTGTCGTGAAAAAATGTATTATCATAGAGTTTAATACAACTTTGATTGTCACAGTAAATCATAGTGGGCCTCAACTGCACACCAAATAATCCCACCAACAACTTGCGAAGCCAAAGGTTCTCACAACTGGCCTTAATGGAAACTATATACTCAGCCTCTACGGAACTCAAAGCCACCGACTTTTGCTTCCAACTGAACCAAGACGCCACTGCTGAGTCCAATCCGAAACAACATCCAAAAGTACTCTTCATGTCATTGACACGTCTTTCCCAATCTAAATTTGTATAGCCCACCGATCGAACTCCATCCCCTCTAAAATAGTCCAAACCATAATCCATTGTACCACAAAGATACCTGAGCACATGTTTTTCTGCCACCCAATGCACTCACCTAGGCTCCACCATGAACTAACTAAGAGTGTTGATAGCAAAACAAATATCTGGTCTGGTGTTGACCAAACACATCAATGAACCAATCAATTAACGATATAAAGTGCAATCAACCAATTCTGACTCATAAGCATGAAGCTTCTTTCAGTTAGTAATCATGGGTGTGGTCATGGGCCTACAATCCTTCATCTGGAATCTCCTCAGAATTTCACAAGCATACTTCCCCTGTCCCAGGGAGATGTGTCCAGGCTCCTGCCAAACCTCCAATCCCAAAAAATAATGCATCAGTCCAATATCTGTCATCTCGAACTCTGAAGAAAGGCTCTCCTTACAGCTAGTAATGAGTCTCTCAGCCTTTGTAATGAAAATATCATCAACATATAGCAATAGTATGAGAGGATCCTCTCCAACCACAATGAAGTATAGGTTGGGATCCACCTCACTCTTCTCAAATCCCAACAACTGCAAGTAGGCATCAATCCTAGAATACCAAGCTCTGGGAGCTTGATTCAGCCCATACAATGCCTTCTTCAGTCTGCACAAATGAGACTCTCTACCATGCACCTCAAAGCCCAATGGATGCTCAATGTACACCTCCTCCTGGATGAGACCATTCAAAAATGTGGTCTTCACATCCATCTGATGAATCTTCAAACCCATCTTTGTTGCAATGGAAATCATTGACCTAATCAAAGTATATCTAGCAACTGGAGTGAAGGTATCATCATAGTCAACTCCCTCATCTTGTGATAACCCCCGAGCCACAAAACGAGCTTTGTACTTCTCAATGCTGCCATATGCAACATAATTGAGTTTGTAGAGCCACCTGGAAGTCACCATTAACTTCCCCTCGGGTCTAGGAACAATCTCCCAAACATCATTCTTCATGGTGGAAATGTACTCTTCCATGATGGCATCTCTCCAAACTTGTTTGCCAGCATTCTCCTCAAAAGTGAAGGCTCAGACTCCCTGATACTGCTCACCATCACAATGTAGCTACAAAATATCTCAGGAGGTTTACTCTCCCTCATAGCCTGTCTAGGATTCCCCATTGAACCCTATGACTCCCTCAAAGTGTCATGAATCCACTTGGGCTTCCTCCTCTCTGAATTAGTGCCCCATGGAGGGGAATCTCCTGCTTAACCCCATCACCTAAAGACTGTAAACTTGAAGTAGAATCTGGAGAAATCAATCCTGAAACCTGTGGACCAGTAACCTGTGATCCTGACATTTGTGGCCCTGTAACCAGTGGTCCAGTCGTCACTGAAGCTGGTGGACCTGAACTCTATGTCACTGAAGTCTGTTATGGAGTCACCTAAATCTGAGGTGATGAATGCTCTCCCCTCTCAGTCTCCCGTGACTTCCTAAAGGATCCATCCTCCTCAAATCTCACATCCCTTCTCAAAATTGTCTTCCTCGAGGAAGGGATGTATATGCAGAAAGCCTTTGAAGTCTCGCTATACCCAACAAATATCCCCTTCTCTGCCATGGGTTCTATCTTTGTCCTCTTCTCATAAGGGACAAGTGAATTTTTAAGGCACCCGAAAATCCTAAAGTGCCCAACATCAGGCTTCTTCCCAGAGAAAGCCTCCTCGGGAGTCTTGTCCCCCAATGCTTGGTGTGGACTCTTGTTCTGCAAATAAACTGTAGTATAACATGCCTCGGCCCAAAGAAAAAGTGGCATCCCCTGATCATGCAACATGGCTCTCGCAACCCCAACTATGGCCCTATTCTTCCTCTCAGCAACCCCATTCTATTGTGGGTTGTAAGGAATAATCAACTCTCTCTTGATGCCCTCTCCTGCACAGAAGTCATTAAACTCCTTGGAGGTATACTCACCCCCATTTTCTGTCCTCATAATTCTGATTTTCCTCCCAGTCTGGTTCTCCACAAGAGCTTTAAACTCTTGGAACCGAATGAAGACCTATCCATTGGTATTCATGAAGAAAATCCAATACTTCCGAGAGAAGTCATCAATGGATATGACATAGTATAAATAACCACTCAAATATGCAAAAGACATAGGACCACATACGTCAAAATGAATCAGATCAAGAATACATGTTGCTCTGCTATCACTGCTTAGAAAATTAGTCTTGGTGTATTTTCCCAAAGCACACCCCTTGCACAACTCCTGGTTCTCTGTACTAAACTCTGGCACTCCAGTCACAATCTCCCTCAGTATCCTCAGAACCCCATGATGCAAATGGGCCATCCTCCTATGCCATAACTCACAAATATCATTGCGGCTGGTAGAATGAAATAATGCACTAGTTGGCTTAAACATGAGCTTGTACACCTTCTCATGTCGAGTCCTGATCACTTTGGCCGAAGTGATACTGGACCCCTT
>JASDQU010101159.1:91487-105144 GCA_032191745.1 Picea mariana
TTGCCATTGTATCTTTTATGTTCTTTTACTGAAAATTTGTTTGTAGTAAATATTGTACAAGGTTAAAATATACATTTGGTATCAGATCTTTGTTGGCTTCAGGGGGACGCCTTTATGGTCAAGGGTTTGGCTTGGGACTATGATAAGCCTTGTTACAGTGGGAGATATGTGGTATTGATTTTTCAGGTGAAAAAAATGGCGAGCAGTTCGAAAATGGAGATAGAGAAGTTTAATGGGAAAAGTTTTGAGATGTGGAAGCTCAATATGGAATATCTATTGGTGGACAGAGATCAGTGGATCACGGTGGATACAGGTACTGCACCCACAAGAACTTCAGCAGATGACTAGAAAAATTTGGATCGGAAGGAGAAGAGCACAATCCGATTGTGTCTCTTAGATTCAGTATTACTAAATGTGTCAGAGGAATATACAACCAAGGATTTATGGGATAATTTGGGGAAATTGTATCAGTCTAAGTCCTTAGTAAATAAACTATTCCTAAGAAAGAAGTTGTATAACCTAAGGATGAGATATGGAGACTCGGTGGCAGAGCATTTGAACGCCATCAATACTGTGGTAAGTCAGTTAGTATCTATTGAGATGAAAATTCCAGTTGAATATTAGTATATCAGTTTGTTGTGCTCTTTACCAAACTCGTGTGTGGTTGTGTCCATAGGTAGTAATACAACTTCCTTGAAGTTTGATGAAGTGGCCTCATCCTTGTTGTCAGAGGAGATGAGACGGAATAACATGGAAGGACAAAGCACATATGCATTATTTGCAAGAGAAATCTCTGAGGAAAGAAATAGATCCAAGTCCTCAAGTGGGAGATCTAATTCTAAGGGTAGATCTAAATCTCCTAGAAAGTTTGTAAAGGTGTGTTGGAGATGTGGAAAATACGGGCACTACAAGAAGTAGTGTAGATCCAAATTTGAGACAAAGAGGGGATATGAAGAAATTCCTTATACAGAAGAAAAGACCTCCAAGGAAGAAGGAGGGGGTGTGTACTTGGCTTCTTCAAGAACACATGCAGATCTTGAGGCATGGTTGGTTGACTCAGGTTCATCCTTTCATATGACTCCCCACAGGGAGTGGTTTTGTGAATATGAAAGTTATGATGGAGGTAATGTTTTCCTCAGTGATGACTCGACAACCAGAATCATATGATGAGGAATAGTTAAGTTGAGGCTCATAGATGGAAGGATTAGAACACTGCCTAGTGTTTTTCACATCCCAGGTTTGGCCAGAAATTTGATTTATGTAAGAAAAATGATGATGCAGGGGTAAAAACAATATTTAAAAAGAAAACCTTCAGGATGGTTCGAGGAGCAATGGTGTTGTTGAAGGGAGTTTGGTTTGGAACTCTGCATAAGCTACAAGGAAGCATTATTAGTTATGGGTGTAATAGCTCCATTGTTCCTTATGTTGGAGTTGAAGAAGAAAGAACTCCTATAGTCTCTGGAGAAAAGGTTATGTTGTGGCATCAAAGACTAGGGCATATCGGAGAGAAGGGTCTTCGACTACTACACGATAAAGGTATGGTTGAAGATATGTCTAAATGATCTCTAGATTTTGATTTCTATGAACATTGTGTATATGAGAAGCAAAATCAGGTAAGATTCCCCTCTGGTGCAAAAAGGGCAGAAAGAATTTTACAGATAGTTCACAGTGATGTGTTTGGACTTGTGGCGGTTCCATCATTGAGAAAATATGTGTGCTATGTCTCATTTATAGATAACTTCTCTAGGAATACTTGGATATATTTCCTCGGGAAGAAATCTAAAGTCTTTGATAGGTTTAAAGAGTTTAAGGCTTTTGTTGAGAATCAAAAAAAAAAAATTATTAAGCTGTTGAGGACAGATAATGGCGGAGAGTTTTGTGGGAATGAATTTGAAGAATTTTGTAAGAAGTTCGGTATAGCAAGGCATAATACTACTCCATATACACCTCAACATAATAGAGTTGCAGAAAGGATGAACATGGTGTTGATGGTAAAAGCAAGGTGCATGCTCAGCGGTGTCGGGATAGGGCAGGAATTCTAGGAAGAGGCAGTGGGTACTGCATGTTACCTGGTCAAAAAATCACCCTCATTATCACTGGATGACAAGACTCCACAAGAGGTATGGACTAGTAAGAAACCTTCTCTCATGCATCTCAAGGAATTTTGATGTGATTTCTATGTTCATGCTCCAAAGGAAAATAAGAGTAAGCTAGATAATAATGCTAAAAAGTGTATCTTTATTAGCTATAAAGATGGTCTCAAAGGTTATAAGCCTTGAAACACAGAAACTAAGAAGAACAATAATGAGAAGAAGAAGATCCTCATATTCCAGTATTGAGGATATCGGTTCAAGAAAGAAGGCTACCAGAAAGGTATACTCCATCTAATTTTCATTCAAATTTTTCTTTGTCTATTAATGATGATCATCCTAGAACTGTCAGGGAGGCCTTGGATTCAGAGGATGGAAAAATCTGGAAAAAAAACCAAGGATGAAGAAATAGAAGCATTGGATAAGAATGAGGCTTGGGATCTAGTGGAGTTGTCGACTGGAAGAAATCCCATTGGCAACAAATGGGTATTTAAAAAGAAGTTGAATGCAGAAGGAAAAGTGGAGAAATACAAAGCTCGATTAGTAGCAAAGGGTTATTCCCAGGTTAAGGGAATTGATTTTGGTGATATTTTTTTTCTTGTTTCCAAGTCAACCTATATTAGATTTATGTTATATGTTGTTGTTGTTGCATTTGATTTTGAAATAGAACAGATGGATGTGAAGACAACATTCCTACAGGGGGGTATGGAAGAATAAATCTATATGAAGCAGCCAAAAGATTTTGTTGTGAAGGGAAAGGAGTTGGTATACAAGTTAAAAAAGTCCATGTATGGTTTAAAACAATCACCAAGGATGCGGTATCAAAAATTTTATACTTATATGTTGGAACTTGGCTTCACAAGAACCAAAGAGGATCACTGTGTGTATTTTAAATTCATTGGTGATCATTTGATTTATTTGGTCTTGTATGTGAATGACATGTTGTTGATAGGAAAAAACAAGGAGATTATCTAGGATTATAAAACTCAGTTGTCATATAAATTTGACATGAAGGATCTCAGTGCTGCAAATTTCATTTTGGGCATGGAAATTAAAATAGACCGGGAAAAGAGGAAAATCTGGTTAAATCAAAGAAAAAAATTTGAGACAATATTGCAAAGGTTTAATGTGCATGAATGTAAACCGATCAAGGTCCCTATTCATGTTGGCGTAAAGTTATATGCGGATCAGTGTCCTAATACACAAGAAGAGGATGAATGCATGTGTTGTGTTCCATACACAACTGTAGTTGGCATTTTGATGTATGAAATGGTTTGTACTAGACCAGACATTGCACATGCAGTGGGAGTTTTGAGCAAGTATATGTCAAAACCAGGGAAGGAGCATTGGACAACAGTAAAAAGGGTTTTCAAGTATTTGCATGGCACTGCTAGCTATGGATTGTGCTACCAAGGAAGAGTAGGATTGGATAGAGTTTTGGACATACATGGATTTGTGGATGCAGACTAGGATGGAGATATGGATCATAGGAGATCTACAAGCGGGTATGTGTTTAATATGTTTGAAGGAGAAATCAGTTGGATGAGAAAAAGACAGGTTGTAGTGGCACTTTCAACTATAAAAGTTGAATACATGGCAACCACTCATGCAAGGAAGTAGTATGGATACAAAGATTGTGTTTGGGTATTCAATTGGTACAACGAGTTGTAAGGATAGATTGTGACAGTCATAGTGCAAATTTTCTAGCGAAGAACCCGACTTATCATTCAAAGACAAAGCATAATGATGTTGAATATCACTTTCTGAGAGACATAGTTGAAGAAACGAAAGTGTTGTTGATGAGGGTGGACACTTTGAATAATGTTGTAGATTCATTAACAACATTTGTGAGCACTGAGAAGTTTTCTTGGTGAAGAGGATCTATGGGAATTGTTGCCTTAGATTCTTGACTATGTAACCCTGTAACCCCCTGTATGCAAAGAAAACAACAAGTTGGCGAATGTTGGGTATGTGTTATATTCTTTGTACGACTAGTATTAGTGTCTGCTATGTTGCACCGGGCATGCAGGGGGATTTGAAGTGGGGCCTCTAGGGCCCCCTTTAGGAGTTTGGGGGAAACACCCCCAAGAATTTATTTTTGCCTCGGGAAACATGTTGCATTTTTGCTTCATTTTTCATGTCGCTTCGATTTTCATGTCCATTGTTGAGCGGATTTTCGGCACATGGTTTTTTTCGATGGTTTTCTATTTCTGGTTAAGGAATTATGGATGTTGACTAATCCATGTCATTGGTTTAGGGTTTTGGATGTCGCTGGCTCCTATATGTATATTGTATTGTAAACAATGTATCACTATGAACGAATATAGAATATGTTGGTTTTCCCAGTTTGGGTTTCCAGGGGAAAAATCTATGTGTAATGTGTGCATTTTCCATTATATCTTTTATGTTCTTTTATTGAAAATTTGTTTGCAGTAAATATTCTACAAGGTTAAAATTTACAACTCACTCAATGGAAGAAGTTGCTAGAAGGTTGAGCGTTGTTTGCCAATGATCCCGAGATTGGTAAAAGAAGAATGGGAAAAAAATAGTCAAACTAGAGCATGGATGATCCTCCAAATACTAGTAGTGTTGAGTTGTATAGGCTTTGCTTGGATTATCAAGTGGCATAGATGAAAAATATACTTGTTGAGAGGCTACAAAAGTAGGAGTAAGAGAAACAAGTCCATAAAAGTGCTAGTACAAACTTAGGAGAGGAGTCAAATTTCAAGGAAAATTAAAAGATAACTGGAGACTAAAATTAAGACTGGGACCATGATGGAAGAAGGTAACCACAACATAACTCAAATACATTTTCGTGTAGAGGTGAAGGTGGAGATCAAACTATATGTAGGCCAAGTTGATGTTATTTTATTGAGACAATGGTTACAACAAATGGAGGTGTACTTTATTGTACATGATGTCATTGAAAAAATAGAATCGTGTTTTCTCTCTTGAAGCTAGAATTCCATGCCTTGGCATGGTGGGAAAGTGATGTTGTAGGAAGAGGAATTGAATATGAGCCATTGGTAACTGATTGGGAAGTGTTCATGGACATGATGTTAGTAGAGAATTAACAATTTAAATAGAATTATTTTAAGTAGAGTAAGGAACAATCTATGCAGTAATTCACCGATTTCAAGAAGAGAGGCATTCAATTGGTAGTCTCTCTCAAAAGACCAGAGATGCAAATGAAATATTCTCTTCAATCCCAAATAGATTAATGAAGCAAGTAGTAAGAAAGTAGTGTAATACATTGAAGGGGAAAAATGGAAGCAACAATTTGGAGCACACAAGAAAATAGAACAACAAGAGCCATTGAAAAAAGGGAAGAACACGAATAAGTGGGTTGAAAAGAATATTGTAGCAGCAAGAAAAGAAACAATACATGCCACTAAGTGTTACAAGTCTTGCAAGGAAAAGGGGCACACCAAGGAAGAGTGATAGAAGTCACACCTCGAGAAATGTCCCAAACACTTCTTGAAGAATGGAAAGAAGAAATCTCTACTAATAATAGACGTAGACGGAAGAGTGGATAGCAGTTCAAATCTTGATAGGAAAATTATTTGTATTGCCCTCCAACAGAATGTACCATTGGTCAGTTGTAGTCCCAAGGAGTAGAAGGAGATGACTAAGTTATTTCATATTAAAAATCCACATGAGATAATGCTAAAGTGGATTGCTTGTTTGATCCTAGTTCATAATTGAATTTTATTTCTGCACAATTATTTGAGAAGCTTGGCCTATATACTCATGATCATCCATATCCATATCCCTTGGCTTGGGTGAGACAAGATGTGGAGTTGGGAGTGGTCAAACAGTGCAAGTTCAAGTTTGCCATTAATCAGATCTTCATAGATGAAGTGGACGTAGATGTATTCCCATTTGATGTGTGTGGATTGATATTGGGAGGACCATACCTATATGAGAGAGATTGCATCTTCAGGAGGACGGAAAGATAATATTGACTTACCAAAGATGGCAAGTATTTCCCAAGAGAAAGGCTAAACCCTCTTTAATCAGTTCTCACCTGGAAAGGAGAATAATTAGCAATACCGATAAATTTTCCTTATCTTTTTTAAGGAAAGGAAAGCAACAAGGAGAGGGTAATGAAGTGGAGATAAAGGCATCCTTGGAAGGATGTGACAGTATGTAGCACAACTTGTAAAATTTCAGACCCCACCCAGTTTCAAGTCTCACTGATTTTTATCAGTGTTTAATTCCCAAAACCCAGATTTATAACAGCCATAAATACTCAACAAATAAACATAATTTTCATAACTGAAACATGAGGATTATGAACAACATTTAATGGAAAAATAAAATATATCAGCAGCACAATATTTAGAAAAATATTTGCACATATATTTTTGGTCTAACAGTGACCGTGGAAAAACCCACAAGGGGAAAACCAGTGAGAGAGGAATTTGTATTATTCAGAGTTTTAGAGAAAAAGTTATTTTACAATAGTCTTATTCTCAGCAAAAATTCACAAACTTATCTCATAAATTTCTTGAGAAAAACTCCTTCAAAACAACCCCAAACTGTTCCTTGATTTCTGTGCCAAAAATATGTATTGTTGTATAGTTGTCACAACATTAAATGTTGTACGGATTGTCTAGAAAATCATGCCCTTTTTTCTGGGTTTGTTCTATAGACTTTTCTGCAATAAATGCACCTTGAAAATAGTGCCACGCTGCCTTGAAATACATGTTGTCTCTCTGTTGTATGGAGTGTCCTATTTTAGAGTTGCATGGACTCCCAAAATCCATATCGTATGGCCTCAATAAAGTTGTTGTACCTTGCCTATGGACTCCTAAAAAATTGTACAGTATGACCCAATCATTATGTTGTACTTTCACATCAATTTATGTGTTGTACCTTGACTCGATTTGCATACGAGCTTGCTTCCTTGAAAAGAATGCCTCCAACTCTGCAAATGGTCTCTCTTTCCTCAAGCTTGACCTCCTCTCTCTCTCTCTCAAAATTCATGAACAACCCAACAATGGGTGCACCCTCCAGCCCTAATCGACTCAATGAAGGGAAGGTGAAAATTCATCTCATCCAACGGTTGAGATTAGATGAGATGAATGGTGGAGATTGAATCATTTAAGTTACCCACTTTCCCTAAGTTCAAAATGTCACTTTCAATTTACATCTCATAAATTAAATGACGAGGGTCCACATTAGGCACTTTCTCACCCCTTGGGTACCTAGGTGATGAGAAACACTTGCCTAGGTACTTTTTAATTATTTTAACACTCCCTTTTACCAAGGAAGGTGTTACTCACCACTCCAAGCTTGTCCCTGAAAAATGCAAAATTAAATTTTCCCAAGGCTTTGGTGAGTATGTCCACAACCTGCTCATCTGTAGATATGTATTGTAGCTCAACTACTCCTCTCTGAACATAATCCTAGATAAAGTGATATCAAATCTCAATGTGCTTAGACTTGTCGTGAAAAAATGCATTATCATAGAGTTTAATACAACTCTGATTGTCACAGTAAATCATAGTGGGCCTCAACTGCACACCAAATAATCCCACCAACAACTTGCGAAGCCAAAGGTCCTCACAATTGGCCTTAATGGAAACCATATACTCAGCCTCTACGGAACTCAAAGCCACCGAATTTTGCTTCCGACTGAACCAAGACACCACTATTGAGTCCAATCTGAAACAACATCCAAAATTACCCTTCCTGTCATTGACACATATTTCCCAATCTGAATCTATATAGCCCACCGATAGAACTCCATCCCCTCTAAAATAGTCCAGACCATAATCCGTTGTACCACAAAGATACCTGAGCACATGTTTTGCTGCCACCCAATGCACTCACCTAGGCTCCACCATGAACTGACTAAGAGTGTTGACAACAAAACAAATATTTGGTCTGGTGTTGACCAAACACATCAATGAACCAATCAATTGACGATATAAAGTGGAATCAACAAATTGTGACTCAAAAGCGTGAAGCTTCTTCCAGTTAGTAATCATCGGTGTGGTCATGGGCCTACAATCCTCTATCTGGAATCTCCTCAGAATTTCACAAGCATACTTCCCCTGTCCCAGGGAGATGTGTCTAGGCTCCTGCCAAACCTCCAATCCCAAAAAATAATGCATCAGTCCAATATCTGTCATCTCGAACTCTGAAGAAAGGCTCTCCTTGTAGCTAGTAATGAGTCTCTCGGCCTTTGTAATGAAAATATCATCAACATATAGCAATAGTATGAGAGGATCCTCTCCAACCACAATGAAGTATAAGTTGGGATCCGCCTCACTCTTCTCAAATCCCAACTACTGCAAGTAGGCATCAATCCTAGAATACCAAGCTCTAGGAGCTTGTTTCAGCCCATACAATGCCTTCTTCAGTCTGCACAAATGAGACTCTCTGCCATGCACCTCAAAGCCCAATGGATGCTCAATGTACACCTCCTTCTGGATGAGACCATTCAGAAATGCGGTCTTCACATCCATATGATGAATCTTCAAACCCATCTTTGCTGCAATGGAAATCATTGCCCTAATCGAAGTATATATAGCAACTGGAGTGAAGGTATCATCACAGTTGACTCCCTCATCCTGTGATAACCCCCGAGCCACAAATCGAGCTTTGTACTTCTCAATGCTACCATCTGCAACATACTTGAGTTTGTAGAGCCACCTGGAAGTCACCACTGACTTCCCCTTAGGTCTAGGAACAATCTCCCAAACATCATTCTTCATGATGGAACTGTACTCTTCCATGATGGCATCTCTCCAAACTTGTCTGCCAGCAGCCTCCTCAAAAGTTGAAGGCTCAGACTCCCTAATATTGCTCACCATCACAATGTAGCTACAAAATATCTCAGGAGGTTTACTCTCCCTCATAGCCTACCTGGGATTCCCCATTGAACCCTATGCCTCCCTCAAAGTGTCATGAACCCACTTGGGCTTCCTCCTCTCTGAATTAGTGTCCCGTGGAGGGGACTCTCCTGCTCAACCCCATCACCTGAAGACTGTAAACTTGAAGTAGAATCTGGAGAAATTGATCTTGAAACCTGTGGACCAGTAACCTGTGATCCTGACATTTGTGGCCCTGTAACCTGTGTTCCAGTCATCACCGAAGCTGGTGGACATGAACTCTATGTCACTGAAGTTTGTTCTGGACTCACCTAAATCTGAGGTGATGAATGCTCTCCCCTCTCAGTCCCCCGTGACTTCCTAAAGGCTCCATCCTTCTCAAATCTCACATCCCTTCTCAAAATTGTCTTCCTCAAGGAAGGGATGTATATGCGGAAAGCCTTTGAAGTCTCTCTATACCCAACAAAGATCCCCTTCTCTGCCATGGGTTCTAGCTTTGTCCTCTTCTCATAAGGGACAAGTGAATTTGTAAGGCACCCAGAAATCCTAAAGTGCCCATCATCAGGATTTTTCCCAGAGAAAGCCTCCTCGAGAGTCTTGTCCCCCAATGCTTGGTGTGGACTCTTGTTCTGCAGATAAACTGTAGTACAACATGCCTCGGCCCAAAGAAAAAGTGGCATCCCATGATCATGCAACATGGCTTTCGCATCCCCAACTATGGCCATGTTCTTCCTCTCAGCAACCCCATTCTATTGTGGGTTGTAAGGAACAATCAACTCTCTCTTGATGCCCTCTCCTGCACAGAAGTCATTAAACTCCTTGGAGATATACTCACCCCCATTTTATGTCCTCATAATTCTGAATTTTCCTCCCAGTTTGGTTCTCCACAAGAGCTTGAATGAACACCTGTCCATTGGTATTCATGAAGAAAATCCAATACTTCCGAGAGAAGTCATCAATGGATATGACATAGTATAAATAACCACTCAAATATGCAGAAGACATAGGACCACATACGTCAAAATGAATCAGATCAAGAATACATGTTGCTCTGCTATCACTGCTTGGAAAATTAGTCTTAGTGTACTTTCCCAAAGCACACCCCTTGCACAACTCCTGGTTCTCTGTACTAAACTCTGGCACTCCAGTCACAATCTCCCTCAGTATTCTTAGAGCCCCATGATGCAAATGGTCCATCCTCCTATGCCATAACTCACGAATATCATTGCTGCTGGTAGAATGAAATAATGCACTAGTTGGCTTAAACTTGATCTTGTATAGCTTCTCATGTCGAGTCCCGATCACTTTGTTCGAAGTGATACTAGACCCCTTGGGAAATAGGAGCACCTATCCATCATGAAACAACACCTCATAACACCTCTCCTCAATAGTAGAAACTGAAATCAAGTTCTTCTTCAAGCCAGGAACATATAGGACATCTCTCAACAACATGGGAGGTAAAGACTCCCTCTGAAATGATATTGTCCCACTTCCAATTGCCTTGACCAACCAGTCATCTCCAAGCACTACCTCAAGATCACCAATCTGTGTAAGATATGTCAAATGCTAACGAACACTTGTCATATGGTGGGAGGCACCACTGTCAATATACCACACACTGGAATGAGCGGCTCTAGTGGAAAGACATACCACTAAGGAAAAATTCTTATCGAACTTGGTGGAAAACTCCTCCACCTCTATTGAAGTTGTTTTCTGCTTCTTTGTATTAGGACATTATCTTTCGTAATGCCCAAACTTGTGACATGCAAAGCACTTGAATTTTCTCATGTTCTTCTTGTCTTCACTCTTAGATTTGTTTCCTCCCTTAGGACCCTTTTTGAATTTCTTCTTGTTGTTGGAAATAAGAGCCACATTCTCCTCATCCTTACCATTAGATGAACTGCCATGCACATAACCTCTCTGGGTCTCCTCCTGAACAAAGTCATCCCAAAGATGTTCCCACTTGGGAAGGTTCTCCCTAGCCACAATTCCCTCAACAAAAACAACCCATTGTTTGGTCACTCCATTCAATGTTGTCCTCACAAGTTCAATGTCAGCAATGGCCTCCCCAACAACTCCAAGTTCATCTCTTACCTATGTCAGCTTGGTCAGATATGTGACCACATTTTCATCCTTGGTCATTTTAATGCTTTTCATTTTTTCTCTCAAAACCATCTTTCGGTTCTCATTTTTACTTTGATACAATTTCATCAAGGACTCCCACATATCATAGGCATTTTTCTTCTCAGTCACATGAGGAATCAAATGGTCCTTGATGGCATCAAGGATGATTCTTTTAGCCTTGATACTCTTCTTGGTGTAGGCTGCTAGAAGCGTAGGATCTCTGAGTACATTCATTGGGTTTGTTGTGGAGTTCTCAACAATGTCCATTAACTCACTTTCTTTCAACAAAAAGATCATTCTCTCCTTACAAACACCAAATTTTATTGCACCATCAAGTTTGTCCTCAACCCTTAAACCGGTAGCCATTGACCCTTCTCAGCTGAAAATAAAAATTTCAAAATTTTGTCTGATGAAGTAACTTTTGTCCCCTTCTCTGTCTTGCTGATATGAATCTGCCTTTTCTTTAATTCAACTCTGATACCATGTAAAATTCCATACCCCACCCAGTTTCAAGTCTCGTTGATTTTTATCAGTGTTTAATGCCCAAAACCCAGATTTATGACAGTCATAAATACTCAGCAAATAAACATAATTTTCAGAACTAAAACATGAGGATTTTGAACAACATTTAATGCAGAAAAAAAAATATATCAGCAACACAATATTTAGAAATATATTTGCACAGAGATTTTTGGTCTAACAACGACCCTGGAAAAACCCACAAGGGGAAACCCAGTGAGAGAGGGATTTTTATTATTCAGAGCTTTAGAGAAAAAATTATTTTACAATAGTCCTAATCTCAAATAAAATTAACAAACTTATCTCAGAAATTTCTTGAGCAAAACTCCTTCAGAGAAACCCCAAACTGATCCTCGATTTATGTGCTAGAAATCCATACTGTTTTACAGTTGTCACATCATTAAATGTTGTATGGAATGTCTAGAAAATCGTGCCCTTTTTCTGGGTTTATTGTACAAATTTTTTTGCAATAAATGCACCTGTAAAGTAGTGCCACGTTGCCTTGAAATGCATGTTATCTCTCTGTTGTACGGATTGTCCTCTTTTACAGCTATATGGACTCCCAAAATCCATACCGTACAACCTTAATAAAGTTGTTGTACCTTTCCTCGAAAACTATGCCAAAAATCAACAGTATAGACTCCCAAAAATTCATATAGTACGTCCCGATCACTGTGTTATACTTTCACCTCGATTTATGTGTTGTACCTTGCCTTGATTTTCATGCTAGCTTGTTGCCTTGAAAAGTTTGCCTCCAAATCTGCAAATGTGCTCTCTTTCCTCAAGCTCGACCTCCTCTGTCTCTCTCTCAAAATTCATGAACAACCCAACAATGGGTGCGCCCTCCAACCCTAATCGACTCAATGAAGGGAAGGTGAAAAGTCATCTCATCCAATGGTTGATATTAGATGAGATGAATGGAAATCACTTAAGTCACCCACTTTCCCTAAGTTCAAAAAGTCACTTTTAATTTACATCTCATAAATTAAATGACTAGGGTCCACATTAGGCACTTTCTCACCCCTTAGGCACCTAGGTGATGAGAAACACTTTCTCATTCCTTGCATGGAGACTATCATTGGACAAGAAGCAACCAAGTTTTTATTCACACATGTATGTGTACATTTTGTATTTCCAAGATCCATCATATCTAATTGTGATAGTAGATTCCTGGACATATTTTGGACAACACTTTGGGAAAGGATGGATACCAAGCTGAGGTTTTCCACTATGTTTCAACTTGAGACTGATGGAAAAACTGAATTTGTCAACTAGATGTTGGTAAAATGTTGAGAGATTATATCAATAATCATATGGAGGCATGGGATGAAAAACTCAACTTGTGTATCTTCAACACTCATACAATCAAGCACTCCATTCTTCCACACAAAAAATCACTTTTTGAAACTTGTTTTGGCTATCTACTTGTTACAAACATAAATATATAATAATAATAATAATAATCTAATTAAATAAAACAACCAAGAGGCATGTACCTCTTCATGATCAAAAGGAACGTACCTCTTCCCTCGTGTCTAGACAATGTTATAAGTAAATTGTCATGAGGGTGAATGTAATATCATCTATTATTCATTTTATCAATCATTATCTATTCAGAAATATTATGTTTAGAATCAAATAACAACATAATTGTTACAGTGGTATCAAATATTTTCCTCAGTCAAAAATTGTGTTGCTTGTACATGCCCCTACCATTGGAATTTTGCATCGTTGACTCTGTCATACCATACGCTCTGTACGATCGTTCATACATTAATCTTCCCCTGTCGTACCGTTTGTTTCTTTTAACTGCACATCGTACCTATTCCCTGCAATCTATCAAATTGTACTTGTTCCCTGTTGCCCTGCGCTATCTCCTGTCCGGTGCCACCCCATCCACCGTACCTATGTTGTCCTATCCATCATACATTGTACTTGTATTTTTCGTGCCCCCTTTTCCCTCGATCCGTACGCCATGACCCTTCCTTCGTAACCCTTTCCACTTAACTCTTCGTAACCCATAAAATCAATAAATTATTAGAAGGTGAAAGAAAAATTTACATCTTGATACAATAAGGGAAA
>JASDQU010101159.1:105194-115818 GCA_032191745.1 Picea mariana
CCAAGCACTACCTCAAGATCACCAGTCTGTGTAAGATCTTTCAAATGCTCACGAACACCTGTCATATGGCAGGAGGCACCACTATCAATATACCAAACACTGGAATATGTGGCTCTAGTGGAAAGACACACCACTAAGGAAAACTCCTTTTCGAACCTAGTGGAAAACTCCTCCACCTCTGCTAAATTTGTTGTCTACTTCTTCTTATTATTAGGACATTGTCTCGCATAGTGCCCAAACTTGTGATATGCAAAGCACTTGACTTTGCTCATGTCCTTATTTCCTTCACCCTTCGGTTTGTTCCCTGCCTTGGAACCCTTTTTGAACTTCTTCTTCTTGCTAGCAGCAAGAGCCACATTCTCCTCATCATTACCAATAGATGAACTACCATGCACATACCCTCTTTGGGTTTCCTCCTTAACAAAGTCATCCCAAAGACGTTCCCACTTGGGAAGGTTCTCCCTTGCCACAATACCCTCAACAAAAACAACCCATTGTTTGGTAACCCCATTCAATTTTGTCCTCACAAGGTCACTGTCAATAATGGCCTCCCCAACAGCACCAAGTTCATCTCTTACCTATTTCAACCTAGTAAGATATGTGACCACATTTTCAGTCTTGGTCATTCTAATACTTTTTCAGTTTCTCTCTCAAAACCCTCTTCTGGTTCTCATTTGTACTTTGATACAACTTCGTCAAGGACTCTCACATCTCATAGGCATTTGTCTTCCCTATCACATGAGGAATCAAATGGTCCTTGATGGCATTAAGGATGATTCTTTTAGCCTTAATACTCTTCTTGGTATAAGTTTCTAGAAGAGTAGCATCTGTAGGTATTGTTACTGGGTTTGTTGTGGAGTTCTCAAGAATGTCCCATAACTCACTCTCCTACAGAAGAAAAATCATTCTCTCCTTCCAAGCACCAAAATTTACTACCCCATAAAGTATGTCCTCAACTCTTAAACACGTAGCCATTGACCCTTCTCAGCTAAAAATAAAAATTCCAAAATTTGTCTAGTGAAGTAGCTTCTATCTCGCTCTCTGTATGGCTTATTTAATTTCGCACTTCCCTTCAACTCATCTCTGATACTATGTAAATTTTCAGACCCCACCCAGTTTCAATCTCATTGAGACAACTCGTTGTCAAATTTGACCAAAAATCTCTATGCATTTATTTCTGAGTTATTGTGTTGTTGTTGGAAATTTATCTCTGCATTAAATCTTGTTTGGAATCCTCATGTTTCAGTTCTGAGATTTGTTTATATGTTGGGTAATTTATTGTTGTCATAAAACTGGGTTTTGGGTATTTAACAACGAGTTGTCTCAGTGAGACTTGAAACTAGGTGGGGTTTGAAAATTTACAAGATTGACATGGATAACAAAAAAAATTCAATTAGATAATCAAAATATAAATAAAATCTGAACTTACTCGAAATGGAAAGGGAGAACTTTGCAATAGACTTTGAGCAATATGGAACGGGCTAGAATTTGAAGAATTGGCCATTTGATATTGTAAGCTTCTCTCACTGCATTTGAGAAAAATCAACAGTAAATTATTTTGAAGAATAAGATGAATTTAAGCGCAAAATGTATACTATGATGTACTACAAGTCATGTGGATGCATCATGAAAAATAATTTAAGATGAATATATTATTTTGTGTGAAAATAAAAACTCAGATAACTTTGATAACATAACGGTGCATTACTATAACAAACATGCACCAGTGTGTCTGTAACACTGTAAAGCACAGGGCGTTTATATACGCATCGCACTGGTCCCACGAATTCAAATAACAAAAAAATAATTATCCAATATCAGTGCTCCAAAAATTTTAAATGCACCAATGTGTCGTATACATATCAGCACCAATGTGTTAAAGTAATAAACACACTGAAGTTTCGAAGAAAAAAAAAACGCAACTTTATTTTTTTACAATTGAAAAATGAGCAGGAATTTAAAATTTAATTTCATAAAGTCATTTAAATAGTAAAAACCTATTTATTGTTTCATTATTTTACCAAAATTTACAGTGGAAAGATTTGCAAGAGAGTCATATCGGAGAGCACTCTGGAGCAACAAAATACTTTAGAAAGGCAGGATTTATTCAGAAGATCATAATTTGAAGGTAACTATGGTGATTCATTTAAAACAATTTTCATAAATTCTTTCATGGGTATTAAGCTATTCAATATTTTATTATTTTGCCAAAATTTACAGGGTGCAGATTTGCAGGAGAGACATATAGAGGAGCACTGTGGAGCAGTAGATCAATACTTTTGAAAGCATAGTTATTCAGAAGATTAGAATTGGAAGGGTATGGTAATTCATTCAAAACCCTTTTGAAGCAACAAAATTATCCAAAAAATCAGAAATCGAAGGGTTTTGTGATTCAAATAAAAAATAAAAAAATAAAATAAAAATCATATGTACCTTAAACCCTTGATTCTTCTTATTTGTGTGACTACAAAACTTCAACTTAGGGTTTTACTCCCTATATCACTTCATAATTATATTTTTTCATTTTAGGTTTTTAGATTTAATGGGTTTATGTTTCCATATAAAAAGCGTTTGACATGTGATGCATCGGATCCAAACCCTCTCGACCCTTTCACGTTTTTTAAAAAACAGTTTCGGGAAATCGATGTGTCTTATGTAATATAACGCACTGATGCACTTACAGATAAAAACACACCAACTATGCCGCAAATAATTAAAAAAACGTAATCATGGATGTGTAAATTTATTTGTTTATGGTATTTTTTATTTTTCATGTTTTTCAATTGGAGCGATGTTGTTAACGATACTTATTGCACCATTGTAATTTAATGTTTTAAAAAAAAATTATCAGTGCATTTTTAACATCAAACGCATTGGTGTTGTTAACTATATATTGTGCACCGCTCTAATTTATTGTTCTTTTAAATCTTTTTTATAGCGGTGTGTTTGATAACATGTAACACACCAGTGCTTTAATATTAATACAGCGCATCGATATACTTTTTTTGGTGAAAATTATATGATTTATTTATAAAATATATTTAATATCTTATGTATTGAATGGTATAGGTTGTATATTGATAAAAAAAAATGTATGAGAAAAGTTCAAGTAACAAAAATTCGGATGGATACAAAGATAACACATCCAGAAAGGAAAAAAAAAATGGCAAGTTCTTTATAAATTCTATACAAAATTAATATGTTAAAAAGGAAAATTCTTTGTAAATTATATAAAAAAAATTAATATGTTTGAACTATATGTAAATTTTTAATTTTTTTGTAAAGAGCATGATAGGAGGGAAGAAGACAAACTTGGAGAAACCGCAAGCTAGGGTTTGACAGTCGCGGTCTCGACAGCGAACAGAATGGTTACCAAAGGGGGCGGGAGTGGAACCCCCTCATACAAGCAAGTAGTGGTGGACAGGGGGAAAGGCCCACGAGGCATTGGCTTCAAAGAACCGCTAACAAGAACCTCGGGATCAAGATCAGAAAAGAATCAGGAGAACAACCAGGAAAAAAGGGATCGCATGGGGGAAGAAGCCAGAGAAGCCCATAAGGATGCGTGGGAACCAGCGAACCCTAGTGGGGAAAATGGGCGCAACCCATGTAAACCTAAAACAACACTGATACCCAAGGTTATACTGGAAGACCCACAAACACAACTCTATCAAGCCCAAATGAAGACGGATGCACTAATCTTCAAGTTCATGGGTTTGTGGCCCACAAAAAGAATGTTGTGCAACTGGATAAGATATCAATGGAAGCCAAGTGGAGAAGTGGAACTCCACTTGGGCTCGAAAGGAATATTCACAATAGTCTTCATGAACCTGGAGGACAAGGATAAATTCTTTGAGGGGGGGGGGGCATAATTTCGCACCTCAGTAGGGTTCTACATGTGGTCGTGGAAGGAAAACTTCTCCCTGGAGAAAGAAACCTTTAAAAATGTCCCAGTCTGGCTGAGGCTTTACTCCTTACCGCTAGACTATTGGCTACCATCCACCTTTGAAGCAATCAGAAACAAGCTTGGAAAATATGTTAAGACATCGGAAGAAACACTAAAAGGGAGGTATACATCCTATGCAAGGATCTGCATAGAGATGGATGTTTCGGGGGCACTCCCAGAAGCCATAAACCTAGAATTCAAGGATGAGGAATGGATACAGAGCATAGACTATGAGCAGGTCATGTTAGGTACATAAGATGTCATGAACATGGACACCTAATCAGAGAATGTCCTCTCAATAAAAAACAAGAAATAGAAAACATCAAAACACAGCAGTATGAGGACCGGTTTGTAAAACCAAACCACAAGAACATAGCAAACAAGAAGCAAGGAAAAGCCCCAATAGGAAGCAATCTGGAAGCCAGGACTAGACCAGAAGGACGGTATAGGGTCAACCAAGGGGAAGAAGGAGGAAAGGAAAAGACAAAATCTAAAGAAGCTAGGGAACAAGAAACTCATGAGAACACAGATATTTCAAGCAATAAGAGGGAACAGGGAGGTAGCACAAGTCCTATGGAAGGAGGAAACAAAGACGCCAACACCCCGATGCAGGAGGTAGATGGAGACTCGGAGATGACACAAAGCGAGGTAGGCATGGAAGATCCTGATCTCAAAGACATTGTGGAAAGGGAAGAAATAGATCTCCCGGACATATTGGAGCAATGGAAAAGGCAGGGAGTAGACAATGTGTCAGTGGAGCAACTAGATCGCATCCAATACCTATTCCTTCTAAGGGAGGAATCAAAATTCAGAGGGATCAAGTGCACGCATGGCGAGATAGGAAACCTGGGAATCAAAGCAAGTAAGGGAAAACCACAACGTTCACCCAAGAAGACGAGGTGAAAGAAAGGCAGGAAATCAAACAGCATAGCCCTACAAGAACTAGGAGCCCTGCTGATAAACTTAGGTAAGATCAAAAAGATCTTTCCCAACTCCCCCCCACATGTTCAAATGAAGATTATAACATGGAATATAAGAGGCCTAAACAGCCCAAGAAAGCAAAGAATCCTTAAAAATAGACTGAGGAAGGAACAACCTGACCTTTGTTTCATCCAAGAGACAAAATGCACTGTAGACAAAATGGAAACAATCAGCAAAAAACAATGGAGTAAGTACAAGATGTTGGTTGTCGAATGCCAATAGATGGCAGGCGGTACTCTCACCATGTGGAACCCACAATCAATGAACCTACTAGTAATCGAAGCCACGAGACACACAATTTCAGTTAACATGAAAATTATAGGTAACATGGAGGTGATTATATGCACTAATGTGTATGGTCCCCAGATTTGGAGGAAAAAAGGAGAATGCTCCTAGACCTAGAAAATCTAAAGGCCCATTTCAGCAACCTCCACTGGATCCTGGCAGGGGAATTCAACATCATCACGACACTTACAGAGAAAAAAGGGGGCACCAGGAGACTGGATAGAGATGCAGAGGAATTCTCAGCTTTCATTGATACAATGGAGATGGTGGACATCAGAACCAACAATGGTCAGTTCACCTGGAACAACAAACGAGTAAATCACCACCAAGTAGCTACAAGGATAGATTGATTCCTAGTGTCGGAATCCATCATTCTACAAGGACTAACTTTATACTGCAACATCCTTCCATGGGGGGGTTCAGACCATTGGCCAGTTCAATTGGAAGAAAACTTCCAAACCACTCCGAAGAACAGACCTTTTAGATTTGAAAAATTTTGGATCAAACATCCCACCTTCAAGGAGAACATCAACCAATGGTAACGACGGGAACTACCGGATCAAGGGACAAGGATTTTCAAACTTTATAAGAAACTCAAGTACATCAAACATAAACTCAAGGAGTGGAACAAGGAAATCTTTGGAAATATAAACCAAAAAAAAATAAAAATCGAGGATAGAATGAGGATACTCTAGGAACTCTGCATAGACGAGGGATATACAGAGGATTGGAAAAGAGAAGAGATCCAAATGAGCCAGGAATGGGAAGCAAGATGCCAGCATGAAGAAACTCTATGGCACCAAAAGTCCAGAATCAAGTGGCTAAAGTAAGGGGAGCGGAATACCAAGTTTTTTCATAGAATAACCATTGCAAGAAGAACCCACAACAAAATCCTAAAAATTAGGGATCGGGATGGGATCAAAAGAGAATCCCACAAGGAAATCAAAGACACGCTGGTTAATTACTTCCAGGGGATAGCCCAGGAACCCAACCAAGACAGAATAGAGGCCATTCAAAGGATAACTCAGCACATCCCCAAGTTGGTCACTGAGGAACAAAATATCAATCTAAGCAAACCAATCGCAAAGGAGGAAATTGACCAAGTGATCCTAGAGATGCCCAATGGAAAGGCCCCAAGTCCAAATGGCTTCACAGTGGAATTCTTCAAAGCCTGTTGGGAAGTGGTTAAAGATTATGTTTATGGGGTGGTGGAAGACTCCAGACGCTTGGCATCCATATTGAAAGCGTTAAATGCCACAATGATCACTCTAATCCCAAAAGAAAATGAAGCAAAGACCCCAAATTGCTACAGGCCTATAGATTTATGCAATGTAGTTTACAAGATAATCTCCAAAGTCATAGCCAATAGACTGAAACCTCTCCTACCCACATTGATTTCACAGGAACAGGCGAGTTTCGTATAAGGAAGACAAATAATGGACAACAACATCCATGCCGATGAGCTTATACGCACGTTGAAAAGCCAAAGGAGAGGGGGGATGATAATCCAACTTGACCTAGCAAAGGCTTATGAAAAAATTAGCTGGCAATATATGACCAAGACGTTGGAAGCCTTTGGCTTCGAACATCACTGGATCAACTGGATTGTCAATCTATTCTCAACGACAAGCTACTCACTTCTAATCAATGGAGCCCTAGCAAAACCCTTCTGGCCTTCAAGAGGCATTAGACAAGGATATCCGCTATCCCCTTTCCTATTCATTATGATGATGGAAGGGCTCAGCAGAAGCATAAAAAGTGCTACCACAGTAGGGGAAATAAAAGGCATCAAACCTTTCAAAAATTGTCCAACCTCCACACACCAACAGTTCATTGATGACACCCTACTCCATGGCACACCCACAGTCAAGGAAGCAAAATCCTATAAAAGAATCTTAGAATACTTTGGGGAGGCCTCATGGGCGGAGATCAACCACTCCAAATCCATGATCTATTTCTTCAACACTAATCCTGCAATTCAAAGAAACATGGCCAACATTCTGGGGTCTGAACACAAAACACTCGCAACGAAATATTTGGGAATCCTCCTGATGGACAGAGCATGCAAAATGGAAATGTGGGAAGGATTGATCAACAAATTGCAGGAAAGGGTAAAAAATTGGACTTACAGAGCTCTCGACCTAGTTGGGAGGCTTATCCTTACCAAAGCAGTTCTACAAGCAATTCCGTCGTATATGATGTCAGTGTTTCGTGCTCCCAAAGGAATACTACAAAAGATAAGAGCCATTCAAAGAGATTTCCTATGGAGAGGTGTTGAAAATAAAAATACATCGGCCTTGGTGGCCTGGGAGAAGGTTTGTAGATCGAAAGGCAAAGGAGGCTTGGGCTTACAAGACCCATAGGTAACCAACGAAGCCTACGGGGCAAAACTCTAGTGGAGATGGGTCAAGGACAAATCAGTATCATGGGAAAACCTCTGGAAGGCCAAGTATGCCCTGAACATCAATGACCAGGATCGAATTCGATTCATGGGCACAAGGGAGGTATCAGCCATCTGGAATCTCGCATGGCGCAACAAGAACTGGATCCATAAACACAGCTTTTGGGAAGACGGAAATGATAAAGCAGCCAGATTATGGGAGAATGTGTGGCAACAGGAACCCAGAATGAAAAACCCAAAAAGGGAAGAGCTCTAACAGGAAATGACAGTGCAAGGCAAAACAAAAATCCATCACTACTGGAAGCAAAGAAATGGTAGCGACAGATGGAGGATCTGGGACAAACTCAATCCACAAAATAGAGATCAGATCACAACTCTAACGAAAGAGGTAGAGGAGGAATTGGGGAAAAGGAAAATTGTAGTCTTAGAGGAAGAGGACCAGTTAAGGTGGGGCAGGAAAAATTGGGGGCAATTCAACTTAAAAGAAGCATGGTATTACATCGTGGACCAGGACCAAGAAGAAATGGCACAACAGTGGGGAAAGATTTGGTGTAGCCCCCAATGGCCAAAAATCAAAATGTTTGAAGGGTTAGTTCTTCACAACCGAATTCTAACATGGGAAAACATCAGTAAAAGGGGTTATATAGGTCCATCTCGATGCCACCTCTGTCAATCCAAGGAGGAATCAACCAATCACCTCCTCAATGAATGCAGTTACACAGCAGAGATATGGGATTGGGCGGCAGGCATCTATCGCCAGTCCAATAGGATCTGAGGTAACATTAGTGCAACCATCAACAATTTGAATGAGAGTTACGGCGAAAATGAAATGGTGAACCTCTACTAGAATCTAACGTCAGGGATGATCATCTGGGAAATATGGAAAGAAAGGAACCAGGGAGCCTTCAGGAATGAAATCCTACCTGAAGGAAAGATCAAGGATGCAATAATCTCACAAATACGAGAAATGGTGCAGAGTCACAACTGCAAGAAGGAAAAAGCACAACTCACAGACCAAGACTCCCACATCCTGGATTTGTTTCACCTAAGAGACGGGCACAATAGCACACCAGTAGGGTGGGAACCGCAACTCCAAATAGGCAACCGCAACTAGACCCCCCCTCTGTTAGGGTTCCTCAAATTGAATTTTGACGGGGCAGCAAAAGGAAACCCAGGAGTGGCAAGGACGGGAGGGGTGATCAGAGACAGTGGTGCTAACATCATCTGGCTATACACTGGGAGTATGGGAAACTCAACCAACAAAGCAGCGAAATTTGGAGCCCTGGAGCTTGGCCTTGAAATCCTACGTCATGAAAGGATGGAAAACACTATCGTGGAAGGCAACTCCACTCTGGTCATCAACACAGTGAAGAGACTCAAAAATGGCACTAGAGTGAGCAAGGTTCAGCGACACTGGCACCTGGCACATTCCCTACAAAAAATCTAGGAGCATCTGAAAACTCTGAATACAGTGGAGTTTCATTGGGTTCATAAGTCAGCGAATGGCCTGGTGGACAGGGTATCCAACGATGGGGTTGGCAAGGAAGCTCTAGAACTAGACACTACCTAGATCAGCATCCCAATTGGACAACTCAGAATAGATTACGTCCAACTAGCGACAAAACACCGTGAAGGCAACTTAAGAAAGGAAGGTCACATCGAGGAGGGAAGTGATAGGGCTAGTGGTAGGCACGCAGGACCTAGGCAGGATATGACAGCCTAACACTCGACCACCAATTACCATGCAGGATTAGCATAAACAGCAAGTAGGGGTACGGCAACAAGGCCAATTCGACAGTAAGAGTTGCGGGGAAAGCACGTGGGAAAGTACAGACGGCAAACCACATGCAACGAATGACGTAAGGCATGAGGGAGAGACAGGGCCCAGAATCGATCCACCATGTCAAAGTACAGGTATGAAGAGCAGCATAGTCAGATCTCAAGCTAGCACGGGCAGGGACCCGCACAGGGAAAAAGGTCGGGTCATCATGATCATGCGAGCTGCAATGGGGAAAAAGGATGGGAGTGCACACCACTATGGGAAAACCATGATTGGAAGGACAAGCTCGCAGTAGGGGATGATCAATAAGAGGAGAGAAAATAGGAATAGCCACAAATAGAAGGAGTGCAATTGCAGGGGCTACCAAAGATACAAGGGTAGGGAAAGGAAGAATCCATGTGAACTGAGGTACAGGCTGAGTATCCAGCAAAGGAGCTGTGACAGGCCAAGTGGGATGGTGTGAATGAAGCGAACGCATAGGAAGAGGAATTCGCTTGGAAAGGAAGTTTTGAATAGTCCACGGTGGGTGTCAAGAATGGAGCAGGCGGAAAAAGATGCAGAGAACACGTTCCAAACTCTGGTTGTGCCGAAAGGAAAAGCGACCATTACCTGGTGGGAAAAGGAAATAAAAGAAAAATGCAAAGGAAAAGCATGGGAGGTACTGGCACAGGAAGCGGATTGGGTAACTGATCTGGGGGCCACGCAACCCAGGGAAACCCTCTACCATAAAACAGTGGATATGGTGTGGCTAACTAAGATGATGATCGGCAAAGTGAGTTTGGAAATGGAAGAAGCCAGACATGAGGAAAACAAGGAACACAAGAAAATGTTGGACGAAATCTTGAGTCACCTCAGCAGTCTGGAAACTATTACCAAACTGTTAGTTGAGGTCGATGTTGGCCCTTGGTTATGGAAGTATGTGAATATCAAGGAAGAAAAGGGAGAATGTGAACTACACGAAAGACATAGTGACAGTTAATGGGTCGAAGTGAGAAAAAGAGCAGAAAATATAGAGTGAAGCCTGGGGAAGAAAGTCGTTGGACGAGGAGATCGGGGATGACAAGTTAGCAAGGAAGAAGGATCGTGGACATATCAGCAAGCAGAAAAATCCATCGTTGGATGCTTTGGAGCACTGCGTGAGAAGGAAGGAAAGACAGGCTGGCGAAGCCCTGAAAATATGGGTCAAGTTGACCTAGGGTTTTAGACACCTAGGGTTTTGGTATCTAGGGTTTTG
>JASDQU010101159.1:148587-247729 GCA_032191745.1 Picea mariana
CCGCGCCCAGTAAGAAGTTAGGGCGCGGGTTGCTTGTTTTCAAGTGAATTTTGAAGAATTACTCAGCATGGCTTTGGCTAGGAAGAGGCATGAGTTGGCCTGATGCCAAGTAAACCTGTATGGTGCATTTTAGGGTTATAACAAATATGCAAAATGCAGAGTGGTGAAAACCTAACTTATATGCAAATTTTGAAAAATGAATTTTACCATGGGATGGTTTAACACTTTGTAATTTACCCAAGGCTGTGGAGGCAGTCACAGAGGCAACATCAAAACCTCTTCGAGTCAAGGATTTACCCCTTCGAGACTCAGAGAGGGATCTGTTTGTCAAATTTAGATTTTTTTGAAATAGGATATTAGGCTAGCTATGTAGAATAAGATATGTTCTTGGAGTTTTCTAGTTGAGACAGCAAGAGAAGACCATTGGGCTATGGGGTCTGTGATAAGTTTGAAATTAAACACAGGTCTATAAGGTATTTCCATAGGGCAAGGTAATGCAAACGTTGGATCCTTTAGAAATAAAATGATGTAGAGAAGGAACAGACGAGATAATCAACTACAACAAAAAAACATTCAATAATTTCTTCATTGTAGTATCAGAGGAAAACATTAATATTCTCAAAAGCACTGCACAGAGTATCAGGGATAAATTCTGCGTTAAATCTCCTTTTGAAAATTAGAAAGAGAGAAACATAATGAAGACTAAGTAGAATCACATTCAAAGAAGAAAGAAAACTTCACCAATCGCTGACATATAGGAATCCTGTGAAAAAGTCCCTTTGTATTCTTGGTGAATCAAAAAAATACTACAGAGAATAGCCTTCCTGGGTGCCAGAATCAACCACCTTTTTACACTAAAATCATATGAATAAATAGGAGAGATCCCCCAACAAGTTTAGGAAGTTAGATTCAACCACCTTGGCCAAAAATAGCCACAAATCCCCACAAATCCTAAACTGTCCACCATGAAAGACGGGCCAAATTTCTGCAAAAAAGGGGTCCGTACAGACATCTGTTTCTCTTCAATGCTAACAGAAGGGAAAAAAATTAAGGATTTTATTGTATATGGGCATGTGCTGGACAAAAACCTCCTTCGGTTTTGCCAAATTCGCCTCTAGCTCACCGTAACAGTTCTCGCAAAATCAAGACTGTAACAGAAAAATGAAAACCTAGAAAAAAGGGTCTTGAAGATGGCTTTGATTCTCCCTCATCATGGAACCTGTGCAAAAAATGAGAGAGGTTTGTGTTCTTCATCCCGTTACAGAGAAAAACCTCTCTCATTTTTTAAAAAATCATTTTCATTTTCCCATAATCTACTTTGGAAGAAGACTGGTCAAAACTGGAAAAACAACTATTTTGTGAAAATGGGGGAGGGTGGTTTTGGAGAGGTAAGTGGTATTTCGTACCCCCCCTAAGATGGTAAGTGGTATTGGGAGGGGGGGTCCGAAATAAACTGGAGGTGACAAGTGTCCCTCCCAATACCACTATTCTAGACCCCCCCCTTCCGTTAAAGTTTGAAAAGCATGGGGGGTCCGGAATTTTTTATGTCCATGGATTAATTTTTGGGATGTGTGAATGTGAAGTTGTGGGTGGGGGGAAAATGATTTGACATTTTATATATAGATATTTTTTTATTTGTTTTATGTTTGTTTTTTAATTGTTTAATGTTTATTTTGTTTTTGTTTATTTCATTTATGTTTTATTATATTATATGTTTACATTTTGTTTTGTTTTGTTTTTGTTTTAATATGTTTTTTATGTTTTATTTGTTATATTTTTAGTTTATTATATTTTTAATTAATGTTTCTTTTTAATTCTTTTTAATTTATATGTTTTTATTAATGTTTTTTTATTTGTATTTGTTTTAATTAATGTTAAATTAATAAACACTAACCTTATTACTAATTAACTAAATTAATTAATTAATTAATTTCTAACAAGACTTCACCTAGCTTATTTGTCTAATTACCCTAACTTTATTAACCTATTTAATAATTACTAACATTATTAATTAATCTAATATTTTAGTTATGGTCAATTACCTTATTAAACTAACAAGTAATTTTATTATCCTAAGTTTGTTTATTCATGCAGGGATGAGTGGCGAGCGAGATGTAGTCAATGGGACAAAGGGGCAAGGGAGTGAGAGGCGTACCAGTGGATGAAGGATGTAGTAGGGTGGTGAAGGATTCGAGCGAAATGGATGGAGGGGAAATGGAAACAAACGAGAGATCAACAAACCAAGAAATTTATCATGAGACCCACAAATGATATCTGAATCATCAGATCACCTATAATTATAGGACCCTAACAGGATGATACAAGTGTAACCCATCTCAAGAAAACACCAAAACAAAAGAACAAGTTCATTAGAATGACCCAAATATCTCTCAAAAGGAAAATCAAGTAGTTACCGATCCAAGAAAAGGGGACCAAACTGGGGAAAAAAGGGCCAAAAAATTCTATAAATAGAGGTGGACAAATCATTTTAACCATTGCAATTTGGAAAATAACCAAAAGCTAAAAAAAACCTCTTCCTCAAAACATGAATTCAAGGAGCTACGGTGGACGAAAGATTCTCACACTTGAGCCAAGTAAGTACAAACAACCTTTCTTTTCATTTTCATCCACCATTTATTGCTAAAATTATTTTTTGGAAGGTGAGCCCCTTTGTAAAAGGGTTGGGCCTGCATGTACACAGGCTGTCCATACCCAACATGTGTATGTACATGGGAAAAGTAACACTTAGCCCGCATACATACACGACTGTCTTAAAGAAATCCCGCATAGACCTATTTTAATGTTCAAAAAAAGTGAAACAAGGGTTAATCCTCCCCAAATTTTGTGCAATAGGATGTATGTTCATTGGCGGGAAAGGGAACATGAGGAGCTAGATGTCTTGGTAGAGGAGGATCCAGGGGACATTTCCATGCTTAAACAATGTGGTATGTGGAAGTTTTTCTAGTTTCCATTCATGAGGGCACAACCAAGATTACTAAACCACTTGATAGAGTACTGACATCCAGGTGCATAGGCATTCATGCTAGAGGGTCAATCACTGACTTCAGTGACAAAGGACATATACTTTTTGACCGACCTCTCCAGGAGGGGGGAACTGGTCAACTTGAGGACCTTTCTTGTAGGGCCATACAACATAGAGGAATACATCAGGATGTATTGTGAGGCCGACACTGAGAAAGTAGGATCTCAAGTGTCGATACATAATATTACTAGCCTTAGTCTCCAGATAGTACTTTTTATGATTGGGCGGATCACAAGATACATAGCACTTCATCAGGCCTCCCGTACACAGATGCATTATGAAGTTCAGTGTTTGGATGCCACTATATTTGACTGGAGCACTACCATGCTTACATGCATGAAGAAACAACTCACTAATTGTCACAGAAGAATGAACGAGAACTTCTGGTTCGGGACCATATTATGCGCTTTATTTTTCAATAGAATGTCAATCCTTAGCTCTAACGAGACAGTACAAGGACATATTTCCTCCTTTCCGGCATTGTGCAGGTGGGAAAATTTGTTTCCTAGATAGGGTACAGGGAGATTCCAGGAGGCCTTTGACGACAAATATTTTTATTGGTGGGCCCGTCAGATTCCTGTGATCAAGAACTATCCGTATGTAGGGATTATTTTCTTGAGGGATCCCGATATGCCCATGCCCATGTCTCTAGTCTCTGCAGTCTTCACATGTATTCCTCTACCCACCACACCTTCCTTTCTTTCCTTTCTCATCAAGGTTGTGTGTGGCTCGAATTCACAGTCAGTGGTCAGGTCTGACAGCCTTACAGATGGGTTCTCTACCCCATCCCCTAATTAACTCTTGAGGAGGTCTTCCCACCTACTAGCCTAAATGTAATTCATTTCTGGGTCAGAGGGATGTTCTGGTCCTGATAAATTAATATCCAATAAGGTACTGGTTTGGTGGAGGTTAACGTAACCATTCCTAGTCCCCTTCACCATCTCTTTCATAGAATTCGTGGTCTCTCTTAGTACACCCCCCTTCCAGTAGTCATGCAACACTTATACATTTTCTAGTAAATAAAAAAGTTTCCATTCATTGACCTTTTATGCAAAGGTCCATCAAATAAAACCTTCACACATATTGAGTTTTCCATAGTCCCTTGGCCATTATAGTTATATTTCCAAACTGGGGGAAACAGGGTGTTACAATTCCCTCCCCCTTTAATGTAACATCGTCCTCGATGTTCTATCTGTCAACATGCTCTGTATATACAAGAGTAAACAAAAATGGATATGCCTGTCTCATGGAATCCTTGATTTCCCACATAGCCTCATCTGGGACAAAGTGTTTCCACTACACCTTGACATGTGTAATGGTTCAGTTCCTGAGTGGGTTTTCCTTCTTGTCTAGTGTGCATTGAGGTTCTGGTAGGAATTCTCCCTCCAGCTCCACCTCAAGCACAGACCAGTCAATTATATGATTAGAATCATGTACATATTTCTTCAATAATTAAACATGGAAAGAATTATGTGCTTTTATTGTGGGAGGAAGTGCTATCCTATAGGCTATAGGCCCCACTCTATCTAAGACCTCAAAGGGTCCACAATACTAAGGTGCCATCTTGGCACAAGATCCCATTCTTAGGGAACTCTTCCTGGGCCTAACTTTGAGAGAGACATGGTCTCCTGTCTTGAACTCTCTGGGAGTTCTCTTTCTAGCGGTGTAACTCTTTTGTCTATACTGAGCAATTTTCAGATTTTGATTTATCTGAATCACTTGTTAGTCCATTTATTTCATCATGTCAGGTCCGATTGTAATTCTATCCACTAGATTACTCTAGTTGACTGGAGTCTTGAATGGTCTACCATAGATGGATTCAAAAGGGCTCATCTTTAGTGATTCTTGATAACTGTTGTTGTAGGAAAATTCTACCAATGATAGGTAGCCTTCCCACTTCTTAGGCTGATGCATTACATGCATCCTTAACATGTCTTATAATATCTAGTTTACTCTTTCTGTCTGTCCATCAGTTTGAGGTTGATAGGTTGTGCTAAACAAAAATTTGTTCTCAAAACTAGCCATCAAGGATTTCCAAAATCTTGAAGTGAATTTTGTGTCTCTGTTGGATACAATCTTCGTAGCCATGCGATGCAGTCTGAATATCTCCTTCATGAAGATGTTGGAAATATCTATTTCCTTGCAAGTTGATTTGACAAGAACGAAGTGAGAACGCTTGCTCAATTTGTACACCACTACCATGATGGCATCATTCTGCTTGGTCGATTTTGGTAATCCGGTGATGAAATCCATGGATATGGTTTCCCATTTCCATTCGCGAATTGGTAGAGGTTGTAACAACCCTACTGGGTACCAGTGTTCTACCTTAACTTGCTGACATTCTAGACACTTAGCCAAATAGTCAGCTATGTCCTTTTTCAATCCAGGCCAATAGAATTGTTTTCGAGTGGCCGTAATCATTTTATGATATACTGGGTGACCAGTATATGGTCTCTTGTGCAGTTCATCCATTGTAAACCTCTTCAAGTCATCACAACTTGGGATATACAATCTCTTTTTGTAAGTCAACAGGGCTTCATAGAGCATCTGATAGCCTTCATACTTCATCCCTGTAGCTTCTTTATTTAGGTATGATGTCACGATCTTGAAGAATGCATCTGTTTCTTGTGCATTACTGACTCTTTCTCTGACATCTGTTTCATAGGTGCTTACCGCTGCCAAGTGAATCCTTTTCACACTTCTACTAAGGGAATCAACCACCCTATTTTCCTTTCCTTTTATGTGTTTGATTTCAAAATCAAACTCACTAAGGAGATCCATCCACCTAGATTGTCTAACATTGAGTTTTGGTTGATCAAACAGGTGCCTCAACCCACAATGGTCTATCATAAGTACAAATCTCCTACCCAAGAGGTAATGCCTCTACATTTTTAAAGCATGCCTATGACAACCAACTCTAGATCATGGGTCACATAATTGATTTCATGCTTATTCAATTTTTTTGATTCGTAGCAAATTACATGTCCTTCTTTCATAATGACTCCTCTGAGTCCTTCCTTGCAGGAATCTGTACACATGAGGAAGTCATTATCAGGGTATACAATATTCAACATGAATGCGTGGGTCAGAAGGTATTTCAGTGTCTCAAATATTTCTTCACATTCTGATGTCCAAGTGAATTTAACCCCCTTTTTTCTGAAGGGAAGTGATTAGACAACCAATCTTGGAAAATCCTTTTATGAGCCTTCTATAGTATCTTGCTAAGCCCATAAAAGATCTGATATCAGATACATCCTTTGGGGTAGGCCATTCCATAATCGATCTAATCTTGTCAAGCACATAAAATTGGTGGGGGCATTGGTTAATCCAAATGGCACCACCACAAATTCATAATGACCATATCAGGTCCTAAAGGTCGTTTTGTGGATGTCTTCATCCTTGATTCGGACTTGATGGTATCCAGACCTTAAGTCAATTTTTGAGAAAATGGAAGCACCCCCTAATTGGTCGAACAAGTCATCGATTCTTGGTAAGGGGTACTTGTTCTTTATGGTTTTCTTATTGATTTGTCTATAATCTATGCATAGTCAGAGTGTGCCATCTTTCTTCTTCACAAACAGGACTGGTGCTCCCCATGGAGACACATTGGGCCAGATGTATCCTTTGTCCATCATTTCTTTTAGTTGTATCTTGAGCTCAACTAGCTCGGGTGTACTCATCCTATAGGGTGTCCTAGACACTGGTACTGCTCCTAGTGCAAGTTCTATCGAGAAGTCAATATCTCTTCTCAGAGGTAGACCCAGTACCTCTTTTGAAAACACGTCTCTATACTATCTTAATATGGGGTGGTCCTCTAGGTTTGGTTTTTCATCCTCAACATAATCCAACACCTGTATTGCATATAGAGGAAATCCCTTTCTGCAATACTTTTTCATTTGAAGGGATGATATTTTTCTTATTGAGACATGGTTCTGAATCCCTTAGAGGGTTATCTTTCTCCCTTCTGCATTTACACATTCTAAGTTCTTATGGTAACAATACAACTTAGATTTATAATCACCTAACCAGTCCATACCAATCAACAAGTCATAGGATCCTAGGCGAAGTATGTTAAGGGTAGCTTGGGTGGGAAATCTATCCATGATGAATTGGCAAGATGGTATGACCTCTGCTACTTTTCTTTTGGTTCCAGTGGCTAGTTGTACCAATCATGGCTTAACATGTCTAACTAGTTTCCATTTACACTTATCAATAGTTTGAGGGGCCACATAACTCAAATTAGAACCAGGGTCAATTAAAATAGAAACTAGATGGTTGGCGATCATACCTTCCATCTCCGCCACTGAATCTTGGTGGTCGGCTTGTTTATTATCCATGACTACATAAATCCATGGCATGCTCCTAGTCACATCATTGACTTTGGTAGCTAGTTGGATGTTGTAGTCTCTCCTACCGTTTTTTTGTTTGTGTGGACATTCCCTCAATAGATGTTCTCCTCCACAACTCTAACATTTCAAGGGTTCCTTCTTTGGATTATCAATCTTTCCTAGGGTTGCTCTAAAAGGTTTATTTCAACTCTGGGAGGGGAAATTTTGTTGATATACACTTCTAGTATGAAGTCTTATCCTAGAGTCCTTCCTATAGTTCTTAAATGTTGAGGATTTGAAACCCTTCTTATTGAATCCTGAACTGCTCTTGTTCTTCCAATCCTCGTGAGGTTCTATCTGACTCTTGAGTTGTTCATAACAATACCTTGCCTTCTAGATAGTGTCTTCTAAGGTCTTTGGCTCGTCAAACTCAATCATGTTCCAGTAGGTCTGAGTTAACCCACTGATAAATCATTGCACTTTTATGTTTTCATATTTTATGTAGGGTACATACCTCAAGAGCTCAAGAAATTTATTGATATATTCCTCTATGATGAGTTGTCCCAGCTTGAGTTCATATAACTCCTTAGTCTTCCCATAAAATTATTTCTCTAACAGATACTTCTTGAAGTTTTTCTCAAATTGTTTCCATGATAAGTCCTCTTCATGGATTCATTTCACATTCTTAAGGTCTTCCCACCAAATGGAATCTTTTCCATTCATGTTGAATATTGCTATTCGAGCCTTCAAGTTTTCAGAGTTGTTATCACTGAAATTTCATCCACAAATGGTTACAGGAATCCAACATCTTCAAACAACTATTAGTTCACCCATGGACCAAAAATTACCAAAAATGTATTTTCAAAATGTCCAAAACTATACAACTAGTTATAAAATTAGCATGTGCTAAAGATATACAGGAAGCACGCGCACGTGCGCTAGTAGAAAATGCTAGAAAAGCATGCATGCGCTCGAGGCACGACTGTGGATGCTAAAAGTCGTGCACAGCTCAGAACGACGCATTTATGATGTTGGTTGACTTCCCACCCACCTCTGGTTCAACTTCCAAGTTGATTTGACATCCAAATATTGGCTGAATTTGGCTAGGTGGCTAGTCAAAGACCTAAGGGTGCCCTAAGTAGCCCCTTGTTCACACTAAAAGCTGGTTGAATAATACTTCAAAGCTATGCTATAAAAAGAGGCCATGGGTGCACTACATTTTCAAGGAATTCATTTGTATTGTTATGCTTCCTATATTCTCTTGAAGGATCCTCTTTCCTTGTCAAGAGTATACAAGTAGTATTTCATTGGAGCTATTCACATCACCTTTTGAGTGAATTAGCTTGGGATTCTTTCACCATTTATTTCAAGTTTTCAAGTTGTAAGAAGAGCTCAATCTTGGGGATTCAAGAGCCCTTCCATGGAGGAAGAGGGGACCCAAAGTTTCCCTTTCTCTTTGGTGTTTTCTTTCCACTAATACAATCCTTTCCTTTGGTGGCATGAGTCTTGTTTGTTCTTTGTTCTAATGTCCTTATGCATTCTAGTTTAATTTATGTTATTGTTTTTAGCTTAGTATTTTGTTTATATTACTTTCTTAGTGTTTCTAACTTTTGCATTCACTATTGTCTTGCCTAGCTAACCCAACTAGGCTTGTAAGCACCTATGTTTTTCTCATTTAGGTGACAAAAGAGGCGCAACCGATTGGCGACTCCACTAGGGAAAGGTATCAATTTCCTACCCCATTTGGGTTATTTTAGATCTTCTTTTTGTTTCTTTAACTTGCAGGGACCATAACCGGCCCAAGCTAACATACAAAAAGCCAAATTCAAAGCTGGGTAGAGAGAATTTCATCCGAAATTTTCTTCACAGCCATGTAATAGACAATGCGCACATGGTTTAACCCACAAGCATGTCTTCAACGCACGTGCACCAAAACTGATATATTGTTCAGCGCCTTCTATGCACCACTGCCCAAAAGTCCCCTTCAATTCACACAGTGGTGCTCACAGCGCCTCTATCTACTCTGAGACCTGTGCACCTATTCAAAAAAACACACATTGTAATCTTTTTATGATCTGTGGAGGGCCTGTAGCCTTCTTAAAATTGATTCCATGCATATTGTAATTTGCACCACACTTACTTTCCCCCTCCATATAAAGGGATTAGTCAAAACATAGGCACTTAGGGGGTTAAAATCATTATTTACTCTTTTTCTTTCATTTTTTTCCACATGGATGGCTTGCTTTGACTAAAAGTATAAGTTGGAATCAGTTTTAAAATCACATATAAAACTTGCATTGGGACTAGAAATTGGATATCAATCGTTGATTATGCTCTTCTCTTGTGCTCCAAAGTGATCTTGAGAGTCAGAAAGAGGTTGAAGGAAAATTTCATCTCCCTTAAGAAGACAAAATCTTTAGGAGAGGACAACAACACCCTCAAGACTCCTCTTAGTTTATTTTTCAAACACATCTTAAGATTGTAAGGGACCATACATGCCCACATGCTAAAAAGATAGGATAGTGTTGAAATTTTATTTCTTAGATTAAATCACTAGGGAAGTTTAAAGGTTTTTTGTAATGGGCCCATACATGCCCACATGTGCACAATATAGGATAGTTTCAAAGCTTTCTTAGATTAAATCACAATAGGGAGTTAAAGAATTGGTAAGGACCCACATGTCCACATGTTAGTTTCCTAGGGATTTTAAAATTCCGCAAGGTTATACCAATGACACATAGTAACTTAGGTAATCAACACTTGTAAGGACCAAGCAAATTCCACATGCAACAAGGTGACACCTAAATTATTAAAAACTTGGCACACTTTCACTTGTTCACACACAAAGAGCACTAATCACTCACATAGTTTTTTTCTAGAGATTGTGGAGGCTTAAGTAAGTTTCCTTCAACAGGATTCCAAAACACCCCCACCCATTTTCTTGACAAAACTATCCACTCCCATTTAAATTTCAACGAGGTTGGTTCACACCCCCAATCTCTCCAACAAACACATCTAAAATTTTTATAAAAAAACTCAATAATTTTTCCTCCATAGGAGGTGCCAAAAGAATTTTTAAGTCTAGGTAGGATCTAGGGATAGGCATCCAAATAACTCTCCATTATTTGGTTCTCACATTTTCAAAACAATAGAGGTTGACAAATAGGGAACTTTCAAATCCTCCAAGTCAAGTGTTCCTACACCATAAGGCAGGGAGATACCTGTGAAGGGTTGAAGGTCGAGGTCTGGTTGTTCTACATGTCCCCCCTTGAGGCATCCACATCTTGGACGGGATCTAACCTATGACCCATTTCTGAGGCCGAAAATCTAAATTCCACACTTTGAGCGAGGTACCTAGTGACCAAATTTTAGGACATCTACCCAGGTGGAAATTGTGGGCTGCAATTGTACCTTGATCAGATTTTGTGTGGCTATTGGGAAATATCACCAACTCTTTCGAGATATGCCCCCTCTACCCCTCATTATATCTGATTGCTTCATCCTTCACTAGTTTCTCTTCTGGTGGCTTCAGACCCCATTGTCGAGTATTATTGGAAGGTCTAGTGCTATTTGAGAGGAAGTACATTACGTCTTTTAGGACATGAGCATTATTTTTCTTTGTTCTCCCACGCAGACAAAATCCACCTATCCACATATAAGTTTATTTATCAAAACACTTTATGTCTGATACCCTTGTGATTTCATCTAATTGTGAAATATATTGTGAAGGTTCGAATATCACGACAAAGGATCTTGTTCATTTATTTCTCTCATCACCATTTGCACACATCCACTTATCTAGTTGGACATCATAGGGGACCCATAGAACCCCCGTCATTTCAAATGCTTGCTAAATCTCCCTCCTATTCTAGGGGGTGTTCCTAGTCTTGCCAACTCATTGACTCCACCCTCTCACACGCCCATGAGTGCCGTTGTTTTGGGATCAAATTTTCTTGGTTCCACTTTACTTGGGTCCACTTCCCAAGGTCAACCATCCACTCACTCTCCATTACACAGAAGCAGGGGGCCAACTTCTTCTTAAGGGGGAAGTACAAACCCACCTAGTCCCCCTCAAGGGTCAGGTACCCAAACCACTCACACTATGGTCGAAACTAATCCTCCACCACCACCTCATATTCCATACTTGGCTTCCCTCAACATATCGGATTTAACTAAAATCACCAATGATCCTATATCGCACAACCCCACATGGCCTACAATGCGTACCAAACTACCTTCAAACATCCCCAAGTTTGAAGGAAAAGAGGGAGACGATCCCGCCAACCATATCATGACCTTTCACTTATGGTTCTCTTCAAACAACATCATGAACGATTTTATCCTTTTGAGATTATTTCAACGCACACTCATTGGCCCATCCGCCAAATGGTATGTAGAAGAAAATTCTAGGTCCCATGTGATATTTGAATCCTTGGCCAAAGCATTTTTTACCTTGTTTAAACTACTGATTCGTCATGACATTGTTCTCGAACTAGTCTTAGAGTTCAAAGAAACCTCCCCCATGCACATCGCTGACCACATTCATGAGTGGCATCGGCGAGGTAGTCTCTGCAAAGTTGACGCTACCCCACAACAATGTCTCAATTGGTTTCTCAAATCACTTATTTCCCTCCTTGCAAAGATGTGGCCACCACCTTCCCCCAGTTTGAAGAAGAATCCATTTGAAAGACCCAACAATTTGAACTCATTTACACATAGTCTGGGTACCTATATACGGTACATTCGGATGCCTCGAGACCCATGCCATTCGGCCAAGACAAACCTGGGATGTCTCACTTAGCAGATGGATTGATTGGTAACACCACACACCACAACCCACAACCTCAACAACCACCCATGTATGGCATACCCCAATATCCATCGACATATGGAGGAATCCCTTATTATCCTCCTCCCCCTCATCAACAACCATACTCTTTTGCCCAGCCTCCACCCATAAGTGGACCCCAGCCGACACCTACAATACACCCACCTATCCAACCAAGTTCTGGTACCCTCTCTACCTCATCCTATACCCTAAGCACTAGTGAAAGTGCCATGCCTTCCTATGTACCTTACGGATCCTTGCTGCAACATAATCCATACTTTCCATTTCCTGGCCCTCCACAGCCCATGGCTCCACCACAAGGACACCCACACGTTGGGGATAATTTTGTTTAGCCCTCTCCTATTCAGCAATATCAAAATTTTGAACAACTGAATACGGCAAACCCGAACCATCAGTCAAATAATTCCAAAAATAAAGGAAAAATATGAAACAATAATAATCCAGGGTAAGGAGGGAATCACCCCGAACAAAACCAACCTGCTGGGGGCAACCAGAACCTAAGGAACCAAAACCCTCAAGGGGGTAATAATAACAAACGCCAAGGGAAAAATAACAACAACCTTCAAACCAACTTCCCTTGTGGCCTTTGTAGTGAGTTTGGTCACTATACTCACCATTTCCCCCAAATTGTTGACTTTAAATGAATGAAAGACTTTGTGAATGGACCATGTCCTCTAGCACAACCTACCCCTCAGTAGGCCCCAAAAAAATATGTGCAACAACCACACCCAACTGTGATGCAAAACCCCTTTCCACACTAAGGGGTGATGAACACCCAACAAGACATGAAGCCTACCCCACCACAGTTGGGACAATATCCCAATCTAGGAAATTCTACAGATCGCACTATCCTCCTCACCAGTGAGGAAGAAATCCTTCTAGAAACATAGTCATCAATACAACACACCCCCTGAGTCTGCTCCTACCACCTCGGAAGAACCCCCAGTCACATATAGACCCCCATTGATAATTCCTCACCCTAATACCGAAACCCCCCTTCGTATTCCTCGCATCCCTTTGTGCAAGAATGTCCACAACCCTCAGGCTAGGGCAGCTCATAATTACAGTTTGGTTGATGACTTGGCACAATCTTTGACTACCATGCTAGTCTTAGAAGTCCTTCAAACTTTCCCCACTCAGCAGAAGCCATTACTTTTTTCCCTGGGGCATTTGACCCTACTGATACCTGACTCATCACATTTGATCTCGAAAATGGAGAACCTTGCCTCCCTGCTCTTATCGCTTTTCAAATACTAGTTAAAATCTGGAACATTACAGTTCATCAATGCATCATTGATGAAGGTGCATCCACATGCATCATGTTGTTGGCAGCCAATTGAATTTTTTTTAATTTCCCTAAAAGCTTCTTACACCTATGTCTCTTGAACTTCAAATTTCTGTCGCATTTTTCAAACAGAAGACATTTTTATTTCATGCGACATTTGCAAGTTGGTTTCGATTTATTTTCACGACTGAAAGCGTGAAAACTCCTCCATCGTTATTTGGACTGTCATGATTTTCTCATTGATATTCTGAAAGGCACTTACCTTTGGTTTGCTATTAAGTGGCTGGAATGATTATCAAACTATGTCCATTTATCTACTCTTACTTTGATTGCGCAACTTGATTTTTGTTTAATTGATAAGGCATTGAGCATGTTAATTTATGAATTATACTTGGTTTCATGAGGGTCATGGTTAATCTTGTTTTTTGTAATGTGATCCTTAAGCTCTTGGCTTATCGATTTTATGAAATCTCTTGACATAATGTTTTATAAACTTTGATTATATATTATACAAGCGCATGGTCAACATATGAGTTTCGATTTCATGTTTAATGGCAATGGTTTGAAGTTATGAAATCGCACATTGGTTAAACTTTTGGTTTTTATTTAATGATTTGAATTATTACATTGGCRCTYATTAACTTTGAGTTTGATTCTATATTGAATGTTCGTGGTTTCAAACGATACAATGGTGCCTTGGTATCACTATCCACCGTTTAAATCCTTGTGTTAGCCGATTAATGTGGTTTGAGTGATGTCATAATTAATGGAAAAGCGTTGTACTCGACCATTAATGTTTTGCATGGYGGTGAACTAACCCACCACCTTCGCATGCGCATATTGATTTGCATCCTCTTTGAGTGCTTACAGTTGTTAGCCCTATCGATTATGCTCCTGTGTGTTTTATTCGAACCCTACCATGATGCCCGCGCCATGGCTCCGGTCGTAAGGGCTGAGCCCAATGGTAACCAGGCATTGTTGATGTTCGATGGTGCTTACAGCGACCTTGAAGAATTCGGCTGGCTCCCATTCATATGAAAGTTTGATGGCTTTAACCCTGGTGTGGCTCGGCAATTTGCGTTAACTTTCGATGGTTGTCGAGCCAAGGTTGGGGATGTGCAGTTGGAAATTGATGAGCATTTTCTCAGTTTGGCTACTGGTCTGCCTACTGTCGGACAGAAATGGTCGAAAAATTGCAAGGTGGAAGATGTCCCGTGGACATTACTCTTCCAGTCACGAAAGGTGAATTCTTGTGACAAGGGTTTGCCCGCAAACATGCTGAAGCAACGTTGGCATGACTTGCTGATGATAACTAAACAATTCATCACCTGCGAGGGCAGGTATGGTTTCATTTTCTTGTACCACCTTCGGCTACTTATGGTTTTCATGGGCTATGAGCTTAATATGCCTCACTACTTGCATAGGAGTTTGTTTAAAATGTCCAAAAGGTATAAACGAAACCAGGCCGACAGCAGCCTATTTCACTTTGGTTTAATTAAAATTCTTGTGGTATGTCACTTAGGGTTGCACCAAGACTGTTGGGATGATTTTCTTAAACGAAATGATTTTTGTGACTCAAGCCCACCATAGGTTGATAAACCTATGGTGAGCGAGAGAAAGTCGGTACCCCCTGTGCCTTACAGTGCTCTGCTGCCTACACCCCTACCCGACTCACCTATTGACCTACCCAATTCTGTCACCACATATGCGGACAATGTTTAGCCCGTGGCTAAAAGGCCTAAGGCCAAACCTAATGCGAATGCTAAAGGCAAGAAAAATGCCCGGTTAATCTCTCGCATGGCAAGAAACAAACTAAAAATTGTTGTCAACCCTGACCCTATCATGGTGAGTGCAGATTCTGACTCGGAGATTGAACGTTACCTCGCAAGTGAGTATCCCTATTCTGAAGGTCTGTGTGACAAACCCTCATACGATTTTGTGAACAATCTACCACCGTGCTTACAAAATGATCCTAATTTTCTCGGCATCAAAATACCTTGTGAAACCCCTGGTGACTCGTCTAAAACCCCTCCTGCTCCAACCGAAACAACTGCTCCACCATGTGA
Source organism: Picea mariana (assembly GCA_032191745.1). Taxonomy (NCBI): domain Eukaryota; kingdom Viridiplantae; phylum Streptophyta; class Pinopsida; order Pinales; family Pinaceae; genus Picea; species Picea mariana. Next base: position 164,159 of record JASDQU010101159.1, read on the forward strand.
TCAGTGTGGCTCATGGTTGGAAATGTATTATCTTGATGTGCCAATGTTGTAGTCCAGAATTCATGCTCTGGAGGATCAAGTTGCAAGGCTCACCAGCCAGAAGGCAAAGATGCCATCCACTAATAAAAAACAGCGAACAACAGGTTCGATTTTGTTTAAGAATGTGGAGTCTGCTACGGCGGTTGTGAACTCAAAGCTGGCATAGTCCGAACAGTCGCACTGGTATGATTATCACCTGTTTATATGATGAACTCACAGCTCTGTGTATAGCATCGATTTGAAATTGTTTAATAAGCATGCATCATCATGTATAAGTTTGTTTTGATTAGATTTAGTTCTGATTTGATCGTGATTGGATTTGGTTTTGGTTCGATTAATCATGGGATAGATTTGATTGTTTTAATTTAGCTTCAATTGAATACTCTGTCAATTATTGAAGTTGTTTCTAAACAAAGGCTGTTTCTGTTATTTAAATTTCAAACACAGTCAATAGTTTGATTCGAATTGGTGATATTCTAGATGATATGGTTGGCAATTATAGTTAACTGTTGTGATTTTATATCTTATGACCAATTCGAATACCATCCTATTAAGGTGTGACCAAGTTGCGAATAGATGTGAGTCATAACTGTTGTATCCAACTATTCAATTCACATTATATTGTTTGACCTTGTTCTCATCTCGGTTCATATTGCAACGAATATATTGTTTAAATTTGATTTGTTGGACGAAAATGATCATGCCCAGGATTACGATGTGTTTCTATTTTTGGCTCAGTCACAATTCGATTTGATTGTTTCTCAGTTTATGGTTATCACTGCTGTTGATGGCTCCGATCATTATGTGATTCTGTCTGATTGATTATGTAAATGCTCAATGATTCAAATCTATGGTGAAGTTTGATGTTGTTTTGAATGTTTGGCAATAATCGTAACAACCTTTCCTTATTGGCATTTGATCAAAATGATATGAATCTTATACAACAGTAACAAATCAATTTCGATTATGTTCAATTATGATTTTATCGATTAAGATTGTGTTCAATTAAAACGTATCGTATACGATATGGTTCACCATTGATTTTATTTGATAAGAAACAGTCCTGTTATGATTTGACCATATTTTATGGCAATTAAAAAAGCAAGGCATTCTTACCCTGTTTCATTTGAATCATTTTTTGATTTGGTTAGATTTGAATGATAAACTCATTGGAATTATAAGTAATTCGTTTTGAATATTTATTAAAAGAAAATTAAATTGGATTTGATTTCTTTTAAGATTTTATTTGATTGCTATCTGGTCCTGTGTGTTATTTTAGACTAGCTACAGAATCAGAGGATTCTGTAGCTAAGTCTGTAGGATCAATTTTTTAGTGTTTTGTTATTGAAATATCTTTCTAATTTGATATTTGTGTTCTATTGCAGGTAAATTTGAAATTGCAATTGAGTTCTTGAGTAGTTAGGGGATGTTTCAAAGATTTCACTTGCATTTTATTTCCTTAGTTTAGTTGATTTTGGGATATCTCCCAGATTATGTAAAACTGTTTGATATCATCCACAGGGAGTTTTTACCCTGTGGAAAGACTTATAAAAAGCTATCATTTTTGTAATAATGTTCATCCTCATTCATGGGAGAACAAGGATATGGAGTTATAATACAGACTGAAGCAGAATTTGGTGTTTTGTCACAGCTTTAGCTTTTCAATATATCAATATTTTGTTTTATGTTGTGTATATCAATTTGTTTATGGTTTATGACTACTTTAGCTATCTAAATCATGTGCAAATGATATAATTTTGATCACTGTTATCCATATCTTGTCTCTTCCAAATAGATAAAAGACATAACAATTGTTAATTCAGTTTGTGAATGACAGGTTTATCTTCTTCATAAATTGAATTGTTATATATAAATTTTCCGCATAACAGGTTTCCCTTATTGCAAGAGTTTATAATCATAAGATTGTTATGGTTTTCTTTTATGTCTTGTTTGTCCTGTAAAACACTTCAAGGAGCAGCACAACAGATTGTTTACGAGAAGCTTACGGACTAACCGGTGCGAGTTTCCCTCCTCCGACCAGCTCAGAAGTTATTATACACAGGGCAGACTTGGAGCGTTTCCAGGTCAATTAGTCTTCTGCTTACTGTTTTCATTAAGTATTTTAATTTAGATATTAGTTTAAGTTAGAGTTAGTATATTAGATCGTTTAATTTCAGTAGTTTTTATTTCTTTTTCATAAAATATAAAAGAACCAAAAAGATTCCTGGCTGTCTTAGGGCAGAAAATACATGAGTTTTGCAGGTTTTAATTAAATCTGTAGGTTGTTTATAGTGTACATTTGTGAATAAGTGATATTACAACTGATAATTAAATAGTTGATTTGAGTTATTATAGTAGTAATTAGTAGATTGTACATAATAGTTAATTTGTCTTATTTAGTTTTAATTAGTTTTATTTAGTTTTAGTTTGTTTTATTTATTTTAGTTAGATTAGTTAGTTTAGATTAGTTTTATCTTTGGTTTTCTCAAAAGACCTTAGGGCGGCCAACGGAGCCGTTAAAATCGTCAGGGTGGTTCATTCCAAACGGCTTGGGTTATTTAGACAACCCCGGACCGGTTCCACTCTCTCAATTGACGGACGGACAATTTCGCCCGTTAACACATGTCCAAATCTCTATGGCAGAAACTTGGTTCCCCCGAACTCATACCATCGACCATTACCTTACGAGTTTATGACGGATGACCATCTTCTCCCGAAGGGTTCTTCCAAAATGTCCCTGTCAAACTCGGGGGAAAAACCATTCTCATTGACATTGAGGTTATCAATGCCCCACTCGATTACAATATCATGTTCGGTCATATCTACATGTATGCTATGAGGGCAGTTCCCTCTTCTGTATTTTGAACCATGATGTTCCCCCATAATGGGAAGATCATTACCATCGATCAAGTTTCACATTATGAGCCTAACCCTTCTGCCAACATCGATAACATCCTCCATTTTGTCCACACTAATCCCGATACTTACCCACTTATCGAGATGGGCCCTAGATTTTTCAAAGACCCATCCTTTCTAGGGACATACCATGGAGCACCACCACTCATTCATCCTTCCAATCAGGTATGTGTTGTCTCATCCAATGAAACTAAAATTGGAGATACTCTTCCTCCTAATGAGGCTTCTCTTATATCTGACGTCCCACTAGTCGCAGGACTTCTTTCTCAGGAATTACCTAAAAACCCTCTAGCTTCACCTATTCTTGATTTCACCTTACCCCAAAGCCACATACCGGTTTGGGAGACAATCCCCCAAGCTCTTACTCAAATCCCCTTCTTTTACCCTCCACCAGGCGTACAATCTTTCCAAGTAGCCGCAACGCTTACCCTTCCCAATATGGTGTTGGCAATCCCAGTATGGTATCTACATCCACCAACCCTAGTCCCTCAACCATCCCTCCCTCCTCAAACTGAAGGAATCCTGATGCAGATTCTAGTACCTACTCCCACCACACCACCAACACCCCCACTCACTAGTACCACTGCTACAGTTGGGGGCAGACAAAAAAATAAAGAGCCCACCGCTCCCCTACCCCCACGTGTCCAACCTCCTTGCACATTATGCGAGAAAGACGAACACCCCACAAACAAATGCCCATCTTTACCAGAGCTATGCAATCTAATTCAACTCAATCGAGCACCATCACCGCTCATCACTTCATCAAGTACTGTCTCTACCTCCCCTAACACAAGTAGCAAAGGACTGCAAACCAAATTCACTTGTGCCATCTGTTCAGAATATGGCCATTATACACACCATTGTCCAACACTCCCTCAATTCTGATAGACACTAACAACAGTATGCCAGAGATTTCAACAAGAACCCACCCCATCTGCATCATCCTCACCAAACGTCACTGACATCCATTATGTCATGACCTCAGTCAATGAACATATGAGATGCCCTTTTTCTCTCTGCGAATCGTTAGATCATTTCACATACCAATGTCCTATGATCATTGAATACAGGCAATGCCAAATGGCCTGGATTCAAAACCATCCACCCCCCTTGCAGAATTGGTGATTAACCCTACTCCATCACCAGAGGTTCTTCATATCATTTCTCCTCAGCCTGAAGCACTCCCTACTCCTCCATGGTTCTTATATGATTTATACGAGGATTTTCCCCAAATCCCCCCAATTCTCCAGTTCATTTTCCTACGGAAATTTTACGCCCGACTACCATTTTTAACCCACAATATCTCGATATTTGGTTTTTGTTGAGAAAACAATCACAATCCCCTTGCGCCAACCCCCCTACTTCTTTACCACTAGGAGAGAACGACATAGTGACAGTCACTGATGTCACTCCTCTCGATCCCCTATATTCATGACAGTTTCACTATGATGAAGATATCCTCAAGGAGTTATATACCCTTGATTTCCCATGGGATGCGCTCCACCATAGAGCTCTCTTTCTTTCATAGGAAGCCTTCACACCTCTTAACCAACACCACATATATGCAGTCGAAACCAAATATTTTCTCCCTTAAGGGGATATAGATTGGTTCAATAACCCTATCCATGCCCCCGACACTTTCGAAGAAGGCAATATGGCCAATATTTCCCCGACCATCAAAATAGATATTTCCATCAGATCAGGAATTATAGAGGAAATCACCATTGGCTATCACATACCCACTATGGAAATCGAATTTTTCGTCGATTTCTCAACGATCAGACCACCAAAATGTCTACGTAGGTCTAGCGTAAGCTAGCTCTTCCCTTGTTTGTTCCCATAGGATCGTAGTTCACGACCACAAGTCGAACAAATATGGCATCTTTTCTCTCTTTGTGACTCAGCGCTACCAGAGCGTTGAGTCTTTCAACTCTACAAACCCCGACACAGCAAAGTGTTGAACCCCAAAAGGGATGGTGAGTACAAGTTTCCTATTTGGGTCTTGTCCTAGTGACCACGCACTTAAATTGGTAAAGCCCTTACCGGCCTTTCACAATTCGGGAAATCACGATACATGACTTCTTGTCATTTAAATCTCCAAATCTCGTTATGGAAATTCGTGTAAGAGATCGAAGGCTCTTAAGAGTGTGGATCCAATGGTCCACAGGATTTTGGGACTTCTCCCAAAACTCTGACTGCTCACCATGCGTCTCCTCTGATGGACGGTCTAGATTCTTTCGGTACTTCTCCTCTCTACTACAGTGCATATTAGGATTTCGGGCATCGGGATTTTGAGAATCGCGGGGGCAAGGTTTTCTAGCCCTCTAGTTTCCTGGATGTTGAAACGCTGAAACATCAACCGGCAGCCACGTGTCCCTCCGATGGATGGCGACGACCATCAGCCAGGATTAACAGTCGTGATCCTTTCGGGATGATCAATGGACACGATGAAATCCTGGCTTTCCTTAACCTCATTCACACCTTTCGCCATTTCGGGGTTTCAGTGATCAAGATTTCGCGACTCGTGAAGACAAGGGTTCTTGACCTTTGGTTTCCCGGGTGCCAAAACACCGAAATGCCGATCGGCATCCACATGTCCCTCCAATAGATGGCTGTGATCTTCATCCATGATCAACCATTATGATCTTTTCAGGATTATCAATGGTCATGATTAAATCCTGCCTTTCTCAAACTTATTCACACCTCACGCTATTTTGGGGTTTCGATGATCGGGATTTCATGACTTGCGAGGACAAGGGTTCTTGCCCTTCTTGTTTCCCGGGTGCCAAAATGCCGAAGTGCTTACCAGCAGCCACGTGTGCTCTATAGATGGACGGTCCAGGTACTTCCATGGACCATGGGGTCTACGGTCCCAATTCCCTCATCTCTTGCAAGGGAAAAAGGGGTCGTGGCGCTAATGCCCACATTTCTTCCTCAAATATAATGGTCATTACAGACCCTGGGATCCTCCGAAGGGATCATGTTCATGCATCACTTGCAAAGGCGGAGAGGGGTCAAGGAACTATCATCCACGTTCCTTCCCCGACTCCCACAGTTGTTACGGACCTTGGATCCTCCGAGAGGATCTCGTCTGTTAATCAAGATTTAAACATATGCTAATTATTTTGGGAGTTCACCAGTCGAAGTTTCGAGACTTATCAATCACGAGAGTCTGACTTCTTGTCAACGGAACTCCCAAACTCCCGATTTGTGAAATCTCGATGGGCTCTTTCTTTCAGTATTCTCCCAAGATCCTGGATTACTGCCACGTATCCTCCCTCAGATGGATGGTCCTCATTGTTTCACGATTTCAGGACTTGTGACCCCCAGTGACGCAAATCCTTTGTCCACTTGAATCCCCAGTATCCAAAATCCAATGGACTCTTGATCTCTGCCACGTATCCTTCAAAAATGGACGGTCTAGATCTATATCAAGATTTTCACCATGGAGTGTCCCAATCTCTTGTCATTAGGACTCCCAAAATATCGAACTCTAAATCCCCAATACCAACTCCTCTCTCGGGACTTTCGCCCTTGTTCACGAGGGCTTAACCCTCATGCATCTCCTAACAGATCCAACGACTGTCGGGTTTTCTAACTAAGGTCTGACGGCTCAGATCTGTCTCACGTCGTGTACTCTCCCCCCTACTCTCTGGATGTGGAAAAACCAATGGTCCAGATACTCCCACAGATCTTGGGGATCTATGGTCCCGATTTCCTCGCTACTCACGAAGATAAAAGAAAAAGGGGTAAGGCATGTAACGCCCTTGTTTCTTCCTCCAATCTAACGGTCGTGAATGACCACAGATATTTCGACGAGATCTCGTTTGTTGATCGATACTTATCCCTACATTGCTAATTCAAGGTTTCAAGGGGATCATTCTTCCTCGTACAGGGTTGCTAAGACTTGCGCATTCAAGTCCTTTTTTTCCAGGTTCTTGGTAAAATTTTCCAAGAAGGGTATCTTTGTGGAGAGATCTATTCCAAGGAATTCTTGGAGATAGATAAGGGGAAAAGAATTCTCGAGAATGGACTAGAAGTCTAACTTGGTTCAACTTTCACATAATTAAATTTATCTATCAACATAAGCCATGCATGGTTTTTCTGTTACAAGCATACATCTACCATTTCTTATCAAAACACTGCACAGACAGTCTTATACTGTAATCATTCACAATTTCACAGTTTATGAGCATATATGTCAACATATGAATTTCAATATGCAAGATGTAAAACACTAATCAGAAATAACACCAGAAGTGAGTGCNAGACAGTCTTATACTGTAATCATTCACAATTTCACAGTTTATGAGCATATATGTCAACATATGAATTTCAATATGCAAGATGTAAAACACTTATCAGAAATAACACCAGAAGTGAGTGCAACTGCTGAGAGGGGTGCTCGTTTCCACCCAACCATAGGCTCAGCGATTCCAATAGGATTTACCACTAGCCACCCCCAAGCTGAGACCATGATGTTGCGAGACTATGTCTCGTTTTTCCAATGACCAAGAATGAGGATTACTCTCCCCCTTCTCTACTATCACTCACTTTGCATATCTCTAGAGTTCTCTTCCTCCCCTCACATCTGCCTCCAATCGCTTCTCCCTCACGCCTTATCCTCTTGCGAGATTGTGTGTGGCTTGATTTTCCTCGCACTAGTCAGTCCTGACATCTCTACATATGGGCGGTTCACTCCCCCCATCCCTCATTAATTCCTGAGGAGCCATATACCTACCAGCTTGCGAGACATTTAATTCACGGCCAGCGAGCTGCTCTTGGTTCTTCGGGCTAGTGAAGTCCAAATACGGTATTGTTCTTGGTGGAAGTTAATGCCACCATTCTAGGTGCCTTCCACCACCTTTCTCCATCCATCGTGGTCTCTTTTTCAGCATATCCCCTCTCAGAAATCCTGCAATATATATATATTCATAATATTATTCACATTCATCAACCTTTTCCACAAGGTCCATTCACATCACACATTCACATTTCTGAGTTTGCCACAGTTCTTGGCCAGTCCAGTTTTTTACAAACTGGGGGAAACAGGGTGTTACAATTCCCTCCCCCTTAAAGGAACATCATCCTCGATGTTCTTATCTATTAACATGAAATGCATGTATAGAAGTAAACAAAATCGGATATGCCTGTTTCATGGCATCCTCCATTTCCCATGTAGCCTCATCTGGGCCAAAATGTTTCCACTGCACCTTGACTTGTGCAATGGTTCGGTTCCAGAGTGGGGTTTCCTTTCTATCCAGTATGCATTAGGGTTCTGGTAGAAATTCTCCCTCCGGTTCCACCTGGATCACAGACCAGTCAATTATATGGTTAACATCATGTACATATTTCTTCAATAATGAAACATGGAAAACATTATGTGCTTTTACTATGGGAGGAAGTGCTAGCCTATAGGCTACAGGTCCCACTCTATCCAGAACCTCAAAGGGTCCACAATACTGAGGTGCCAACTTGGCACAAGCTCCCATTTTCAGGGAACTCTTCCTGGGCCTAACTCTGAGATATGCATGATCTCCCGCTTTGAACTCTCTTGGAGTTCTCTTTTGGTCGGCATAACTTTCTGTTGGTTTTAAGCGACCTTCAGGTTTTGTTTTATCTGAGTCACTTGCTATTCCATTTCTTTCAACATGTCAGGTCCAAAATAAATCCTTTTTATGGGATTACTCTAGCTGACTAGAGTATTACACGATCTACCATAGAGGACTTCGAAGGGACTCATCTTTAAGGATGTTTGGTAGACGTTGTTGTAGGCGAATTCTACCAGTGGCAGGTAGTCTTCCCACTTCTTGGGTTGATGCATTACATGCATTCTTAGCATGTCTTCAAGTACTTGGTTCACTCTTTCCGTCTGCCCATCGGTTTGAGGGTGATAGGCGGTGCTAAACAACAATTTGGTCTCTAAACCAACCATCAATGATTTCCAAAAGTTAGAGGTAAATTTCGTGTCTCTGTCAGACACGATCTCTTTCAGCATACCATGTAGTCTGAATATCTCCTTCATGAATACCTGGGTGATATCGATTGCTTTGCAGGTTGATTTGATAGGGATGAAATGAGAAGAATTGCTCAATTTATCCACCACTACCATAATGGCATTGTTCTGTTTGGTTGAGGTTGGTAATCCAGTGATGAAATCCATGGAGATGGTTTCCCATTTCCATTCTGGGATTGGTAAGGGTTGCAATAATCCTGTTGGGTGTCGATGTTCTGCTTTAACTTGTTGGCACTCTATGCATTTGGCTAAGTACTCGGCTATGTATTTCTTCATTCCAGGCCAATAAAATTGTCTCATGGTGGCAGTGATCATTTTCTAGTATCCTCGATGACCGGAATAGGGTCTTTTATGTAGTTCATCCAGTATGAACCTCTTCAAGTCGTCACAATTTGGAATATACAGTCTATTTCTGTAAGTGAGTAGACCTCCTTCAGTCATCTGGTATCCTTCATATTTTACTCCAGTGGGTTCTTGTTGTAGGTTCATGGCCATGGTCTGGACGAAGGGATCTATTTCTTGTGCATTTCTGATTCTTTCCTTGACTTTTGTCTCACAGGTGCTCATCGTTGCCAGGTGAATTGTTTTCATACTTCTGCTAAGAGCATCGACCACCCTATTTTCTTTTCCTTTAATGTGTTTGATTTCGAAATCAAACTCGCTAAGGAGGGCCATCCACCTAGCTTGTCTAGCATTGAGCTTTGGTTGATCAAATAGGTATCGCAATCCACAGTGATCTGTTATAAGTACAAATTTTCTTCCTAGGAGGTAATGCCTCCACATTTTCAAGGCATGCACTATGGCAGCCAGTTCTACATCATAGGTCACATAGTTGACTTCATGCTCATTCAATTTTCAGGATTCATAGCAGATCACACATCCTTCCTACATAAGGACTCCTCTGAGCCCTTCCTTACGGCAATTTGTGCACATGAGGAAGTCAACTTCTGGATCGACGATCTTTAGTATGGGTGCATGGGTCAGTAGATGTTTCAGGGTTTGAAATCTTTCTTCACATTTCTGTGTCCATAGGAATTTTGTCCCCTTCTTCTGGAGGGCAGTGATTGGACAACCAATCTTGGAGAATCCTTTTATAAATCTCCTGTAGTATCCTGCTAATCCCATAAAGGATCTGATATCCGAAACATCCTTCGGGGTAGGCCATTCCATGATAGACCTGATTTTGTTAGGGTCTACTGCTACTCCTTCTTCGGAGAGAACATGGCCTAAGTAATGTATTTCCTTATGGAATAATTCACATTTGCTGAATTTGGCATAGAGCTGATGTTCTCTTAGCACTTGCAGCACAAGTCTAAGATGCTCTTCATGCTCTTCTCTATTCTTAGAGTAGATTAATATGTCGTCAATAAAAACTGGCACAAACTTATCTAGAAATTTACTGAGTACATTGTTCATCAAGCACATAAAGGTGGCAGGGGCATTGGTTAACCCAAATGGCACTACCACAAACTCATAGTGACCATACCGTGTTCAGAAGGAAGTTTTATGGATGTCTTCATCCTTGATTCGGACTTGATGGTATCCCAACCTCAAGTCGATCTTTGAGAAAATAGACGCACCTCCCAATTGATCGAACAGATCATCGATCCTGGGCAAAGGGTACTTGTTCTTTATGGTTACCTTATTGAGTTGTCTATAATCTATACACAGTCTAAGCGTGTCATCCTTCTTTTTCACAAACACAACTAGTGCTCCCCATGGAGACACACTGGGTCGAATATAGCCTTTATCCATCATTTCTTTTAGTTTCAATTTGAGTTCAACTAACTCGGGTGTGCTCATCCGGTAGGGTGTCCTGGACACTGACACCGCTCCTGGTGAAAGTTCTATCGAGAAGTTTATGTTCCTCCTCTGAGGTAGACCCGATACCTCTTCCAGAAACACATCTCTGTATTCTCTCAGGATAGGGTGATCGTCAGGGCTTGGTTTATCACCTTCGATTGTTTTCAACACCTGTATTGCATATAGGGGACATCCCTTTTGGTAATACTTTCTCATTTGCATGGTTGATATTTGTCTCACTGAGACGGGTTTTCGGATCCCTTGAAGGGTTATTCTTCTCCCTTCTTTACTTACACACTCTAAGGTTTTATGGTAACAATCCAGTCTGGCTTTATGGGCAACTAGCTAGTCCATACCGATCAACAGATCATATGATCCCAGTGGTAATATGTTAAGGGTTTCTTGGGTGGGGAATTCACCCAACATTAACTGGTAGGCTGGTATAACCTCTACTATCTTCCTTTTGGTGCCAGTGGCTAACTAAGTACCAACCATGGCTTGGTATGTTTTTGTGGCTTTAGTTTACACTTATAAACAACTTTAGGGGCTATATAACTCAAATTTGAACCAGGGTCAATCAAAACAGACACTAGATGGTTGAAAATCATACCTTCTATTTCCACTACTAAAGCTTGATGGTCAGCTTGGTTATTATCGAAGGATGCATAAATTTGTGGCACACTCCTGACCACATCATTGACGGTAGTAGTTTCCTGGATGTTATAAATCCTCCGACTATTCTATTTTCGGTGTGGATAGTCCTTCAGGAGGTGTTCCTCTCCACAAACCCAACATTTCAAAGGTTCTCTCTTGGTGTTATCCACCTTCACTAGTATAGGTCCAGAAGTTTTATTTACGCCCAATGAGGGAAAGTTCTATTGGTGTACACTCCGGGCTGGAAAGTTCATTCTTGGGTTCTTCTTGTAGTTCTTAAATCCTTGGGAGTTGATACCCTTTTTCTGAAATCTTGAACTATTCTTCGGTTTCTATCCTTCACGAGGTTCTGCTCGATGCCCAAACTATTCATGACAATAGGTTGCCTTTCGAATGGTGCCTTCTAGGGTCTTTGGCTAATAAAATTCAATTCTGTTATGATATTCCTTGGGTAGCCCACTGATGAAATGTTGCACCTTTTCCTTTTCTTCTTTTATATAAGGTACATACCTCAACAAGTCGAGGAATTTGTTAACATATTCTTCTATACTAATTTGTCCCAGTTTGAGTTCATAAAATTCTTTAGTCTTTTCGTCGAAATATTTTTCCGACAGATACTTCTTCCATAAGTACTTCTCAAATCATTTCCAAGACAGGTCCTCTTCACGAACCCCTTTCACATTCTTAAGGTCTTCCCACCAAATGGAAGCTTTTCCATTCAAGTTGAAGGTGGCCACTTGGGCCTTCATATTTTCTGAAAAGTCATGGACTCTGAAATACTTCTTTAGTCCAAGCAGCCAGGCCTCTGCTTCTTCTCCTTTATTTATTTCACCGTCAAAGGAGGGTGGTTTGTCCTTTCTGAATTATTCAAATTTTTGACCTTTGGAAGACTTTTGCTTCTTCTGATTTCTTCGGGGATAGGAACTAGTTCTACTGCTAGAAGAGCCCTCTAAATTGCCAGCTTCCTTCTTAGTGGAATCATCCAACACTTGTCCTTTACCTATGGGGTGGACCTCTTTCGAGGTGTTCCTCTCAGTGTGGCCACTGATATGACCATGTTTCTGAGTTTCAGGTTCATGTTGCATTTGTCTTTGTAGATCAGATAAACTCTGCAGTAAAACTGTGTTAATTTCTGTTTGTTTTTCTTGTTCTTTCATCATCCTTTCATTGTCAGCCTTGCAGCTTTGTAATTCGACCATGAGACTCCTCACAGTCTTGGCTAGATCTGGAGGGGTCCCTACTTCCCTTCTTTTGTTAGACTCTTCATTTCTATTGTGGGAGCCCTCTCCCACTTCATGGTGAGTCACCATACTATGTGTTGAAAATTTCCCGCAGTTGATCTTCTGCTTGTGTGCAAATACAAACGCTGGTTGTTAGTCAATAGTTAGATACATTTTTATAACCCGCACAAAATTCATATTTCTTTCACATGCATACACAGTCAGGTTTTCATTTCAGACTTTGACCTTTTTGAATTAACAGGGTTAAGATAGAGGGTTACTCTTTTTAAGAGTGCTCTGAACGGAGCTTCTACGCAACTTGTTCATGAGCCCAAGAAGGTCGAGTGTTGTAACGATGCTCTGATACCAATTTGTTACATACCCACTATGGAAATCGATTTTTTTGTCAATTTCTCAATGATGAGACCCCCAAAATATCTATGGAGGTCTAGCGTAAGCTAGCTCTTCCCTCATCTGTTCCCATAGGATCACGGGTCATGACCATAGGTCGAACAAATATGGTGTCCTTTCTCTCTTCATGACTTAGCGCTACCAGAGCATCGAGTCTTTCGACTTTGTAAACCCCGACATAGCGAAGTGTCCAGCCCTGAAAGGGATGGCGGGTACAAGTTTCCTGTTTGGGTCTTGTCCTCATGACCACGTTCCATGACCTTGCGCTTAAACCAGCAAAGCCCTTATCGGCCTTTCATGATTTGGGAAATCACGATGCATGACTTCTTATCATTTAAATCTCTGAATCCTGTTATGGAAATTCGTGTAAGAGATTGACGGCTCTTAAGAGTGTGGATCCAATGGTCCATAGGATTTTGGGACTTCTCCCAAAACTTTGACCACTCACCACGCGTCTCCTCTGATGGACGGTCCAGATTCTTTTGGTACTTCTCCTCTCTACTACAGCGCATATCGGGATTTCAGGCATCAGGATTTCGCGAATTGTGGGGGCAAGGTTTTCTAGCCCTCTGGTTTCCCAGATGCCGAAATGCCGAAACATCGACCGGCAACCATGTGTCCCTCCAATGGACAGTGGTGACCTTTAGCCAAGATTAATGGTCGTGATCTTTTCGGGATGATCAACAGTCACAATCAAATCCCGGCTTTCCTTAACCTCATTCACACCTTTCACCATTTTGGGGTTTCGGTGATCGGGATTTCGTGACTCGTGAAGACAAGGGTTCTTTCCCTTTGGTTTCCCGGGTGCCGAAACACTGAAATGTTGATTAACAGCCACATGTCCCTCCGATAGACAGATGTGACCTTCACCCACAATAAACCATTATGATCTTTTCAGGATGATCAACAGTCACGATTAAATCTCGCCTTTCTCAAACTTATTCACACCTCACGCTATTTTTGGGTTTCGGTGATTGGGATTTCACGACTCACGAGGACAAGGGTTCTTGCCCTTCTTGTTTCCTGGGTGTCGAAACACCGAAGCGCTTACCAGTAGCCACGTGTGCTCTATAGATGGACGGTCCAGGTACTTCCATGGACCATGGGGTCTACGGTTGCGATTCCTTCATCTCTTGCAAGGGAAAAAGGCGTTGTGGCATTAATGCCTACATTTCTTCCTCAAATCTAACGGTCATTACAGACCCTGGGATCCTCCGAAGGGATCATGTTTGTGCATCACTTCCAAAGGCGGAGAGGGGTCGAGGAACTATCATCCACGTTCCTTCCCCGACTCCAACAGTTGTTACGGACCTTGGATCCTTCGAGATGATCTCATCTATTAATCGAGATTTAAACATATGCTAATTATTTTGGGAGTTCACCAGTCGAAGTTTTGGGACTTATCAATCACGAGAGTCCGACCTCTTGTCAATAGAACTCCCAAACTCCCGATTTGAAAAATCCCGATGGGCTCTTTCTTTCAGGATTCTCCCAAGATCCTAGATTACTGCCACATATCCTCCCTTAGATGGACGGTCCTCCCTGTTTCACGATTTCACGACTTGGAACCCCCAATGATGCAAATCCTTTGTCCACTCAAATCCCCAGTATCTGAAATACCGATGGACTCTCGATCTCCGCCACGTGTCCTTCACAGATGGACGGTCTAGATCTATATCAAGATTTTCACCATGGAGTGTCCCGATCTCTTGTCATCAGGACTCCCGAAATCCTGAACTATGAATCCCTGATACCGACTCCTCTCTCGGGACTTTCACCCTTGTTCACGAGGGCTTAACCCTCATGCATCTCCTAACAGATCCAACGGCTGTCAGGTTTTCTAACTAAGATCTAATGGTTCAAATATGTTCCATGTTGTGCACTCTCCCCCTACTCTCTGGACGTGGAAAAACCAACTGTCCAGATACTCCCACAGACCTTGGGGATCTATGGTCTCGATTTCCTCGCTACTCATGAAGATAAAAGAAAAAGGGGTAGGGCATGTAATGCCCTTGTTTCTTCCTCCAATTTAACGGTCGTGAATGACCATAGATCTTCCAACGGGATCTCATCTATCGATCAATACTTATCCCTACGCTTCTACTTCGGGCTTTCAAGAGGATTATTCTTCCTTGTACAGGGTTGCTAAGACTTGCGCATTCAAGTCCTTTTTTTTCTAGGTTCTTGGTAAACTTTTCCAAGAAGGGTATCTCTATGGAAAGATCTATTCTGGGGCATTCTTGGAGACAGATAAGGGGAAACAAATTCCTGAGAATGGACTGGAAGTCTAAATTGGTTCAACTTTCACATAATCAAATTTATCTATCAACATAAGCCATGCATGGTTTTTCTGTTACAAGCATACATCTACCATTTCTTATCAAAAAAATGCACAGACAGTCTCATACTGTAATCATTCACAATTTCAAATTTTATGAGCATATATGTCAGCATATGAATTTCAATATGCAAGATGTAAAACACTTATCAGAAATAACACCAAAAGTGAGTGCAACTGCTGAGAGGGGTTCTTGTTTCCACCTAACCGTAGGCTCAACGAGTCCGATAGGATTTACCACTAGCCACCCCCAATTCTAACATAGTTGAAGTAGGTTCGAAGGAGGTGATACCTAGGACATTACAGGTCTCGATGGTCAGGATGTTGATGGCTGCTCCCAAATCCACCAGTGTATTTGGGAAACAACAACCCTGTATCTAAACTGTTACCACGAGATTTCCTGGGTCTATGTATTTAACTGGCCCCTATTTTCCTAGAATAAGATCGGACAAAGTTCCTACCACGTGGATAATTGATGGATTCTTAGTTTTCCTTCCAGGCTTCTTTCCACATAATTCTTTAATTGTTTTCGCATAAATTGGGATGTCTTGTAAAGCCTGTAGGAGTTGGATTTTAACACATAGATTTTTTAGTTCCGCGATGATATCAAATTTGAGATATACGGCTGGTTTTTCTATCATTATCCTTTCAGGAAATGGTGGAGGATAAATTATGTCTTTTTCAGGATTTGGTTGCTCGACTGTATTTTCCCCCTATTCTATTTCTTCTGTTATGGCCACGGTCAATGGTTTTATTGTTGGTTGTCTATCATTCTCATTCTTATGTTCTTGATGAATGTCACTTTACTCAGGAGAAATTACACGCTCTGATCTCAACCGAAGTTTGTTGCACCCTACAGGGTTTGTTTCACCCTCCAAATTCTCGACAATTTGCACGAGTTAGGCTAGTCTGTTATTAGGATTCAGATTGGGTTGAGCTAGTAATTGAGGGTGCATTTGAGGTTGGGGATTTTTGGGAAATTGAAGTGGAGCTTGTAAAGTGGGTTGAGATTGAGGAACCATTCCCATAGGTTGATTGGTCAGTCCCATGGGGCACTACTAGTTTTGAGTCCAATTGGGGGCTTAGGTAGTTGTGCTAATCCACTATGAAGGATAAGGGATATTATTTGAATTATGCCAAAATGGGGTAGATTATTGCAAGTTAGGCCAAGTAGGATTAGAAACCAGTTGATTTGGCCAGGGTACAGTAGGGTATTGTTAGGATTGCCAGGTCGAGTTAACAAATGGCTGGCCCTGCCATGTGTTTCCAGAATTATGCTACTGATTATATTGTCCAGTAAAGAAAGAAGAAGGATCTTGTAACTTACCTGGAGGATGAGCCTACCATTGGCAATGCTGGGCCATTAGATATATCGGTTTTGTTTGCTCATTTGCTTCTTTAAAGACAACCTTTAGTACTGGAAGTGATGGACATTGCTCTGGTGCATGGTCTTTGGCACAGATAGCGTAGGTCTGAACCATGTTCAAGGGACACTCCCTTGAACCATGTTTCCTCCTGCACCATGGAAAAAATATAGCCAACGACTGTCCAACTTCTTCTTATTTCTGTTTAACCTATAGAACATCCAATTGTGTAGTCAGAGTACCCAAAATGTCAGTTTTAAAATTTTCTAAAAGATTACCAATTTCTGCTCAGGTGACACTCCCACTAGTAATGTTGCTACTTCTGGTGATGGGGCGTCGTATTCCCAATCTGGTTCATGTACTACCACGCGAACACCTGATACACAATTGGAAAATTTCATCATACGTTTCTTGATAAATATCTCCTTTTCCCATCAAATTCAATGTTTCTACCCATTCATCCTTCATACATTTTATTAGAGTGGATTTAAGTACCTCACCTAGTATTGTATTGTAAGGTGATCTTTGCAAGTTATATTGAAACCTTTCAACATATTCTTCCAGTGTTTCATTTTCTTTTGCAATCATTTTAAATATTTCATCCTTTAAATCCCTGGTTCTACAGTAGTCTTGATATTTTGTAAGGAAGGTTTGTTTCATTTCATCCCATGAATTTATTGTTCCTCCCCCTAGTCCCATAAACCATCATAAAGCTGCTCCTTTCAAAGTGGAAGGAAATGGTTTTAGTTTCTGGGGTTTGGAGGTATATTCATAGCCTCTACACAGGACATCAAACTCGAATAAGAATGCATCAGGGTCCTCTGAGATCAATCCATTGAAGGTTGGAAGATTCTGTAGTGGAATGTCTTTCATTAGGGCATTAGCAACTAGATCAACTATGGGATACTCCAAAGAGGAATTATGGGGTCACGGTTGATTTTTCTATGCCATTTGGTCGAAAACGTGCCAATAACCTTTAGGGATTTCTTGGTTTGGGTGTTCTACTCAAGGTCGTTGATTACTTGGTCCCTTAGGAGATTTGATCGCGCTACCTTTGTCTATGATTTCAGGTGTTCCTTCTCCTACCAAAATCACAGGAGATCTAGGTTCAGGTGGTTGTGGGTTTGCCTCAGCAATTCCATTAGTCTCCCCTTCTCCTTCTCTAAAATTACAAGAATTTCCCTCACCTAAAGGACTGAAAAGTGGAGTATGTGTATTTTGGAAATTTTGTTCAGTTCCTTTAGTTCCGCTATGAACCTCAACATGAGTTGCAATTGGTGAATTTATTTCTTGAGGGACTTGGGTAGAACCTTTTCGAGGTCCAACTGAGGCTTGAGATTTAGCTTTTCGAATAATTTCATCTATAAAAGTGCTCCTTTCAGGGGGCACCAGGCCCTGGGATTTTGTAGTTTTGGGTAAGGCTTTTTGCTTTTTAGGTTCTTTCTTCTTAGTCATACACACCGACACCAATTTTGTGCACCTATGTAACCTTTATGCATCAGCTGAAGGTAGGCATTGGCATAAGCATTTGACTTGTTTCCTTCATATATTCTTCCCTTCCATTTTCAATACCTCATCCTTTAAAAGACACAACCTATACTATCTTTGACGTTCTCCCCGAAAACGATGCCAAAATTTTGGGCTCTAAAGATGTCCTAAAAACAACCTTAGTCTGACATTAATTTTATCAAGCGAGGATTTTTCTTTTCTCTCAAGATTGTGAGCAAAGTCTATGCAGATAGTCGTAGAGGTTTAAATCGTGTAGATAGTTTAGTTACAAAAAATATGAGTCTAAATAAATTACTGTAATAGTCAATTTCTTCACACATTAACTACAAAATATGAAACTAATAACTCAATCAACATAAATATATTCTGAGCAATAACACACCTTGAATCAAACCATCAATTAATTACTGAATTCATGCATCTATCCAAGAAACATCAATTTAGAATACAAAAACACTAAATGAATCAATATCTCAATGATTAATTAATCTATTGGAAAGGAACAATGATCTACTGAATATTTAAGAAGGAACAACAAATGCGATTTAAACGAAAGGAAAAACAAATGCGAATTTAAATGAAAGGAACAACAAATGAAAATTTAAATGAAAGGAATTCACAAGCAATAAATTGATAGAAAATGGGAATGGAACAACAATCAATAATCTCCAAATATAACATATATTCTCTACGAATGGAACAACACAACCAATTCATAAAATAATCAACACATTAACAAGTCTATTCTAACTATTGAAAGGAATATCAAATCATAGAATTATAACATAATTGATAATATTACAGATGAGATAGTAGCTCATGTCAACTGGGCCCATGGTCTTCAGAAGATACTGTTAAGAAAACTCAGTACGTGGAAATGATCAAAACACTTGAAGCTTCCATTAATTCCATAATTGATAAGTCATTTACAATGGGATTGTTGTAAATAGTGTCAACAATTAAGAGATCTGAATTCTGGTATCTCTCTATCATTCACTCCTCTTTATATATTACAATCAGATAAGTAATATAATCTTTCCTGGGGATCAAGATATCCTCTGGATTGCTTTTACTATTTATGAAGATTGCAAGATAAAAATTCAATCTTCCTTTGAACCATTTTGTGCCTGATTTCTTCAATCTTCAATGTTTGTGCATCTTCATGATATTCTTAATTATCTTTAGTTAACAACAATTGTCCATTTCTGCATAAAATCAAAACAATTCAAACCAAACTTCAGAAAATATATAGTATCATTTAATATTATTTCCTAAGAGCTTTTCAACCATTTTCTTCCCTAATTACTTCAAACTAATAGAAAATTCAAGAAGGAATATATCATAAATCAAAGTAACAAGGAGAATATTTATACCTTTTTTCACCCCAACAATCGGCACGACCACTTCATCAACCAAAGGATGAATAGATTATGAGGAAACCTCAGAATGATCAGAATCAGAAGAGATTGAAGACATGGAGCACAATCTTCGTGCCTCTGGAAGGCCAAGGAATACATGACTAAGGTGATCTCCCTTGCAAATATTACAAGGGAACTTAGGCTTATGTCCTATCTGTTTAGGCTTCTCAATAGAATCAATGCCCCCAACAAGACTAGCAGTGGTTGGTTGCTTCTCCTCAACATGACTAGCAGAGGTTGTTGACATATCACTCGTATGATTCACATTAACGAGACTTGTGCCCCCAGCATGACTTGTATTGGTTGGTTGCACATATCCAAAATTACATGTAAAGGTTGGTGTTTGGTCGATAACATGACTCACAGAGGCTATAGACCTATCGTCTGTATGACTAGCAGCGACTGGAATTTTTTCCCCCAACATCACTTGCAGAGGTTGGGTGCTGGTCTTCAACATGACTTACAGAGGTTGATGACCTATCTATTTCGTGATAGTGATTTCTTCTTCCTATTCTTTCCCTTTCTATTTCATTTAAACTTTCGGTTAATAGTGGCAATACTTTCACTAGAGAAGGTAGAAGGAGGAGGAGAATATTTTGTTGACGAAGGAACATCAACATGGTTCCCATGACATAAGGTGATTAATTGAGAAGCATCAAGAGAATTAGGGACATTTGGAATGGTACCCAACCAAACTGGCAGTCCCACGTTCAACCCAAGAATGTACAACGTGGCCATCAAAGGGACACCAACATTTCCGAAGAGATTAAAAGCACAAGAATCCCCTTGCGAAGGGGTTGTTTGGTTGGTATCGTCAAGAACTTTAGACATGAATATATTATGCATATGTTAGGGTCCTAACCCGCACATAGGTAGAACAATATATTTAGATGTAATAAAGGTCAATATTAATAAGGCCTTGCAATAAAATAGAATAAGTTGAATGCAAGAAGACCTAATAGAAGCTTTCCAGAAGGATCTTCCTCTAGATGCTTCTTTTGATAGACATACTTAGTATAAATAGGAGTCGAGGGTATGAGAACCATAGCTTGGATATTATTGTAATAGAGCTCTACTCAACTGGAGGTTTTCCCCTTGAAGAGGCCCGTGAACATTGCTTTCAGAATCAAAGTGATATTTATGTTGTTATTCTTATATCATTTCAGTGCTATTGTGGTGATTGTTTTGGTTATATTGTTGTTATTTTTCCATTTCTAGCATTTTATTTATGTTCTGCATACTTTTTATATATGGTATATTACAAGTGGTATCAGAGAACTTTCCTTGACAGAAAGTGTGGGTTAATTTTTTTTTTCAGGGTTGAGACATATTTCGACATCTTTAAGCCACAGAGATCTATTGTTACGCACATAAACCCATGGTTGATGGATTCATACATGCAAGAAATACAAGTAGTACTTAAGCACACATCTGTTGGCCACCCTTGTAACCCCTGTTGGGACCCCTTCGAGTGGTAGCGCATCAGACAACACCTGTGTATGGATCAACCTAGATTACCTGAATCCCTCATTAGATAAACCGATCAATCACCTAACTACTATAGTGCCACCGAGAATAGTGCTCGGGAAGATACTCTCTAGTACCTGGGTAGTCGGATAGTATAACTAAGGGTACAGTCTATCCTCCTTAGTTAGTGCCCTGAGATATTGAGTTAAGTACTATTGTTGGACCCTGCACGTATATCAGAGAGCTATAGCATAGGGAAAACCCTTGTCTGTAGAACCCTTGAATACCTAACCCTTGGGGACAGAAACATAAACAAATTAAAACAGACAAGATCTATTGCCGCACAACTGTGTTCGGGTTGCCAAATCACTACACATTTCTTCCTGGTTAAGCATTTGGGCATTTCATCACTGCAGTATTCTTCACCATTATTTGAGACCTATTCCATTGGATTCATCTGTTCACCCTTATCACATTCATACATATCATTTTTTGGCAAAAGTTTTGACCCCACCCGCCCCTTTTCGGTTCCCTCGTCCTCATGGCCCATACCCGTAGCCAAGACTTGGAAGCTCACTTCAATACCTTGCAATCTAGTCTCACTGAGACCTAACAAGAAGTGAAACAACTTAGTGCCAATGTTGTCGCCATCAATACAACCATGCAATCCTTAATGGAGGAAATCAAACAAGACCTGACCACCCAGCTTGAATCTGTCTTTTCGTCACTCTGCACCAAGCTTTATATCCTTACAGATAAACCTTCCTCTGACTCACCTCCACATACTGAAGGTGAACATTTCTCTCATTCCCATAACTTTTAGCACCATCACTTTCAACATGACCTACGCCTTTCACGGGTGGATGTGACCAAATTTGATGGCTCGGACCCCACTAGTTGGGTAACCCAAATGGAACATTATTTCTCTTTATACGACATTACAGATGACTTGGAAAAACTCCGGTATGATGTTCTCCATCTAGATCAAGAAAGTTGGCAATGGTGGCAATGGAGAAAAACTTCTCGTCAAGGGTATATTGCTTGGACACACTTTGTGGCAAAGCTTTATGAATGCTTTGACACTGATACCAACCATTTGGTCCATTTGACAAAGTTGAAACAATCAGGAACAGTGGAAGACTTTATAGCTGCCTTTGAGAACCTAGCTTTTCGGACAGAGGGCATGTCTGATGCCTTTTTCCGATAGTGTTTTATTAGTGGCCTCAAGGATGAGATTCAGACCCATGTCCTCATGGCTCAGCCTTAGAGTTGGGTGGAGGCTACTAAAAGAGCTAAAGAAGCACAACAGGTTGTATCTTCTCAAAACCGAAAACCCTCCTTTATCCATCGCCCTAAACCAGTAAATCCCACTACTCCCTCCACTCCACTAAAGATCCAAAAATTGACCAGGGATGAAATGGATAAATGCCAACTCAAAGGTCTTTGTTATAATTGTGATGAAAAATATTTCCCAGGCCACAAGTGTAAGGAACAAAATATTTTTATGGCCATCTACGAGGATATTTTGGAAGAGGATGTTGAAACTCCCCTTGTGTCTGATTCACCTAAAGCCACTGACATAATCCCTCCCTCAGACCCTCCTGAAGTAGAACTGGTCATTTCCCTCAATTCTCTCACTGGCTTCTCTACTCCCCAAACCCTCAAGCTAATCGATTACATCAAGCATCGGAAGGTCATCATTCTGGTTGATAGTGCAAGCACCCATAATTTTATTCATCGCTGCATTTCCCAAGAAACTCATTGCTACATCCATGAAATCAATAATTTCCAAATCATGATTGCCATTGGTGGCTCCATGAAATGTAGAGGGCATTGTGAAAATGTGTGTCTCCAAATTGGTGACTACCACTTGAAATCTCATATTTTTTCTATCGACATGGGAGGTTGTGAAATTGTGTTGGGTGCAGACTGGCTAAGGACTTTGGGTCCCATTCTCATGGATTTTAAAGAATTAACCATGCAATTCTACCAGGAGGGCCACCAATATAAGCTCCAAGGCATCACTCTGAGTTCACTTGAGATCATTAGTTCTGATCGCATGGAAAATCTACTCAAAAAAGGTCATTCTGGTGTTATTGCCCAACTCCATGCCATACAAGCATTAGAGGCACCCTCGATGCCACAAGACATCCAAGCCATCCTTTATAAACATCAAGTGGTCTTTTCCACTCCCTAAGGACTCCCTCCTTCCCGTGGTGTTCATGATCATTCCATTCCCCTTGTACCCGGAAGCCTTCCTCCCAATATCCATCTCTATCGTCACCTCTTTTCCCAAAAAAATGAAATTGAGAAAATGGTCCAAGAACTCCTTAATGCAGGCATTATCCACCCTAGTACAAGCCCCTACTCTTCTCCAGTGGTTATGGTCCTGAAGAAAGAAGGTTCTTGGTGAATGTGTCCTGACTTCCGTGCCCTCAACAAACTTACCATTAAAGAAAAATTTCCCATTCCTGTCATTGATGACCTCCTGGATGAATTGAGTGGTGCCCAATTCTTTACTAAACTTGATCTTCGTTCGGGCTACCACCAGATACATATGAAAGAGGTAGACATTCCCAAGACTTCCTTTAGAACTCATGAGGGCCACTATGAGTTTTTGGTCATGCCCTTTGGCTTGTGTAATGCCCCCTCCACCTTCCAAAGCCTCATGAATCATGTCTTTCATCCTTTTATCTGTCATTTTGTCTTAGTTTTCTTTGATGATATCCTCATCTATAGAAAAACCTGGACAAACCATCTTGCTCATGTGGATCAAGTTCTCCATCTACTCTCTTAGCACCAACTTTTCTTGAAATAGTCTAAATGTGCTTTTGGCACCTTAGAAGTAGAATACTTGGGTCATCTGGTTGGCAAGGATGGCGTCAGGATGGATCCTAAAAAGATTGAAGCTATGCAAGACTGGCCTCACCCAAAGACTCTCAAAAGTCTGCATGGATTTTTGGGCTTAATAGGGTATTATCGCAAGTTTGTTAAGAATTATGGAAATATTGCAGCACCTCTCACTGCTCTCCTAAAAAATATCTCTTTCACTTGGACTCCATCCACTGCTCAAGATTTTCCAACCTTGAATATGGCCATGTGCACCACTAGAGTCCTGACCCTTCCTGATTTCACAAAGGCCTTTTTCCTGGAATGTGATGCCTCAGGGAAAGAAATTGGTGTTGTCCTTATGCAAGAGGGTCGGCCTTTGGCCTTTACTAGCAAGCAACTATCTGAAATAAATCTGGGCAAATCAATCTATGAAAAGGAAATGTTGGTTATTCTACATGTCATTGATCTATGTCACCCTTATCTATTGGGGCAACGTTTCCAAATTAAGATAGACCATCAAAGCCTCAAGTATTTTCTGGAGCATTGCATTTCCTCCCCGGAGCAACAAAAATGGGTGACTAAGCTCTTTGGATATGATTATGAGATCATTTACAAGAAAGGAAAAGACAATGTGGTTGCGGATGCACTTTCCTAAAAATATGCATATGAAGGATCCCTTTTTTCTCTTTCCTTCATTGTACCAAATTGGCTCCAAGCTATTCACCAGGAATGGCTACAAGATCCCAAAAGTTTGCATCTGATCCAACAATTGATGTCTAATGCTCCAGCTTCCCCAGGGTACTCTTGGCTCCATGATGAGCTTCGATACAAAGGCCCTTTGTATTTAAGTAAACAATCAAAGCTTAAATCCATGATACTTTCTAAGCTTCATGCTACACCCACAGCGCGGCACTCCGGGTTCACCAAAACCTCTGACAGGGTCAAACGTTATTTTTTGGGGGATGGTATGAAATAGGAAATTCATAATTTTGTCACTAAATGTGATGTGTGTCAATGCAACAAGGGATAAATAGTCAAATCTCTGGGAACACTACAACCGCTTCCGATTCCACCTTCTATTTGGAAGGATATCTCTATGGATTTTATTAATAGCTTACCCAAATCGGGAAATAAATCAGTCATCATGGTGCTTGTTGATTGCCTTTCCAAGTATGCTCATTTCTGCACTCTTCAACACCTGTTTACAACATCCACGGTGGCTCAAATTGTCATGGATTAGGTCTTCAAGATTCATGGCATGCCACACTCTATTGTTTCTGATCGCAACCAACTTTCACAAGCAATTTTTGGCAAGAACTGTTCAAGCTACAAGCCACCCAATTGCATCTCAGCACAGCTTATCAACCTAGACTGATGGTCAAACGGAAGTTGTTAACATGTGTTTGGAAACATATTTGAGGTGTTTTTCCTCGGAAAAGAAAAATCAGTGGGCTCAATGGTTACCCCTAGTTGAATGGTGGTACAACACTTCATACCATACAACTACACACATGACTCCTTTTGAAGCAGTATATGGACATAAGCCACCTTCAGTTCTCTCACACTTACCTAGCGTCTCGAAGGTCCAGGCGGTTGATCAAACACTTATAGTTCAAGAGGATATTCTTCATACCCTCAAAGAGAATTTGGTCATGGCACAAAATCGCATGAAGCAACAAGCAGATCAAGGTCTCTCTGAACATCAATTTGCAGAAGGGGATCAGGTGTTTCTTCAAATGCAACCTTACAAGCAAACTTCCCTCAAGGCTGAGCATTGTCAGAATCTAGCGCCCAAATTTTATGGTCCTTATACCATTCTCAAGTGTGTGGGACAAGTAGCTTATTAGTTAGCTTTGCCCAGTCATTTGAAGCTACATCTTGTTTTTCATGTTTCATGCTTAAAGAAGATGATTAGAACTAAGTGCCAAATTCAAACCAACCTTCCCGAGTTAGCTGAAGAAGGATCCATTTGGATCCATCCACAAGCAGTTTTGGACCAGCTTGAGCGTTTCCTGTGTCAGAGAACCATCAAGGAAGTGTTAGTCCAGTGGAAAGATACAACTTTACCAGATGCCACTTGGGAACCAACTACCATTCTGCAACAATTTCCACATCTCAAGCCTTGAGGACAAGGTTGTTTTTAAGGGGGAGGACATGTTAGGGTCCTAACCTGCATATAGGTTGAACAATATATTCGAATGTAATAAAGGTCAATATTAATATGTCCTTGTAATAAAATAGAATAAGCTGAATGTAAGAA
Source organism: Picea mariana (assembly GCA_032191745.1). Lineage (NCBI taxonomy): Eukaryota > Viridiplantae > Streptophyta > Pinopsida > Pinales > Pinaceae > Picea > Picea mariana. The sequence continues at coordinate 190,406 of JASDQU010101159.1, forward strand.
GACCTAATAGAAGCTTTCGCTTCTAGAAGGATCTTCCTCTAGATGCTTCTTTTGATAGACATATTTAGTATAAATAGGAGTCGAGGGTATGAGAACCCTATCTTGGATATTATTGTAATATAGCTCTTCTCAACTGGAGGTTTCCCCCTCGAAGAGGCCCGTGAACATTGCTTTCAGAACCAAAGTGTTATTTATGCTGTTATTCTTGTATCATTTCAATGTTATTGTGGTGATTGTTCTGGTTATATTGTTGTTATTTTGCCATTTCTAGCATTTTATTTCTATTCTGCATACCTTTTATATTTGTTATATTACAGCATAGGTTCTCCCCTTTCTGGATCATTCAAGTCTTTAAAATTATCACACACTGACTCTGGTGAACCAGTAGTATAAAGAAAAACAACGCCTATAAAGAGGCAGCTCCACGTTTCTAAGCGGAAGACCAAAAATTCCTCATGGCCAATGGAGTGGGTGATCTACCACCTTAGGTCAAAGACCCAAAAAAATGACGGACTAACTCATTATGGAAAACTAGGGAGTACAGAGCACACCACTAAAAGTTCATAAAGGTAAATCAAGCAGACAACTAACTAGTGTGAAGGACAGTTACACCAATCAACACTAGAGAAACTTACTGGTGCAAGTGCAACTCAAACACGGAAGAACCCTCTGGGTATACTCTGCAAAGCATGATCCGATGTCCACCCTAGGTACCATGGTATATCCCTGCAGTGATCCGTGTAAGTCTGTAAAAATTGGAAACTAGGTTGCTAGCTCGTATTCAGTCACCAGGAGGGTACAATCAACAATTGGACTGATTGTAATGAGCAGGATAACAAAGTCCGAATACCTTCAAAGGTATCGAAAGAAAATGGTCTGAAAGACAACATAGGATCTTGAACGGATTCGAGGTCCATGAAGCTCTATAGGAAAATGTGATCAGTATTGTTCCCGAGAAAGACCCTCAATATATAATCCCCACTACATTTGGTTTGTCTTTGGAGGGGTTATCTCCTCTACCTTTCCTCATGCGACCTCGTGTTTAACCCCTATGTTAGAGGGGGTTCTCAGATAACTCTTACAACATTGGACTTTAGACACTCTCTATCTCATAATCAAATTTTTGTTTTAGATGGCCTTGAAGAGTTTCCTCTTCAGACCTATTTCAAGGCCCTAAAATCCTAGACTAAGTGGTGAACCATACAAATAGAAAGTCTAATCTATTTTAAGTTAAGCGTTGATTTTATGGGATTGATTTACTCACATGATATGAATATGAAACTGATGTTGTTCAGACTCTTGCAAAAATGAAACTTATAAGAACACTAGCAAATAAAAATTTACACTAATGATTCAAATGAAAAGAGTTTCAAGGAAGAAAAAGCATGAACAATCCTTCAAATTTAAAAATGCAATCTTTTCTCCTTTCCATGCAAAATGCACAATGCAACTTTCGAGTGAAACAAAAGAGCAAATGAAAGGATTTTTTTTCTTATTTTTCTTTTGAAATGCTTTCAAGATGAGAAGAAAACACAACCCTATGCTAATTCTTTTTCTTTTTCAAATAGCAATGCAAATCAAATGCAAAGAAAGAAAGAGACCTACAAAACTAGGGTTTTTTTTATTATTATATTTTGTTCCAAACAAAGCAAAAATAACAAAATATGCTAAAAGAAACTGGAGAATACACGATTCATGGCCCACCCCGGCCATGCGGGGGATTTTTTTTTCAAATTGAAACTCATTTTTCTTAAAATTCAAGCTAGAAATAAGTTAAAATTGAATCTTTAACCCAATTGTAAGACCATTAATAGAGACCCTGTAAAGTCCAAAAAAGGCCTGAGAAACCCAAGGCTTTTGGTAGGAAAGAGAAAGAGACCTCTTTTTTTTAAAAAACCCTTTCAAGACACATAGACATGGGTTGTTGCACCAACAACCTGCATATGTATGCGGGATTTCTACTATGCAAACTACGTATGTAAGTGGGCTGAGCCAAAGCAGAGAGTGTACACCTCTGAGATTTTTCAAAAAGAAAAAGACTTGGTAGAATGAATGGGCAGGGAAAGATGGTAGGAACCTGGTACGTAACCAGAGACCCTTAAAAGACTCAGTGAACTTGATAAAAACTCAAAAGTCAATAAATAATCCAATTAAAGCGAAAAAACCTCCCTGTAAAACCCTAGAGAGACTCCCCAGTGGAGTCGCCAATTATTCTGGCGGGAAAATCCCCCTATAACTATACCAGGATTCTAAGTATAGACAGAGCTATGAACTCCTTTGCAAGAAAATCTAATTCCTAAACTACCCCAAACATTCCACAAAGATGAATAGAAAGTGATAGAAGAGTAAGTCAGAAGAAGTACCTTTGGTACAAACGTTTGATGCTGACCTCCTCGATCTTTGTTGCTTCCTTGGATGTTGGTCTCCTCCCAAAGTTGACCTGCATCAATTCTTAGGAAAACAAGGCTACAAATATTCTATCTCTACTAATCAATTAGGTTTAGATATAAATTGTTATGCATAAATCAAATGAAAGACATAAAGATATCATTTGGGACAGGGAAAAAATTCTTTTATTCAATATTCAAAGATTGGAAATTACAACCTTTGCAGGCCGACGCTCTGTGAACCTGGTCCGGGATCCTCTTAACTTTTCTCCAAGTGAACCTTCCAAATTCCTTCTCTCACCATCTGCTTATCACTCCAAGGGAATGGAAGAGATTGTATGGGAGAAAAAGGCTAGAGAGGGAATGTTGAGGTAAGAACTCAAAAAAGGCTGCAAATACTTGGGCAAGGAAGGAAAGGGATTTGGGTAGAGTTTCACCATTCTAATGCTTGATGATGGAATGAGACCCCAAGACCTCATTTTATATGGAAAAATGATAGTTATTCAGTTTGGGGACGGTCTATAGCAGGTGAATTGGTTGGGAAACTGACTATAGCCCGTAAAATCCATTGAATTCCTTGCAACTTTTTAATTTTTGCAAATTTTGGAGGTACATGCGGGTTGTTTATTATGCATCTAGCGTATGTACGCAGACTTTCTAGCATGCAACTCATGTATGTACTCAGGCAGTAGTGCAGCAGGGTGCGTACATGCAACAAAAAATGGTTTTTAAAAAAGAGTTCCTCAGCAAGAGTTTGGAAAAACGTGCAAGTAGAAAGGCCAATGCCATGTATGCATAGGTAGGGAATTTTAGGGCTATAACACATTTGGGATTTCCTTCGAATCACAACCTTATTTACAGCTTGAAAACTTAGATTTGAAATATATCTTTTATATTGAAATTAATTCTATCGAATATTAAGATGCCAAGAAGTTAAATATTTTACAATATTATGAATATAGTGCTTCGGTAGTAGGTAAGAAAAAAATATAAAATACCATTATATATTTCTTTCCATTTTTTCTTTTTCTTTTTTTTCAACTATTTAGTACATTTCTCTTATAATATATTGTAATACTCTAAAAAAACAAAATCTAACCATCAATTTAGTTTATAGAACTTCAAATTTCGATACCAAATGAAATATTTTTAAATGAATCACCAAACAATTTTATTTTATTACGATGATGATTTCCAAATATACGACTTATTTTTTTAAAGATGTAATATAATTTATGTTTTGGATTTTTTTGGTATTTTCTCTTATTAATTTTACTTTAAATTCAACTCAGAAATTATTGGAATTGTAGATTTGAGTGGTTGAATCTGTAACATTTAAGTGTTCCAAGGGTTTTTAAGGTATTGAATTTATTTATACATTAAAAAATGCAATTTAAACAACAATTATTACCAAAAAAATATAAAACTTAAAAGGTTTAAACTATGCATTTTTAAAAGTTGTTTGGGGGAGATGCTGAGATGTTAGCATTATAAGTCATGAGTAGATAAGGCTACATTTAAAAAAATAACAATAATAAAAATAAAGTCAATTCAATTAAAAAATAAAAAATAAGATAACAATAATAAAAAATAAAAATAATAATAAAAAAAAAATTACACTTATCATGTAAAACTTGAAGTGGAAAACTTAACATGGAACTAGATGGATATGGGTACATGGATATTGACATCTTGCCAGGAACCATATTTGAACTCGTGGCACAAGGATTTTCAGTCCTCTTCTCTACCAACTTAGTTATCCCAACTTTTCCCTGTGGATCATCCAGGTACACAGTTTTCACTTGTGTCAACTAAAAATAAGGAAAAAAGGTTTTTTTTTTCCAGTTTTGAGAATGATCTTTATCATTTTCAATATGGAAGTCACTAATATGAGAAAAAATGGATTGCGATCGAATAATTTCCAAATGATTTCATCTATGTGGATCATATATCACATAATGAATTTATAATATGATCAACTTATTATCTAATCAACTCAACTTGTCATAGGATGGATGGATAGATTCATGTTCTAATTTCTTCTCTTCATGAATAAAGAAAATAGTGAGGTAAAAGAATCGAGAAGTGAGAATGGATTCGAGCTAATGGAATTGAAGAAAATAGATTAGTCGTTCAGGAACGAATCTATGTGGGGATAGAGGGACTTGAACCCTCATGGTCTATAAAGCCAATGTATTTTCCTCCTACTGCAATTTTCATTGTTGTTGACAAAAGAGATTACACTTTAAGAAATTAGATCTCTCTCAATTTTTGATAAATTAAAATTTAAGATAGATTTACATTATTACATAATCCAACACTTCAGGTTGTACATTGCACCTCGCTTATTCTTCCTAAAAATGGAATGGGTAGGAGTTTTTTAATAATTTTGGAAAGTTGCACAGGCATCGAGAAACTAAAAACATGACAGTAGACCATGTGGAAAATGTGAGGACTCTGCCAGGAAATTCAAGAGGGAACATGTTTAGCAGAGGGCATGATGTGGTGACGCAAATTCCTTATTTTTTTTATTGAGTAGGTTAGATTCTGTATTGTTTTTCTGAAATTTGGTGATCCCATAAATTAAAGTGTTAATTAATTTAGAATTTTGATTGATTTTCAATTTATGTTTTTATCAAATCAATATCTTTGTATTTAATTTAATTGTTAAAGTATTAATGTTTTTTATATTATTGTGTAAGTATTAATGTTTTTTTTATATTTTTTAATTTATAAGAGTGAGTTTATAATTTTATTTTTTTGAACATTTTAGTGATTTAGGTTGTTTTAAAATAAATCAAAATCATTAAAAATAAACTTTTATGGTTAGTGTTCTTATAAATTATAAGAAATTACCAATTTTAGTAAAATTTCTATCTAACAATTTTTTTTAATAAAAAAAATGGAATTCTTGTACTTACTCACTCTTCTATATGTGTGTGTGAGAGATATTTATTTCACTTTATAACATAACTTAGATTCGAATATAAATATCAAATTCTTTTGCATCAAACTTCTTCTAAATCTTGTCAATTGGGTCTAGCCCGAGTGGTTTTGGGATGGAGTGTTATCCTCCCCACCAAGGTTCTATTCCAGTAAAGTGACATGTTGAGCTCATACACAGGGTCTTCACTCAATGAACTTTTGAGTAAACTTGTTACATAGCACATGCCTTGGTGGAATATTAAAGAATACCCTTAATTTCACCAAATATTGATAAATTCTTCCCCAAATCCTTTTTTTTTGGACCCCCTTTCAATACATATTTCCATTAAAAAAACCCTTATTTTTACTAGATACCCCTCAAATACCTAGAAAACCCCTTGTACCTTGCACCTCCTCCCCAATAAATAAATAATAATCTAATTTTAAGGTCACGACCAAGCCAAACACTAAATTGGTGTATGAGACCCCTTTGTTTGTGGGACAAGAGACCCCCTCCACCCAACAATTTGACTGGTAAAGTATACAAAGGTATACATGCCCTACCCCCCTACATATTTGAATTTGTGACCTCTTAAGAGGAAACACATTTTATTAACCTATAAACCCTCTAGTACCTTGCATCTCCTCCTCAATACCTACTATATTTTGACTTTATTTTTCACAATTTTAAAACCCCTTTTAGGAATGAAAATAAGATATTGGTCAATAAGGTGAAGCCCCATGAGCTCATAATGAGTATATTGTTGTAGCAACACAATATAAATAATATGGTTAAATATGTTTAATTATGACGCACTCTTAAAATTATTTTTATTAGATACCCCTTTTTATACCCCTCAATACCTATAAACACCCTACTACCGTGCACCTCCTCCCCAATACCTACAATATATTGACTTTGTTTTTCACAATTTAAAAACCCCCTTTATGGATGAAGTGAATGAGGTGAAGCCCTATGAGCTCATAATGAATATATTGTTGTAATGGAACAACATAAATAATAAGGTCGAATATGTTTAACTATGAAACACTCTTAAAATGACAATAAAAATATTTTTAATACTAGTATGATCCTGAGTTAGGTTATGTGTGATGGTGGGATTAATCTTGTATAAAACTTCCCTTAAGTGGTGGAGCTATACAAAAATTCAAAATTTCCATGAATTTAGAATTATGTAAACCCCTAATGACATTGTTCTATCATACAATGATCTTGAATCATAATAAAACTTTATTCATGCTTGAAATGTTTATTGATTTTTTTATTATCAAATTTACAAATTAAAAGAGAATTCAATTGTTATAAAATTAACTCACTCCTATACATAAGCTAAATATAATAAGTCAATTGGGTCTTGATTGTATGGTTGTTGGATGGAGTGTTATCCTCCCCACCCAGGTTCTATTCTTGTTACTGGCATGTTGAGCTCATTATGAGTAAATTGTTGTAACAACTTTGATCCTATTGTTGATATGACATTCTCCAACAACAAGCGAATGGTTGTGATCTAAGACAAAAAAAAGAACTAAATAAAATAAAAATGGAAAAGGAAGAGAGAGAGAGAGGAATTGTGACTAAAAGGTTAGTCTCTTGGCCTTTCCATTACACCCCGACTCTCCTTTCCATTACACCCAAACTCTCCTATATATCATTGTAACTTGACTCTCAAAGGGTCTTTTGGCCAAGGGGAATATGAACAAAGAACCATGAGTTTCATTGTAACTAGAGATTGCCGAAATAGAGGCTAAACGACCATTCGAATGTTGGTCTCCCATTTGAGTTTCCAAGGTAAAATATGTGTTTCAATTATGTGTGTGATTTTATTGATGTGATGGAATTTCATTTACAGTGGCATTTAATGGATTGTTTTGATAATATCTGTATGGTGTTGATGTTAAATTATATGTTAAATTCAATATGTGAGTGATTGGAAACTCTTCTTTGTATTTCAAACAATACTCGTGTTTATATTAATGGTTTGGAGATGCATTCACAATTGAAATTCTATTGATTTCACCCATGGTTTCATTTCCATTAGTTTATGATGGATACTAACAACTCTCTATTACACATCTTTAATCTTACTATGATATTTGAGATCAAGTGCTAGCATGAGATAGTTGGTGCAATTATCTAGTAGAGTTTCTAAATTTAATTTCTAGGTAATAAAAAAATTCAATCCTTCATACTATTGACATCATAACCCAACATTCATATAGTACTTGAGATATTACTTGAGGATGTATGTCGTTTATTCTACTCAAAGAGGGACATGTTGGATAGTTGGTTGTCATTGATGTCAAAATATTTGATGGGTGCATTTGAAGAAGTCTACAAGAAGGCCCCAGAGGTGTGGTCATGAATCCCTAAGTTATTTGGGGAATAAGGACATGACAAAAAGTGTAAATGTAGGTAAAAAAACTCATATATGGATATTCCTCATCATGTCATTTCCAACGGTAGGTAGTACGTCACGTAGTTCCTCACAGTTGAGGGGTTATGAGGTCATGAAGTTGGAATCCCCGAAGAATGGTTAAGAAGCCCCTAAATGGTTGCAACAAGAAGTTACAAGTCATTAATTAACATTTAAAACAATTATAATAGGCCAGCCCTAGATATAAGTAAAGAAGTCACTTGGAAAAGTATAAATATACTTCAAGAAGCTTCTCATTTGTACAAGCAAGTTTATTGAATATCTATCAAGTGGGCAAGTGATCTATTGGCTAATATGAGACGATGAATGTGAAGTAGCAAAGGAGAGATAAGTTGAAAGTTTCATGATTGTAGACGTGAGCGAGGGTTTCTGAAAAACCATAGTTTGGATGACCCCCATGGGTTAGACTACTAGTGTCCCACGAGGCACCCCCACAGTTCAGTTAGTTCCCATTATATGAGGCCCCGCGTGAGGACAGTCTTTGTCCAATGAGGCTAAAACAAATTTAAGGAATGATTCTTGTACTAGGTTGTTGATGCCAAGAAAGGTATGTCTATATGAGATCTGATACAACATGGTGACTACAGGTTTAAAGGTATGTCTATATTCATTTTTTGAGGGTTACATTTTGGTGAAGTTATGGTGCATGCTTGAGGCATGTCTTTGGTATCTTATTGAGACATTGGTACATTATTGAGACACATATTATGTGCATGGTGTTGGCACAGGGGCAGACATGGTGTTCAATGCTTCAAAAATGAACCAACAAAACCCTAACTACCAGCCCTTTCGGAAACACCTACGAAGTAGATGGAGTCTCGCCCAAGGTAGAGGAAGGGGTGGTTGTAGGAATCAAGTGTATACAACCTAGATGGGACATAGATCTATGATTACAACACTCTAACAAAGAACTTAGAAGTTATCATTCATTAGTATTTAACCCTTGTTGACATTGCATGTATAAACCCTAATTACAGAGCAGTGCAGTATTCAATAAGATCTAACATAGTCAAGCACTTAGCACAGATAAACAGATCAGATATAGCATTCATTCACATTACTAATCACTATGCTACTATATCATATGCATCTAAACATACATAAAGGTAACAACACTGAGCATAAATCACATCAATCGCATAGAGAAACCATAACACAGGATATACGTGGTTCACCCTCAGGGTGGGACTACGTCCACCAAATCTTCTTCTTCTTTATTATCTTCTGTCAATATCCTTACATGCAAAAAGCATCAAAACCATCTCCGCATACAACAAGAGATCTACGTGCACCTCACCAGATCCTCCTTCCCCAAGTAGATCTAGGTACAGAGCCTTACACAGTTTGCGCACAAAGCACTACAAATGACTTGCTCTTAGCTCTGCGAGTCTCAACATACAATATGCACAAAGCCTCTTACAATCTCTTGCACTCAACATAACACCGCGTACACCACCTTACTTACATTACCTAGCTTTCTATTTATACTTTACAAAATGGGCCTAAACATGGGTAAACCCATGGGCCGACATTCCCATACCTGTTACATAAACCCAAAACCCAAAAAGTGCGCAAAAGGTGGTGAGATCTCATGATATCCGCTTCACCTAGCGCTCCATCTTCGACCAGCCTATCGAAGTCCCAAAATTCATCAAACATGACCAACGTTTCCACAAAACCTGGTCAAGGGCCAATAGGCCCCCAACACTCACCTGTGACTCATCCTGATTCACTATGATCTGGGTAACTCGACCTCAAACGCCTCAAGTTTGGCTCGAGCTACTTCAACCTGTTGCTTCACCAGAGCCTCTTGCTCGGTGGACTCTTGAATAACTTTCTTGTTCACAGGTCCTACCAAGTATTGTTCCACCGATGTGACCACTTGTTCTAGTTGTGCACCTTGTCCTTCAATTTACTCAAAAAGTGTGCAGGCTTCATCCTACACTGGTTAGAGCCTCTAGGTCACTTCCACGACTTTACTTTGGATGGCATGGACCTATTGCTGAACCATGCACTATTCTTGGGACCTTTTCATTCTCTCAATTGTTGACGGTGGCTTCAACTGTGCTTCCACTGTTGTTGCTTGCTTCTTTGCTTCCTAGAGTTGTGACTCCAATGTCTTTAATTCAGGGTCCTCTACAAGGCACTCGTAGGTCTGTGCACCTCGACAACTGAGCTATTTTCATTCCAAGGCTAATGCCTTGATTCTCTCAACTATGCTCCTGGCAGTTTCCTCTCTCTAATCTTGCACTTCCTATGGAGTGCTTGGCACTTCTTGTAGCTCCAGTTCTGCTACTCTCTATTGAAGTTGTTGAATGGATTCAGCAAGCTTCGCCACTTGACTCTCCACTGGGTCTTCTTCTATCTATTGTAATACCATCACAGAGTGAAGTGCTCTAGTGATTGCTTCTTTAACTCCAACCTGCTCCATGAGAAGTTGTTTTTCCTTCTTCTGAATTTGCACTCTATCCTCTTCGAACTTCACCTGGAGATCGTCGTTTTCCTGTTGTGAAACCCATCATTACTCTATGGATTCCTATTTTTCTTGCTTTAGGGACTCTGTGGCTTGTTCTTTTTCCTCCTGGACATGATGAAGGTGAGCTTCAGTCAAGTCTGCTAATCTGCAAAGTTGGGCAGGCTCATCTCCCAACTCAATTCCTTCAGATGAAGGTGGTGTAGTAGACACTGCGTGGCTGGAGTAGAGGGCTTGTTGTACCCCTTTCATTTCTGCTTCCATTCTATCATACATGGTCTCTTGCTTTTCTTTGCTTCTCTATAAGATATCCTCCGAGGTGTCTGACACAACTGCAATGATGAAGTCAATGTCATCCATCATGAGTACAGTCTGAAATGGTGGTTTTTTAGCTTTTGATTTCTTTCGCAATGTAGGTTTCGTGGGGGAAACCTTTCTTTTCTTGGATTTCTTAGCCTCATCAATGGGATCCTTAGGTGGTGTTACTTCACCCTGCTTCTTCTTATCCTCTTCTCTGTTTTCTTCTTCTTCTACTTCATCACCACCTCCTCCTTTAGGTGAATCTAAAGCGGTCTCTTCTGATGCATTGTTCAGCTCCTATACCTCTTCCTTCTTCTTCCTTCTACTATTGTCGGGTGCATCATACTCTTCATGAGTGACCACAAGACTTCCAATGAGGTTGGAGTCAGACAGTTCTTCATGGTCGACTAGTATAAGGGGTTTTGTAGGCCATTCCTTAGTTATTTCTTCCATGTCCTCCTCTGTGAGCTTATAGTAGGATTGGAGTTGTTCTTTATGTTCGTCTGCATGTGCAGTGATATAAATAAAATGTCTATCTACGCAGAACTTCACAATGGGCCTAAGCCTGTGCAGGGTATTCAACGTCATGCAAGGGAAAGACTCAAAATCCCTCTTTAGCTATAGGTAATAGGTGTGGAACACCGCGTTTGACTGCCATTTCTTTTCCATGTTGCTCGAATACCAGAGCATAGTGAACTTCGCAGCAAGGGGTTCAGATGGCTCAATTTCAGGGAAGGTCACTCCTTCCGACATCTCCCAAGCAATGAAGGTGATGAGGATCAGCAACCAACTAAAATGGAACTCATAGCACTGATCCTAAGCTTCGCGAAAGTTTTGTTCTAACTGGTTGACAAGGTAGCTTCCCTAGTTCATTTGTAGTACTTCCACACATTTTCCTATGATGTTGACAACAAACCCCGTGACCTGGATGAGTCTTTTTTTCCAGACTAGCTTACCAGCAATCAACTGGTAGGATAGGTGCACTGTGCCATTCTGGATGGAGGCTACCTTGTAGCCCCGATTCCCCTTTTCCACATTGCCATAGGTGTCTTTGATTGTCTGTGTCAAGGCGCGGTCTGTAGCCTTCCCTGGGTAAAACTCTTGTGGGTCTGGTCCTTTCATGTGTAATCCAGTGATCCTATGGATCATCATTGGATCTACAGTGATGCGTCTGTCCAGCCATAGATAACCACCATGGAAGCATGACAGAAGGATCTTAACGCACGTTGGGTAAGTCTTCCACATAGGGTTACCAATTTTCCTTTAAAAAATCCTATTCCTCCCAATGAAGGAATCATAGCTGGATTTCCCAAAATTTCCCAAGTTATTTCTGTCATGATATTCACTTGTGTTTATGCATCTAATACACACTCTATGTCAAAGTCTCCTATTCTTGTTTCTATGCACTCTTTTTCTTTTAAGATCTTTGATAAGTTGATGTCTCTATGATCATTGAGGGTTTCTTTCATCTGCAACAGTACAATCTCTGATTCTTTCTGGGGTTTTATCATATCCTTAGTTTCTTGGCCTTTCTCATGGTTTTCTTGTCTCATATTCATATTTTCAACTTTAGCAATCATTCTAGGGCAATCCAGAACTTCATGTCTAGTAGCTTTGCAACAAAGGAAAATAGGACCTCTACCAGGGTATTCTTTAGCAAGGTGTCCCGGTCTTATACAACTATAACAAAGAGCTAATCCTCTCTTTCTCTTGAACAATCCCCAACCTTTCCTTTTTTGCGCACTAGGATCACAGTGATGAACCTGCAAAAAATTCTTTCTAGGATCCTACATCCATTTGTTAGTCCAACAACTCTGTCTATGCATAGGGATAACATATCTTTAACTATTTCTATCAAATCTATTCATATCATATCTTCTTTCTTCTAGTTGTGCCCTAGTATTCAGACTAGGACTAAATCTATTAAACATACCTAGATCCACTCTTTCGAAGAAAAATTTTCCACTTATCTTACCTTTATCAGAGCACAGAGCTTTAAGATCTTACCTCTTTTCTTCAGATTTGATTCCTTTCTTAGCACACAGCTTCTCAAGTCAAGTAAAATAATGTGCACTTGGGGAAATAGATCTATGCACAAAGATTTCTCCTTTCTTCAGTTCCCAGCAATCACAGTTTCAGGTCCCGAAAACAGAACCATTTGTTGGCACAGGGTCAGACCCGGGGTTCAATGCACCAACAAAACCCTAATTACCAGCCCTTTTAGCAACACCTGCAAAGCAGATGAAGTCTCACCCGAGGTAGAGGCAGGTGTGGTTGTAGGACTCAAGTGTCTACAACCTAGCTAGGAAACAGATCTGTGATTATGACACTCTAACAAAGCACTTAACAATTATCATTCATTAGTATTTAACCCTTGTTGACATCACAGGTATAAACCCTAATTACAGAGTAGTGCAGTATTCAATAAGATATAACACGTTCAAGCACTTAGCATAGATAAACAGATCATATCTAGCATTCATTCACATTACTAAGCACTAAGCTACTATATCAATTGCATCTAAACATACATAAAGGTAATAGCACTGAGCATAAATCACATCAATCACACAGAGCAACCATAACATAGGATATACGTGGTTCACTCCTAGCGTGGGGCTATGTCCAATAACTCTTCTTCTTATTTATTATCTTCTGTCAATCTCCTTACATGCACAGAGCATTAAAACCAGCTCCACATAGGACAAGAGATCTGTGCTCACCTCACCAGATCCTCCTTCCCCGAGTAGATCTAGGTATAGAGCCTTACACAGTCTACATACAAAGCACTATAGATGACTTGCTCTTAGCTCTGCAAGTCTCGACATACAATATGCACAAAGCCTCTTACAATCGCTTGCACTCATCATAACACTGCATACACCCCCTTACTTACATCGCCTAGCTTTCTATTTATACTTTACAAAATGTGCCTAAGCATGGGTAAACCCATGGGCCTACATTCCCATACCCGTTACATAAACCCAAAACCCAAAAAGTGAACAAAAGGTGGCAATATCCCACGATCTCCACTCCGCCTAGCACTCCGTCTTTGACCAGCCTGTCGAAGTCCCAAAATTGGTCAAACATGACTAGCATTTCCACAAAACCTGGTCAAGGGCCAACACATGGTGTGAGGCATATTTTTGGTACATGTATGAGATACATTTCTTGGTGACATTTATGCATGTTTGAGATGGCACTTCTTTATTATTGATGTTTGGGCAACATCGAAAATAAATTCTACTAGATTAATAAGTAATAATATGATTATCAATTATTAAGAAATATTATTAATTATAATATTATTCATGTAGTAATATATTTATAATATAAAGTATAAATATATATAATAAAGTATAAAGTATAAATATAAAGTATATTTATATTATATGTATAATATAATATAAAGTATAAATATATTTATTACCCAAGGGACTAATCTCTTCATGGATGGTCACCATGGTCACCATATGTTCTTTATATATAGAACACTCATCATTGTAATAACATATCCATTCACATACATATATCATCTCTTATGAAAATTCAACATGGTATCAGAGCGGGACTGGACTTGACTCCCTCATAGGAGGACCCAGGAAAAAAATGTTGGGAGTGTTAAATTTATGGGGTTGTTTCAATCTATATGGAAAATATATTTACTGTTTACTCCTACCTAAATTATAGAAATAATTCCATAATGGTGGGCAGTAATTTCTAGTAAAAATGTCTAATTACCTAAATATGAGGAATGTACTGCATATTTACTTCTACCTATATTTATGCAAAGAATTGCATGAATTATGGAGGAACAATTTAACAAAGTCAAAAACTGTGTGGGTGGATTATAAACAAATTAATCTTTGGGTAGTTATGGGAGGTATTCTCCAACTATTTATAAGAAAGAAAATTTAATTTAATTTTAAATTTAATTTTCAAAGAGACATGTCTCTTTGGATCAATTTAATATTACTATAAAAGACACAACAATAGACACACATATTGTTTTCTCTCTCACACGTGGGAAGTGATCTAAGGAAGAGACTGAAGTTTCTAAGTAGTTGAAATTCTCTGAGTGTAATTACTTAGTGATTTTATAGAGTTTACTAAAGTAATATCGTTGGAAGTAATTACCACTTGCAGAAAATTGTGCTTGTCTAATTTAACACTAGAAAATCAACATGGTTAGTCGTATGACATCGAGTATATGATGGATGTGTGTTTTTCATAGTAGAAGATGTATCATTTCAAGGGTCACTATATATAGTTGTGCACAAGATAAATTGATCTCCTATAGGAGATGATTTTTGTTGTTCTTGTTTCTTGTTTCGGGAAGGTGACAGGTAATAGCTCCGAGAAGGAGCCATAATGACAGTTGCGGGAAGCAACATGAACCAAGACTATCTAGACATAGATTTTTGCACATCCATGTTATAAATAAGAAGAGGAGGTCAGCACATGTAGAGGGAGAAAATGACTCTGAATACTATATAGCCTCAGAGGGAGTGATGGATTCAAATTTTTTTTGCGGGAAACTAGATAGTCTCATGATGACATGTTGTAGCTATTAGAGAGCTACCCACTGGCCCTGGATTAATGATGTGAAGTCACTATGGATTTCCTTTGATGTATAAATTTGTGTTTCTGAAAGTCAATGATCATGAACTTGCATGGATGGTGACAGTGTTAGAGTATGTACTGGATATAATACCTTCCTCATTAAAAGGGAGTGTTGAGATTTTATGTAATTTCAGAAGTTATTCTTAAGTGTAAGAGAAACAATAGCTACTGAGTTTGAGATGGAAGATCTTGGGATTATGCATTACGTTTTCGGTCCCATAGTATGGCAGAGATAGGATGGGATATTTCTAAATCAAGGGAAGTATACAATAGAAATCCTGAAGAGTTTCCGGATGTTGGTTTGTAAGGCAATGGCTACACATATGGTATCAAATATGAATTTGCCATAGGGTATGACTTCGGAGACTGTGGATGTTAAATTATATAGGGATATGGTGGGTTCATTGATGAACTTGATGAATATAGACCGGATATATGTTTTTTTTTTAACACCATGAGTCAATATATGGAGCATCCCAGGTAGGTTTATTTGGTCGCAACAAAACATGTGATGAGGTACCTTAAGGGTACATTGGATTATGGTCTCAGGTATGTGACAGACCATGAGTTTGGGTTATATGGATATTCAAATTCATATTAGGCCAACAGTATTCCCAATCAGAAGATTACTTTGGTATATTGCTTCAGTTTGGCTCCAGTATGGTATCATGGAGAAGCAGGAAGCAGTTGTGTATAGAACTCAATACAACTGAGGTAGAGTATGTGGAAACATGTGAAACAAGTCATGAAGCAATGTGGCTTTGGAAATTACTGAATATTGGACTGAATTTGACTTGTAGGGAAGACCTACAAGAAGAGGATGACAAGACATGTTCTAGAGGAAAAGTGATGAAGTTAGCAGGTTGAAGATCCAGTTGATATTCAATGGTTGAGATGAAGTTGAACAATCAGTTTTGAAAGTAGTAATGATCAGGAGGCTACACCGGATGCCGAAATTAGTCATGTGTGACGCTTAGTACGGCTGGAGCTGCGTATGTGGCAACATGTGCAGCAAGTATTGAAGAAGTGTGGCTTCAGAAATTGTAGACTATTGGACTGAATTTGACTTGTACATAATACCTACAAGAAGAGGATGATGAGACTTGTTCTGGAGGAAAAGTGATGAAGTTAGCAGGTTGAAGATTCAGTTGATATTCATTTCTCTAGAGGGAGTTGGATGGTGAGTTCCAGAGGGAGATGGGTACTACAGTAAGGAGTAAGAGGCTCTATCGGATGTAGGAAGTAGTCATGTGTGTATTACGAGAAAACTCACTCTATGGCATGGGGTAAACCACAACATACGAAATGAAACGTGGAAATCAACTCTAATCCCAAGTATGCTATAAAAATGAAATGTTAACAGGACAAGATCAAGAGTCTACCTCATCCAGACATTTGATGAATACCATCATTGAGCACGCAACTAAAATATTTATGCCTGCAACTTGTCCTCAACAACCAAGAAACGCAAGAATATGGTGATAATATATAATGCTAGCATATGAAATAGCATAATCCATTAAAATTCATGACAAATACACCCATGGAATAATAATTCAAATATTTGCAAGATATCAATTGGACGAGAGAAGAGTATTTCTATTAAAAATTATCAAGAGAAGTCATGTACAAGTGACAAACTTCTGTAATGACACACATCAAAACCGAGAAACTAAGTCCCTTCAGCTGGGCCTTCACCACTTCAATCCTCCACCAAAGGCAAGCTCATATAAAGGAGATAATGAGGTTCTCCATGAAAGAAGGAAGATCTTGGGGGATGAACAATGTGTTCAGACTTTCAAGGATAAAGGGATGCAGACTCAATGTGGAGTGAAATTTCTCCAGAGTATCTTTGCTCTGAAAGTTTGAATTCTCTCCTCTTCCACGGCTTGGATATGGCTCAATTTATAGCCTTCAAATGGAATTGAAGGGCCAAGTTGGAACGTTTCCACTATATGGAAGGTCAAGGATCATGGATTCTATGACATGACATGGAAACCTGACACAATTTTTAATTTTGAGCACCAAACCCGATGTACGCGGGCTCTAATGGAAAAACCTATGTATATGCATGCTATGTAACTGGTAGGGCGCATATATGTGGGAAAATATGATTTTTTGGCTCTGGAAGGTACAACAATGGACTTCAAGTATGCATAGGTAAATGGAAAGGCCATCCAAGAAAGTTGCATGGGGTGAGGCAAAATTTTCTATAACAAATGCCCCCTAATGTGTGAGGTTAGAGGAGTATCTGCGATGGCTGAAATACATTATAATTCCCATAAATGAATTAATGGAGACTCAGATGGAAGTTCTAGTTTCTCATGAGAATATTTCAATTCATAATGACTTTGTGCACATCGCTACAAATTTGAATTACAC
Organism: Picea mariana; assembly: GCA_032191745.1. NCBI lineage: Eukaryota > Viridiplantae > Streptophyta > Pinopsida > Pinales > Pinaceae > Picea > Picea mariana. The sequence continues at coordinate 207,952 of JASDQU010101159.1, forward strand.
TACAAATCCATGTGGAAATATACCAAATAGTTGTCCATGGACATGAATAGGCAATAAAAAGTAGACACATGCCATAGGATTTCATAGTCACGAATAAGGCCCAGTGGAAACCAATATGAAGATATCTGTATACATTGGAGTACAATCTGATCTCCCATGATCACTGAAGCCATATAGGAACTGGTCCAATGAATGATATCAACAGGTCAAGAAAGATGCTACTGTAAACTCATGCTCCATTTATTCTACACGATCTGCCAAAGGTGCAAGTCTACATTATGTGAATAGAGGAGTTGTGGATGAGCACATTGAGACTTTGTTTGATTATCGATCATTAATGTATACCGTTAAAAAATGCGAGACAACCTACCAATAATGAAAGTAGGTATCAAGGAACCAAGTACATTCTTACAAGTGTGAATAAAGGTGTTGAGGTCGAACACTTGAAGAATGCATCAATCAGGAGACATTGATGTATTCCCAATTGTCAATGGCGGGATAACTTGCCATTGATGACTACAAGAATCTAGGTACTCATAGGACTCTAGGCCTCGTTTCTAGAATAGATGAGTTGAATTCGATGGAAGGAGACCTACTGAAAGGAGAGCATTAAGGCATCTCTCATCAGTCAACACGAGGTACAAAGCAATAGCTTGATGATTTGGAGGAACTCAGATGAAGTGGATGTCCACAAACCAATGATCCTGTGCGTATTTTGCATGCACTAGATGCAAGTAGTGCACGAAAAAGACCCTCTGAATAACAACCAATAGAGAAGACAGTCGAAAAAGGCGAGGAAACCACTAATAAGGATAATGCAATACAAGACACTACACGAATCCCAATGTGTGAATATATTTCTTTTCGTCAAACACAAGGGAAACCACCAATCATCAACCAATGAGGAGATGTCATCTCTTAGGTTCAAGGTTACCTACCCATAATGAAAGTAGGACCAGGGTGCACGGTAGGACTACAACTTCATGTTACTCTGAGACACACTGAGGGTATGGCCGACAAGCAAAGTCAAGAGTTCTAAGAAATGGATGACACAAGATTATAGACATCCTTTGAACAAGAGCATGAGACATATGGATAACTCAGGCAGCGTAGACTTGATGATGAAACTTCGTGATACATGAGGCATTAACGAACTCTCCATAGGGATTGAAAGAATAACTAGTTGGTTGATGCCCAGAAAGGTATGTCTATCTAAGATCTGATACAACATGGTGAATACATGTTTAAAGGTATGTCTATATGCATGTTTTGAGGGTTACATGTTGGTGAAGTTATGGTGCATGCTTGAGGCATGTCTTTGGTATCTTATTGAGACATTGGTACATGCTTGAGAAACATATTATGTGCATGGTGTGAGGCATATTTTCGGTACATGCATGCGATACATTTCTTGGTGATATTGATGCATGCTTGAGCTGGAACTTATTTATTGTTGATGTTTGGGAAACAACAGAAATACATTGTATTAGATTAATAAGTAATAATATGATTATCAATTATTAAGCAATATTATTAATTATACTATTATTAATGTAGTAATATATTTATAATATAAAGTATAAATATATATAATAAAGTATAAAGTATATTTATATTATATGTATAATATAATATAAAGTGTAAATATATTTATTACCCAAGGGATGCATCTGTTCATGGATGGTCACCATGGTCACCATATGTTATTTATATATATAAAACTCATCATTGTAATAACATATCCATTCACATACATATATCATCTCTTATGAAAATTCAACATGGTTCAGAGCAGGAGGGCCCATATATCCATTGACTCCCTCACAGGAGGGCGCAGGGAAAAAATATTGGGAGTGTTAAATTTATGGGGTTGTTGCAATTTATATGGAAAACATATTTACATTTTACTCCTACCTAAATTATAGAAATAATTCCATAAATTATGGTGGGCAGTAATTTCTAGTTAAAATGTCTAATTACCTAAATATGAGGAATGTACTGCATATTTACTTCTACCTATATTTATGCAAAGAATCACATGAATTATGGAGGAAAAATTTAACAAAGTCAAATACTATGTGGATGGATTATAAATAAATTAATCTTTGGGTAGTTACAGGAGGTATTCTCCAACTATTTATAAGAACGAAAACTTAATTTAATTTTCAAAGAGACATGTCTCTTTGGATCAATTTAATATTACTATAAAAGACACAACAATAGACACACATATTTTTTTCTCTCACACGTGGGAAGTGATCTAAGGAAGAGACCAAAGTTTCTAAGTAGTTTAAATTCTCTTAGTGTAATTACTTAGTGATGTTCTAGAGTTTACTAAAGTAATATCATTGGAAGTAATTACCACTTGCGGAAAATTGTGCTTGTCTAATTTAAAACTAGAAAATCAACATGGTTAGTCGTATGACATCGAGTATATGATGGATGTGTGTTGTTCATAGTAGAAGATGTATCATTTCGAGGGTCATTGTATATAGTTGTGCAAAAGATAAATTGATCTCCTATAGGAGATGTTTTTTTTTTTCTTGTTTCTTCTTTCAGAAAGGTCACAGGTAATAGGTCTGAGAAGGAGCCATAATGGTAGTTGCAGGAAACAACATGAAGCAAGACTATCTAGACATAGATTTTTGTACATCCATGTAATGAAGAAGAAGAGGAGGTCAGCACATGCAGAGGGAGAATATGACTCTGAAGACTATATAGCCTCAGAGGGAGTGATGGATTCAGATGTTTTCTATGAGAAACTGGATAGTCTCATGATGACATGTTGTAGCTATTAGAGAGCTACCCATTGACCCTGAATGCATGTTGTGAATTCAATATGGATTTCCTATGATGTATAGATTTGTGTGTCTGACAGTTAATGATCATGAACTCACGTGGATGGTGACAATGTTAGAGTCTGTACCGGATATAATACCTTCCTCATTAAGAGGGAGTGTTGATATTTTATGTAATCTTAGAAGTTATTCTTAAGTGTAAGAGAAAAACTGACTACTGAGTTTGAGATGAAATATCTCAGGATGATGAATTACTTTTTGGGTCCCGGGGTATGATAGTGATAGGATGAGATCTTTCTAAATCAAGGGAAGTATACAGTAGAAATCCTAAAGAGTTTCTGGATGTTGGATTGCAAGGAAATGGCTACACCTATGGTATCAAATATGAAGTTGTTGCAGGATACGACTTCAGAGACTATGGATGTTATTTTATATAGGGATATGGTGGGTTCATTAATGAACTTGAAAAACATAAGACCGAATATATGTTTTGTTGTGAACACCCTGAGTCAATATATGGAGCAGCCTGGGTAGGTTTGTTTGGTCGCAACAAAACATGTGATGAGTTACCTTAATGGCACATTGGATTATGGTCTCAGATATGTGATATACCATGAGTTCGTCTTATATGGATATTCAGATTCATATTAAGCCAACATTGTTCCTTATCAGAATAGTACTTCGGTATATTGCTTCAGTTTGGCTCCAGTATGGTTTCATGGAGTAGAAGAAAGCAGTTGTGTGTAGCCCTCAGTACAACTGAGGTAGAGTATGTGGAAACAAGTCACGAAGCAATGTGGCTTTGAAAATTGCTGAATATTGGACTGAATGTGACTTGTAGGGAAGACCTACAAGAAGAGGATGACGAGACATGTTCTGGAGGACAAGTGATGAAGTCAGTAGGTTGAAGATCTAGTTGATATTCAATGCTCGAGAGGGAGTTAGAAATTTAGTTCCAAAGGGATTTGGGTACTACAGTAAGGAATAGGAGGCTCCACCGAATGAATTAAGTAGTCATGTGTGATGCTCAGTACGACTAAAGCTAAGAAATGTGGCTTCAGAAATTGTATACTATTGGAATAAATTTGACTTTTAGGTAAGACCCACAAGAAGAGGATGATGAGACTTGTTCTAGAGTAAAAGTGATGAAGTCATCAGGTTAAATATTAATTTGATATTCAGTGATCAAGAGGGAGTTGGATGGTCAATTCCAGAGGGAGATGGGTACTACAGTAAGGAGTAAGAGGCTCTGTTGGATGCAAAAAGCAGTCATCTGTGTGTTATGAGGAAAATCACTCTATTGCATGGGGTAAGCCACAACAGATGGAATGACATGCAAAAATCAACTCTAATCCCAAGTATGATATAAAAATGAAATGCTAACAGGACAAGATCAAGAATCTACCTCATGCAGATGTTCGATGAAGACCACCATTAAGCACACAACTCAAATATTTATACCTGCAACTTCTCCTCAAAAACCAAGAAACAAAAGCATATGGTGATAGTATATAATGTTAGCATATGAAATATCATAATCCATTAAAATTCATGAAAAATACACCCATGGAATAATAATTCAAATATTTGTAAGATATCAATTAGACGAGAAAATAGTATTTCTATTAAAAATGATTAACAAAAGTCATGTATAAGTGACAAAATTCTATAACGGCATACATTGGATCCGAGAAACTAAATCCCTCTAGTTGATCCTTCACCACTTCAGTCCTCCACCAAAGGCAAGCTCATATAAAGGAGATAATGAGATTCTCCATCAAATAAGGAAGATCTTGGGGGATGAATAATGTGTTAAGACTTTCAAGGATAAAGAGGTGCAGACTCAATGTGGAGTGAAATTTCTCCAAAGTATCATTGCTCTCAAAAGTTGAATTCTCTCCTCTTCCACGACTTGGATATCGCTCAATTTATAGCCTTCAAATATAACTGAAGGGCCAAGTCAGAATGTTTCCAATATATGGAAGGTCAAGGATCATGGATCCCATGACGTGACATGGAAACCTGACACAATTTTTAATTTTGAGCACCAAACCCAATGTACGAAGGTTGTAATGGAGAAACATACGTATACACATGTTGTCTAATTGGTAGGGCGCGTATATGTGGAAAAATATTATTTTTTGGCTTTGGAAGGTAAAACAAGGGACTTCAAGTCTGCATAGGGAAATGGAAATTCCATCCAAGAAAGTTGCATGGGGTGAGGTAAAGGTTTCTATAATAGATGCCCCGTAATGTGTGAGATCAAAGGACTATCTGCGATGGCCGAAATACATTATAATTCCCAGAAGTGGAGTAATGCGGACTCAGCTGCAAGTGTTAGTTTCTCATGAGAATATTACAATCCATAATGACATTGTACACATGGCTGCCAATTTGAATTACAATGCAAATCCATGTGGAAATATAACAAATAGTTTTTCATGGCCATGAATAGGCAATAAAAAGTAGACACTTTCCATAGGTTGTCATAGTCACAAACAAGGCCCAGTGGAAACCAATCTCAAAACCAATTTGAATATATATGTATACAATGGAGTACAATATGATCTCCCATGATCACTGAAGCCATATAGGCATTGGTCCAATGAACTATAGCAACAGGTCAGGAAAGATGCTACTATAAATTGAAGCTCCATGTCTTCTACATGATCCGCCAAAGGTGCAATTCTACATTATGTGAATAGAGGAGTTGAGTTCGAACACAATGGGACTTCATTTGATTACCGTTCATTAATGTATACCATTAACAAACGTGATATATCCTACCAATAATGAAAGTAGGTATCAAGGCACCGAGTACATTCTTACAAGTGTGAATAAATGTGTTGAGGTCGAACACTTGAAGAATCCATTGATCAGGAGACATTGATGTATTCCCAACTATCGATGGCATGAGAAGTTGCCACTGATGACTACAAGCCTCTAGGTACTCATAGGAATCTAGGCCTTGTTTCCAAAATAGATGAGATGAATTTGATGGAAGGAGACCCACTGAAAGGAGAGCATCAAGGCATCTCTCATCAGTCAGCATGAGGTACAAAGAAATAACTTGATGATTTGGAGGAACTCAGATGAAGAGGATGTTCATGAACCAATGCGCATGTGCATCTTTTTCATGCACCAGATGTAATTAGTGCATGAAAAAGACCCTCTTAATAGAATCCAATAGGGAATACTGTCGAAAAAGGTGGGGAAACCACCAATAAGGATAATGGCATCCAAGACACTACATGAATCCCAATGTGTGAATAGATTTCTTGTCGTTGAACACAAGGGAAATTACCAATCAGCGATCAATGAGGAGATGTTGACTCTTGGGTTCAAGGTTACCTACCCATAATGAAAGTAGGACTAGGGTACATGGTAGGAATACAAATTCATGTGACTTTGAGACACACTGACGGTATGGCCAACAAGAAAAGTCAAGAGTTCTGAGAAATGGTCAACAAAAGATTATAGACATCCTTTGAACAAGAGCATGAGACATATGGATAACTCAGGAAACATCGACTTGATGATGAAACTTTGTGATGCAAGAGGCATTAATGAACTCTCTATAGGGATTGGAAGAATAATCAGTCAGTTGATTCCCAAAAAGGTATGTCTATCTGAGATCTAATACAACATGGTGACTACAAGTTTAAAGGTATGTCTATATGCATGTTTTGAGGGTTACATGTTGGTAAAGTTATGGTGCATACTTGAGGCATGTCTTTGGTATCTTATTGAGACATTGGTACATGCTTGAGACACATCTTATGTGCATGGTGTGAGGCATATTTTTGGTACATGTATGAGATACATTTCTTGGTGATATTGATACATGTTTGAGCTGGCACTTATTTATTGTTGATGTTTGGGAAGCAACAATAAGACATTCTACTAGATTAATACATAATAATATGATTATCAATTATTAAGTAACATTATTAATGTAGTAATATATTTATAATATAAGTCCTCGAGCTGTAGGACAGTCAATGACAGAGTGTGTTGTTAAGGCACTCTATGATGTTAAAGTCACCAGTTCGAAACCTGCGGGGACAAAAAGTCCAGCCATGTTAAGGGTTGGTGTGGCTCAGGCTGAGTGCGATCCCTGGGTGATTTTGATAGCTTAGATGCCCCTAAGTCTCAATTTTTCAGCCACAGGCTACTCCCGTAGGTCACGGAAAAACTAGCAAACAAAAAATATATTTATATTATAAAGTATAAATATATTTATTTCTGAAGGGACACTCTCTTCATGGATGGTCACCATGGTCACCATATGTTCTTTATATATAGAACAATTATCATTGTAATAACATATCCATTCACATACATATATCATCTCTTGTGAAAATTCAACATGGTATCAGAGCGGGACTGGGCTTGACTCCCTCACAGGAGGGCCCAAGAAAAAAATATTGGGAGTGTTAAATTTATGGGGTTGTTGCAATCTATATGGAAAACATATTTACTTTTTACTCCTACCTAGATTATAGAAATAATTCCATAAATTATGGTGGGAAGTAATTTCTAGTAAAAATGTCTAATTACCTAAATATGAGGAATGTACTGCATATTTACTTCTGCCTATATTTATCGAAAGAATCACATGAATTATGGATGAACAATTTAACAAAGTCAAATACTATGTGGATGGATTATAAACAAATTAATCTTTGGGTAGTTACCATAGGTATTCTCCAACTATTTATAAGAAAGAAAATTTAATTTAATTTTCAAAGAGGCATGTCTCTTTGGATCAATTTAATATTACTATAAAAGACACAACAATAGACACAACAATAGACACATATTTTTTTCTCTCACACACGTGGGAAGTGATCTAAGGAAGAGACCAAAGTTTCTAAGTAGTTGAAATTCTCTGAGTGTAATTACTTAGTGATGTTCTAGAGTTTACTAAAGTAATATCATTGGAAGTAATCACCACTTGCGGAAAATTGTGCTTGTCTAATTTAACACTAGAAAATAAACATGGTTAGTCATATGACATCGAGTATATGATGGATGTGTGTTGTTCATAGTAGAAGATGTATCATTTTGAGGGTCATTGTATATAGTTGTGCACAAGATAAATTGATCTCCTATAGGAGATTCTTTTTTTTGTTCTTGTTTCTTGTTTAGGGAAGGTCACAATTAACAGCTCTGAGAAGGAGCCATAATGATAATCATAGGAAGCAACATGAAGCAAGACTATCTAAACATAGATTTGTGCACATCCATGTAATGAAGAAGAAGAGGAGGTCAGCACATGTAGAGGGAGCAGATGACTTCGAAGACAATATAGCCTCAAAGGGAGTGATGGATTCAGATGTTTTCTACAGAAAACTAGATAGTCTCATGATGGCATGTTGTAGCTATTAGAGAGCTACCCACCGGACCTCGGTGCATGATGTGAAGTCACTATGGATTTCCTATGATGTATATATTTGTGTGTCTAATAGTCAATGATCATGAACTCATGTGGATGATGACAGTGTTAGAGTCTGTACCAGATATAATACCTTCCTCATTAAGAGGGAGTGTTGAGATTTTATGTAATTTCAAAATTTACTCTTAAGTGTAAGAGAAAAAATGGCTGCTAAGTTTGAGATGAAATATCTCAGGATGATGCATTACTTTTTGGGTCTCGAGGTATAGAAGAGATAGGATGAGATCTTTCTAAATCAAGGGAAATCTTTCTGAATCAAAGGAAATATACAGTAGAAATTATGAAGAGTTTTCGGATGTTGGATTTCAAGGCAATTGCTACACATATTGTATCAAATTTAAATTTGTTGTAGGACGTGACTTTAGAGACTGTGGATGTTACTATATACATGGATATGGTGGGTTCATTGATGAACTTGACGAATAGAAGACTGGATATATGTTTCATTGTGAACACCCTGAGTCAATATATGGAGCAACCCAAGTAGGTTCATTTGGTCGCAAAAGAACATGTGATGAGGTACCTTAAGGGTACATTGGATTATGGTATCAGGTATGTGACAGACCATGAGTTCAGGTTATATGGATATTCGGATTCATATTGGGCCAGCGGTATTCTTGATTGGAAGAGTACCTCGGGGCATTTCTTCATTCTAGGCTCCAGCATGGTTTCATGGAGCAGCATGAAGCAATTGTGTGTAGCATTCAGTACAACTGAGGTATAGTATGTGGAAACATGTGCAACAAGTCCTGAAGTAGTGTGGCTTTGTAAATTGATGAATATTGGACTGAATTTGACTTGTAGGTAAGACCTACAAGAAGAGGATGATGAAACTTGTTCTGGAGGACAAGTGATGAATTCAGCAGGTTGAAGATCTAGTTGATATTCAATGCTCGAGAGGGAGTCAGCCAGTCAGTTCTAGAGGGAGTTGGGTACGACATTAAGGATTAGGAGGCTCTGTAGGATGTAGGAAGTAGTCATGTACAATGCTCAGTATGGCTGAAGCTGGGTATGTTGCAGCGTGTGCAACAAGTCATGAAGCAGTGTGGCTTTAGAAATTGTAGACTACTGGATTGAATTTGAATTGTAGGTAAGACCTACAAGAAGAGGATGACAAGACTTGTTCTGGACAACAAGTGATGAATTCATGTTGGCAGCCCTACATAATTTTTACCTTTTAAAGAAACAAATGATAAATCCTGTAGCTGCCTATGCTTTGTTATACAAATATTGCTATTTAAGGGTGACTTTTTTATTATAAAAGGGTTTTTTGATTGTTCCTATTTTTCGTTTTCATGCTTCATTCATGATTGAAAGCATGAATGAAGCATTGAAACTTATGATCTTCTGATATTTGATTTTAAGGTTTATTTCCCTAGGAGAGTAAATGTTCTTACAAATCTTTTAAGGAATGTTGTTTAGCTTTGAGGCTTATCTCATGACAATAAAATAATTGTTTTAAAGTTTCTCATTGTCATAAGGTATATTTTGAACATTTGAATAATACACCAAGAATCATTTGACAATAGGCTTGAGTTTGTTTCATGTATGACTCTTGGTAAATACTTTTATGGTTGCTATGCTTTGGTTTGTCAAACATCTATTTTACTAACCTCAGAATTCGACTCCACCCTTTGCACAATGATGATACTTAAACTCATCTGGTTGTATTCTGTACTTTGCTAATAATGGATTTTTGAAAACGACATGACCATCATTTCAAGCTAGGTATCAGTTTTTGTTCTGTACCCTCAGGGATTCATTACACAAAATGATTGATTCTCTTATGAAACCCCTTATTCCTCCATTTAATTCATGCAAGGGTTTTATTTCCTTAGTTTTAGCCCTAGTTCTTTTTTTTCTGTGAAACCCTTCTTGCTTACAGTGGCTTCTCTTGCCTTCATGACTGCTTGTCTGAATCCATATGGCCCCTGTTGTCTGTATCGAACCAAATGGCTTGCAAACCCTGCTCCTATATGACGACACAAGGGAAGACCTTAAGGGTCAAGGCTGGCTTGTATTTCTTGAGAGATTTCAAGGCTTCAACTTGCAACCAGCCCAAGAATTCACCCTCTCTTTCAATGGTTGCTGAGCCAAAGTAGGTGATGTTCAATTAGAAATCACCGAGGAGTTTTTGAGCCAGGCAACAGGTCTTCCTCTTAGCAGGAAAAAAGGGTTTAAGAATTCCAAGGTAGAGGAGGTGTCATGGATTCTGTTCTTTACTTCTAGGAAAATCCAGTGTTGTGATAAAGGTGTGCCTATTACTTTGTTAATGACTAGGTGGAATGGTTTATTGGCAATCTTGAGACAGTTCGTTACATGTGAGGGTCACTTTGGCCTCATTTTTCTATATCACATAAGACTGTTAATGAACTCCATCAGTTTCCAGTTGAACATGCCTTTCTTTTTATTGAGAAGTTTATATAAAATGGCCAAGAGGTATAAGAGACAGTGTTTGAACTCCAGTTTATTTCATCATGGATTGATAAGGATGTTGTTAGTCCATCATTTAAAATTGTAGGGCGACAATTGGGACACTTTCCTATCTCGAAATGGCTTTGTTACACCCAGCCCTGTAGAGGTCGATAAGCCCATGTTAGAGGAAACGTCTATCTCTTCCATTGACAGAATAGTCCCCTCATCCAAATAATCCTATGATAGGGCCGCGCTTGATGAGACTATGTCTGAGCAATAATATGTTGATTCAAGAGCCTTTGAATTTCATGACCATGAGCAGTACTCCTGCCCTAACACCTTTGCAAAAACCACAAACAGGCCCTCGCACAAACTGTCTAAAAATTACTCAGATATAGGGTTTAAAAACAAAAGGGCAGGGAGATTAACTTCTAGGAGCCTACAAAATAAATCGAAGTCTCATATGAGCCTACAAAGAGATTGAGAAATTCTTGGAAAAAGAAGACCCAAGTTACCTCAAACCAGATCTCAGCCAGACCTACGATTTCGTAGACAATCTACCACCGTGCCTGAAGCATAGAAAAGGTTTTCTAGGGATCAAACTCGGTAAAGAACCCATAGATCACAGTAGTAGCATTATGACACACGGCCATGGATATCCTCAAACAAATGTTCCAGATTAATGGTGTGAGGTTTGCTTGTTTTGGATCAACAAATATTACACAGATATACCTTCATTTAAACTGCAAATCAAAACCCTCACCATTCAGATCGACTCATTAATGAGTGAAAATCACAGAATAAAGTTTAGTACTCAAAGGCAAGGGAAGCACTTGAAAAGAATTGGAAACGTAATAATAAAGAATGTTGAGTCTGTGACAGCAGTAGTTAACTATGAGGTCTTATGAGTCAAATTTAGCATGCAGTTAAGAGGTAAAGATTTGTTTGTTTATCTTAGTTGTGTTTTTGTGTAATTTTTCTATTAATATAGATTTAATTAGATTTATGTTGTTTAAAATAAAACTGACTACATAATCAACTAATTCTATAGCCAATTTATTCTCATTCGAATTTTTGGAAATTATTGGTTAGAATAATATCTAAACTCCTTTATTTTCATTTTTTCTTTCAGGATATTGTGTGGTTGGTGGTGATCTGATGATATGGACCATTTCTAAGATTATTATCCATTTATTTGTCTCATCTTTTGTAAACAGAAACAAGCTTTTTATAGTTTTGAGAGATACAGTGTGATATGGAGTGGTTCTATTACCCTCTATTTTGTAATTAGTAAATCATTTTGAGATTTAATCTTATCCCACAAGATAAGATGTTTAGCTTGACTGAACTCTTTGAATACTAGATATTTTTGTAATGAAGGCATCCTCGCCTAGGGCAGAAGATGGACGTTTGATTTACAGACTTTAATGGAACAACAATGCACATTTCGGCTTTAGCTTCTTGTGGATGGTGTCTTCATTTAAGTTTTGTTTATCCTGATATGATAATAGGTTTTGATATCTTTAGTCTTCATGATTTATTATGTTTTGGGATAATTCCTTTATAAATGTTGTCCATAAATGATGCTTCGGATATTAAATGTGTGATCATCTATTCAGCTTCAATTACAGGATTTATCCTTAATTTTCGTTGAAAGATTAAATGCAATGTTATTGCTAACAGATTTTTCTTAATAAAATTGCTTGCAATCATGAGATCACAGTAACTATTTGTATCACTCTTTCTGTTGTTAAAATTCATCTGCCAACACAATTGTTCTGCATTTATTCAGAATAGATTTAAGGTTCATTGCAGATTTTTTCTCCTGGACAACCTGGTTGGATGTTCTCTGATCGTACAGATGTTTGGATGCATATCATTAGCTTGCTAATAGGTTAGCTCATTTACATTTTTATGTTATTTGTTTATCACTCAAATTCAAACATATGGTTTGGATTTTGACTATCCATATGTTTCCATTTCATAGCATTTTCTTTTATTAGTCTAAGACTTATAAAGGAAAAACCAAAAAAAATATCTTATGTTCTTTCTTTATCTGCTTTTTCAAAGCAGTCATTTTTTCACATTGAGTTTTGTAAGTTTAGATTAAAACTTGCAGTGTGTATATTCATGTACATAACTAAGATAAGTAAATCTGATATTTAAATATATCTACAATAGTTACGTCATACGTATGTACATATATATATATATATATATATATAGTAATTAGTAATTAGTTAGTTATTTCATTCTTTATTATTTGTTTCTTTAGGACTTTTAGATTGGATAACAGATCCATTAAACCCACCAGAATGAGTTACACCAAACAACTTGGGTTATTTGGACAACCCTGGACCGGACTCGTTCTTTCAATTGACGAACGGTCATTTTCTCCCATCAACAAATTGTGCTAGAATGAGGGCCTGGCTACAATTGATGGCAAGTGGAAGTTGTAAGACTCCTCCCCCACACACTCACTCCCCTATAGTAATATGAATTCATTCTGACAATAACGTTACTTCCCAAATAGCAACTACCTCGAACAACGATCCCCAGATTCCCGTTGATCCGGTAACACCAAATCTATGAGGACCTGACGTACAAGAAATTGTTCGTCAGTCACTCATAAAGACACATAGTGCTTTAGACCATATCAGGCAACCTGGTAGGCCTCTTAACCAACCTTTAGATTTATTTGATGTCAGAGAACAACTTGAGGGCATGTTTCTGCATTTAAATCCTTCAAAAGATAATACTATCGAGCCTACCGAGACACTTGTTCTTGGAACCAGAGGATCTGGTATTCCACCTTCTCCACCTCACTCATCTCCATCCTCTTCAGGAGAAGAATCCTCTAACGAAGGAAGTTCATCATCTAAACCTTCTCAGCCTTTGACACCACCTACACCTATGGAGAACCAAAACAATATTGCTAAACCATGGCTCAATCAAGATGTCATAGCTGTACCTAGATCCCAACACCCATTACCAAAACATTCCGAGAAATGGCTACCCAAATTTGACCCAGATTCTAAGCAATCTACCGAAGACCACATAAATAATTTTATGTTAGCCATTAGACTCTGAAGTGTAGAACATGAAGATTTAGTATGTAGACTCTTTCCCTATATGTTCGAGGGCAATGCCTCTACTTGGTATTTCGCCCAACAACCAAAAACCATTGTCTCTTAGGAAAAATTCGAAAACTGTTTCTTAGAGAAATTTGGAGATGATAAATCTCTTGAAGTTTTGGTTATGGAATTGTCCAGCCTAAAAAGGAACCCTAAGGAGAAAGTAAAAGACTTTAATCAAAGGTTCCTTATGTTAAAAAATCGAATCCCCACAGATTCAATGCCAGCTAAAAGTTTAATTGTTGCATATTACACCAAAGGTCTGCATAATAATATAGCTATTTGGGTTAAAAGGTCCAAAAAATATTTGTTATTGGATGCCTTCGAGGAGGCAATCCAAATAGAGAAGGATTTATTAATTCTAAAAGACAATAATGAAGTTGATACAGCTACACCTGCCAAAAAGAAAATAGAAATCCTTACTAGGCCTCCTCAATCCAAAAACCAACCAGAAGCTTTAGATTTAGAAAGTTTGAAAAAGGTTGTCCAAAAGTTATCGAATCAAATCGTAGACTTGAAAACATCAGCCGGGGAGGCATCCTCAAGCAAAGGAATCTTTAAACCTCCTTTCAGAAAACCTTTCCCCCCCAATCGGCCAAATCCAACCACTAAAGGTCTTAATCTAGAAAGCTTGCAATATGCTCTGCAAACTATACTTGAAGCACATGATAACTTAATCCCCCTTGAGAATTCTGAAGTTGTGATTGAAGAAGAAATGGTTGAAGAAGAAGAATCATCTCCCAATGTCTTCGGACATTTTTCCGATAGTATTTTTCAAGCCAATTTTGAAATTGTCTATCCTTACAACACTAGAAGCAAAACTCAGGATAAACCCTCTTCCGAAATAAGTACTAATGTGCCTCTGAAACAATTTAAACAAACTAAAACAAAACAGAATTTAGCAGCCCTAAATTTAGAATATGATTTGATCAAAGACTTAAAGAAACTTAGAGCTAATATTTCTATTTACGAACTATTGAAGTTTCATTTTCCTCTGCAAAAAATGCTTCAGAACATTGTAGAAAACAGTAAAAACAACAATCTGAACAACAAGAAAATTGCAGAAATCAGTCCTAAAACAACTCAAAAGGTCCCCACTAAAACAACACCTGAATCCCCAGACAAAAGGGACCTCATTGAAAAAACTGTATCAAATGTAGATAAAGTAATTTCAGGGACAACGGCTAAAAATCAACAAAATTCTGTTGTTAACACTCGCAAAAATGTCCCACCTTTTTTATTAACTTTTGAAATTTTCAATAGAAATGTACATAATTGCATGGTAGATTCTAGTGCATCATCCAATGTGATTCCTTTGTCTGTTTGCCAAAAAATCAATGCTGAAGTTCAACTTTCTAGTCTTAAAATCATTCGGCTCGATTAGTCGAATGTTAAGGTAATTGGTGAACTAAAGAATGTACTTGTTAGGTTTTCTTCTAATCCTAAAGTTCACCAAATCATTGATATCATTGTTGTTGACATACCTAAAGTCTATGGTTTGTTCTTAAGTAGGGATTGGTCTGAGCAGCTGCACAGATACTTTGCAGCAGATTGGTCTCATTTGTGGCTGCCAGAAAATGGACAGCCAAATAGAATTAGGATTAACTGTGAACATTATCTCAAACACACCGTTGCAGATCCAAATAATCTAAACAAGCCTTTTACTTCATATGCTAATTCACTTGAAATGTAGGGAATGAACACGTTCTTTGGTAATTTTGTCACTGAAATTTCCCCCAACATCGATCCTGGGCAAGGATCAGAACTCATTACTTGTACACAGTCACCAGCTTTGCCGAATGTGTCAAACGCTGCTGACGAAGATTAGATATGGTCATTGTACTTCGATGGAGCCAAATCCAAAGAAGGACCGGGTGCAGGATGTGTGCTCATTGACCCCACAGGTAATAAGACTTTCATCGCCTGTCGATTAGAGTTAGAGTGCACTAATAACACTGTCGAATATGAAGCACTCCTGCAAGGGCTTAAAAAAGCTCTATACATGGATGCTAGAAAATAAATAGTTTTTGGTGATTAAAAAATCATGGCCAGGAAGGTAAGAAATTCCATTCATTGCTTGTCCCCACATCTGAAAAGTTACCAAACCGAGGTATGGAGTCTGATGCGAAAATTTTCAGCATTTAACATCAATTCCATTCCTAGATTAAGTAATTCAGAGGATAATTTGTTGGCTAATGTCGCTTCTAAACTTTTTCCCACAGAAGACCTTTCTCCAAATGCATTTTCGATTGAATTATTATTCAGACCGTCAATCCCGGACAACATCACCAATTGGAGAGTGTTCAATGATGATCAGCAGATCATCAACTTCTTGCACATGGAAGACACTTTCAAAGGTTCGATTATTGATGAAGGAACTCACGATGAAAACCTTCGCAACTTCACGGTAATATCAGATCCTAGATCTCCTGAATCAACATCTGATCTGGTAAACTCTATCCCTAGAGTTGTTGTAAGACTAGAAAAATTTTATGATCTGCATGATAAATTTAGAGGGTCTGTAAATTGTAAAACGAATAGTTCTTCGTTGATTTATGAAACAATCAACTTAGGGACCAAAGAAAATCTGCAGAACATTAATTTGGGAATGGGGTGCTCTGAGCAAGAATAGTCTGCCTTTATAAAATTGTTTAAATAATTCAAAGACGTCTTTGCTTGGACATACGACGATTTAAAAACATTTGATCCTAATATCATACAACATGTCATTCCCATGAAACCCTAGACCCAACCTTTTCAACAAAAACTAAGGAAGATGCACCCTAAGTTGGAACCCACTGTAAAAAAAGAACTAAATAAACTATTAAATGCAAAGATAATTTTCCCAGTGAGACACACACAATGGGTATCTAACCTTGTCCCTGTAAGGAAGAAAAGTGACAAAATCCAACTTTGTGTCGACTTTCGTAAACTAAACCGAGCATCAGACAAAGATAATTATCCTGTTCCTCCAATGGAATAGATACTTCAACAATTTTACGGTTCTGAAAGACTATCACTACTAGATGGTTTTTCGGGATACAACAARTCCTCATGTTTCCCCCAGATCAACTCAAAACCACTTTTTGTACCACGTG
Organism: Picea mariana; assembly: GCA_032191745.1. Classification (NCBI taxonomy): domain Eukaryota; kingdom Viridiplantae; phylum Streptophyta; class Pinopsida; order Pinales; family Pinaceae; genus Picea; species Picea mariana. Next base: position 224,855 of record JASDQU010101159.1, read on the forward strand.
GGGTACTTATGCCTACAGAAAAATGCCTTTTGGGCTTATAAATGTCGGGACCACTTTCCAGAGGGAAATGGACATTGCTTTTCATGGTCTCCTAAATCAATTTGTAGTGGTCTATCTTGATGACGTAGCCGTTTTTTTCAAAAAACAAGAAATATCATTTGTCTCACCTTAGGGTCGTCCTAGAATGATGCGGCAAATATGGCATATCCCTTAACCCTAAGAAATTAGTCTTTGCAGTTTAGCAAGGCAAATTACTTGGGTTCATAGTATCCAAAGATGGAATGATTATCGACCCTGAAAGAACCCAAGATATTGTTAAACTTTCCCCTCCCGCTTCCAAAAAAGCCATGCCGTCATTTTTAAGTAAGATTAACTTTGTTAGAAGGTTTGTCCCAAGTTTCTCAGAAATGGTAAGGCCTTTGCATAATTTAATTAAAAAAGACACTCAGTATCATTGGGGACCGCAATAAAACCAAGCCTTTGATTCCATCAAAGAATCCATAGTGGAGGCCCCTTCTTTGTAGTCCTGATTTCTTGCAATATTTCACTCTTTACACTTTCGCTTCTGACAGATCGTATGCGGTTGTATTAACCCAAAAGAATGCTAAAAATAATGAAATACCCATTTCTTTCATGAGATCAACATTCAAAGGGGTAGAACTTAATTACCTAGCTATAGATCAATAGGCTTATTCATTTTTCAAAGCAGTGAATCATTTCCGATCTTATTTGCTGAAATCCAGAACTAAAGTCATTGTGCTTTATCCTGTTGTTAGAAACTTATTAGTGCAAAAGGAATTGGGTGAAAAAAGGGCAAATTGGATGACATCGTTACAAGAGTATGACCTCGAAATTACCCCCACACAAATTGTCAGAGGTCAAGGTCTATGCAAACTAGTGACCGATTCGGTTGAAGAACACAGAGTCAAACTAATGTCCCAACTGTCAATCAACATGATGAAAATCAGATCTGTTCTACACAAATTGCTGCTAATTATTGGTTTGATGATATTAATTTTTATCTAACCCATGGTTATGTCCCTCGCCATCTCGATCCAAAAAAGAGAAGAGCATTAAGATTAAAATCTGCATCTTTCCAGTTGGTGAATGACGTATTATTCTGTAAGAATTTCGTTAGTGTTCTCATGCGTTGTTTGGAAAGAGATGAAGCAGAGAAAGTATTATCTTAACTACATGCAGGTGAAGCTGGTGGGAATTTTGGTGGAGACACCACTTCTCACAAGGTATTAATGGCTAGGTACTATTGGCCCACGTTGTTCAAAGATGCCCATGCATTATGTCGTAAATGCATAATCTGCCAAAAAGCTACTGGATGAGTAAAAAGGGCAGCATTCTCGTTGCAGCCTGTTTCAGTGGATTCACCTTTTCAGCAGTGGGGTATCGACATTATAGGGCAAATTAACCCCACTTCTTCCCAACAGAATAAATACATCATTACAACAACGAATTATTTTACCAGATGGTCTGAGGCTACACCACTAAAAGTGGTAAACACTAGTCATGTAATATCTTTCCTTAATTCAAACATCATTACTCGTTTCAGTATTCTTGAGTGTTTGGTATTTGATAATGCTTCCTACTTTTCATCCCTTGATATGAGTGCTTTTGCCTTAGAAAAAGGGATAAAACTGAAATATTCTACCAGCTATTATCCCCAAGGAAATGGGTTAGCAGAATCAACAAACAAAAATCTGATCAAGATCATTAAGAGGACAATTTCTGAAAACCATAAGAACTGGCACAACGTGCTTTTTAACGCACTCTGGGCTGATAGGGTGACTTTGAAAACTGCTATTGGTAATTCTCCCTTCTTTCTTGTCTATGGAAGAGAATCAATCCTCCCCCCTCATGTTTTGCTCCCTTCTCTACAATTATCACATAAAGTTCAGGAAGAAGATTGTCCTCCTCTTCAAAATTAGATTAATGCTTTGCTGAAGTTAGAGGAAGTAAGATCACAAGAAAAATAAAGGATGGATCAACATCATCACATTGTCAAAAGATGGTTTGATTCAACCTCTGCTTCATATAGAAACTTTGAGGTAGGAGACCTGGTTCTCAAATGGCATAAACCTCACGAAGGGAAAGGGGAGCATACTAAATTCCAAAACCTATGTTTGGGGCCCTTCGTAATCGTTGAAAAACTAGGTCCTAGCTCCTTCCACCTATAGAACTTAGAGGGACAGCTAGACACCTTCCTGGTGAATGGCCAAGCCCTCAAAAGGTATTTTTCTTGATTTTCCAAATCCATCTTTGTACATAATTTTTTTGTTTTGATTTGTTTTTTGTTTTCTGGTTTTTGGTTCTTTTTCATTTTTGTTTGTTTTTGTTGCTTTCTGGTTAAAAAATGCCTATGTCACAGCTTGGTTCAAGGAAGGAAACCAAAATGCCTCATCTTAAAACAACATTCAAGGTATGTTGGAGCATTAATTGTTGTGATTTCCTGAAAAGCAGACTAGTTAAAGAAGTTTTTATGTTCATAATAGATTTCATGGTTTCACTTTATAATTATGGGAAGACACAACTATCATTAAAAACTCCTTACGTTGTCCCTGATCTTAAAGAAAGAAACTCAAGGATTCATCAGTAAACTATTTTCAGATCATAATGAAGGTAATCAAGTAGAAAATTAAAGGCTGGAAAATAACAAGTGTTCTGAAAACCAAAATTTTTAGCATCACCCCGCTCTTCTGAATATCTTTTAAGTTATACTAGATTTGTAAACAATCTCTCAAGAGTTGTGGGAAGTGTTTGTAAACTCATCGGGATACTGAAAAGGTCTTCTGGCAGTGGGTAAATGCATGCACGATGCCAAGACAACTTTGCCAAGGTACTGAACAGGCCTGCTGGCAACGAAGCAATGTCAGGTTCAAGAAAATTATCAGGTATAAAATTTTGATATTGATAATAAGTGCCTTTTATTCTGATTTGAATTTCTTGGACAGGGTATAGGTGTCAGAGTGGGTTAATTGACATCCCTGTCGAGGCTATGGACGCCTGTTGGTAGCAGTGGCCCTGTCAACAATATCAAAGCCATTAACTTGAATATTGTCGCTCTCATTTTTAAAATTTGTCACTAGATTTCATTTGAACAGGGAGATATTTAAAGTTGGACTATGTAATGATTGTTGGAATGCTTGATGTCCTTCAACTGTTTTGATCTGTAAACATTCTAGACATTCCTAACTTGAACTCGTCGGTGATGTAGAGATAATTGCTTCTCCCAGTAAGTTTCCATTGTTGGCAGCCCTACACAATTTTTAGCTTTTAAAGCAACAAATGATAAATCCTGTAGTTGCCTACACTTTGTTATACAAATATTTCTATTTAGGGCTGACCTTTTTATTATAAAAGGGTTTTTCAATTGTTCCTATTTTTCATTTTCATGCTTCGTTCATGACTGAAAGCATGAACGAAGCATTGAAACTTAAGATCATATGATATTTGATTTTAAGGTTTATTTCCCTAGGAGAGTAAATGTTCTTACAAATATTTTAAGGAATGTTGTTTAGCTTTGACGCTTATCTCATGACAATAAAAGAATTGTTTTAGACTTGCTCATTGTCATAAGGTATATTCTGAACATTTGAATAATACACCAAGAATCATTTGACAATAGGCTTGAGTTTGTTTCATGTATGACTCTTGGTAAATACTTGTATGGTTGCTATGCTTTGGTTTGTCAAACATCTCTTTTCCTGACCTCAGAATTTGACTCCACCCTTTGCAAAATGATGATACTTAAACGCATCTGGTCGTATTCTATACTCTACTGATAATGGATTTTTGAAAATGACATGACCATCATTTCAAGTTAAGTCTCAGGTTTTGTTTTGTACCCTTGGCGATTTATTACACAAAATGTTCGATTCTCTTATGAAACCCCTTATTCATCCATTTAATTAGTGCAAGGTTTTTATTTCCTTGGTTTTAGCCCTGGTTCTTTCTATTCTATGAAACCCTTCTTGGTTAAAGTGGCTTTTGTTTCCTCTGTGACTGCTTGTCCGAATCCATATGGCCCCTGTTGTCCGTATCAAACCAAATGGCTCACAAACCCTGCTCTTGTATGAGGATGCAAGGGAAGACCTTAAGGGTCAAGGCTGGCTCATATTTCTTGAGAGATTTCAAGGCTTCAACTTGCAAGTGGCCCAAGAATTCACTCTTTATTTCGATGGTTTTCGAGCCAAAGTAGGTGATGTTCAATTAGAAATCACCGAGGAGTTTTTGAGCCAGGCAACAGGTCTTCCCCTTAGCAGGAAAAAATGGTTTAAGAATTCCAAGGTAGAGGAGGTGTCATGGAGTCTGTTCTTTACTTCTAGGAAAATCTAGTGCTGTGATAAAGGTATGCATATTTATGTGTTAAAGACTAGGTGGCATGGTTTATTGGCAATCTTGAGACAGTTCATTATATGCGAGGGTCGCTTTGGCCTTGTTTTTCTGTATCACATAAGACTTTTAATGAACTTCATCGGTTTCCAGTTGAACATGCCTTTTTTTTTATTGAGAGGTTTATATAAAATGGCCAAGAGGTATAAGAGACAGTGTTTGAAATCCAGTTTATTTCATCATGGATTGATAAGGATGTTGTTAGTCCATCATTTAAAATTGTAGGGTGACGATTGGGACACTTTCCTATCTAGAAATGGCTTTGTTACACCCAGCCCCGTAGAGGTTGATAAGCCCATGTTAGAGGAAACCAATATCCCTTCCATTGATAGAACAATCCCCACATCCAAAGAACCCTATGTGATCCGGATTATTTTCGGCACGAAATGAGAGCGGAGATATAATAAAGAAATGCACAGAGATATTGCAGATATTCAATAATATAACAGAAATGTATCAGAGATGCAACCGTAAACACAGATATACAGTAATACACGATTTCTATTAATCAAAGAAATGTACAGAGACTGTAAAAATACAGAGTGAAAGACTCGCTAGAATGGTGGCAGCTTATCTCTGAGAAGAGATGTGACGGCTACTCGCATTTGCAAGAAGATGGTTACAATGAGGCTCTAGAGGCCTTTTTACAATAATCGAGAATGCCAAAAGTCCTAGACATCCAAAAACCTAACCCTAGGAGATGAAGCGCCAAAAGTCATGTGGGCCCCGTTTGGGTAAGTTGGTGCATCAACTTCCTGGGGTCGTAACTTTTGCATACGATCTCCGTTTTAGGTGTGTGATAGCTCGTTGGAAAGGTATCATCGAGGAGATTCATTTTGGGGGCTCAATAATGCCTTCAGCAATCATTGAGAACCTCTATCTTGAAAAAANTAGCTCGTTGGAAAGGTATCATCGAGGAGATTCATTTTGGGGGCTCAATCATGCCTTCAGCAATCATTGAGAACCTCTATCTTGAAAAAACTTCATTTAGGCCCTCAAAATGGCCCCGGAAGTGAAAACCTGCTAAAAATAGTAAATTGCCAAAATGGCCAAAAAACTGTTTTGAGCCATTTGGAAAAGGTGGGTGGCCCCCGATATCCACCTGGATCACTATGATAGGGCCGCGCTCGACGAGCCTATGTCCAAGCAACAATATTCTAATCTAGGAGCCTCTGAATTTCATGACCACGAGCAGTATGCCTACCCTAACACCTTTGCAAAAACCGCAAATAGGCCCTCGCGCAAACTTTCTAAAAATGACTTAGATATAGGGTTTAAAAACAAAAGGGCAGGTAGATTAACGTCTAGGAGCCTATGAAATAAATTGAAGTCTCATATGAGCTTGATCAAAGTGATCAAGGTCCATGAGAGATCTGATTCAGAGATCGATAAATTCTTGGCAAAAGAAGACCCAAGTTACCTCAAACCAGATCTCAGCCAGACCTACTATTTCGTAGACAATCTTCCATTGTGCCTTAAGCATAGAAAAGGTTTTCCAAGGATCAAAATCGGTAAAGAACCCACAGAACACAGCGGTATCATTTTGACACACGACCATGGATATCCTCAAATAACTGTTCCAGATCCACGGTGTGAGGTTTGTTTGTTTTGGATCGACAAATATTACACAAATATACCTTCCCTTCAACTGCAGCTCAAAACCCTCACCACTCAGATCGACTCATTAATGAGTGAAAATCACAAACTAAAGTTTAGTGCTCAAAGGCAAGGGAAAGGCTTGAAAAGAACTGGAAACATAATAATAAAGAATGTTGAGTGTGTCACAGCAGTAGTTAACTCTGAGGTCTTATGAGTCAAATTTAGCATGCAGTTAAGAGGTAAAGATTTGTTTGTTTATCTTAGTTGTGTTTTTGTTTAGTTTTTCTATTAATATAGATTTAATTAGATTTTTGTTGTTTAAAATAAAACTGACTACAGAATCAGCTGATTTTGTAGCCAGTCTATTCTCATTCGAATTTTTGGAAATTATTGGTTAGAATAATATCTAAACTCCTTTATTTTCATTTTTCCTTTCAGGATATCATGTGGCTGGTGGTGAGCTGATGATATGGACCATTTCTAATCTTATTAGCCATTTCTTTGGCTCATCTTTTGTAAACAGAAACAAGCTTTTTATAGTTTTGAGAGATACAGTGTGATATGGAGTGGTTCTATTACCCTCTATTTTGTAATTAGTAAATCATTTTGAGATTTCATCTTATCCCAAAAGATAAGATGTTTAGCTTGACTGAACTCTTTAAATACTAGAGATTTTTGTAATGAAGGCATCCTCGTCTGGGGCAGAAGATGGACGTTTGATTTACAGACTTTAATGGAACAGCAAAGCAAATTTTGGCTTTAGCTTCTTGTAGATGGTGTCTTCATTTAAGTTTTGTTTATCCTGATATGATAATAGGTTTTGATAGCTTTAGTCTTCATGATTTATTATGTTTTGGGATAATTCCTTTATAAATGTTATCCATAAATGATGCTTCAGATATTAAACGTGTGATCATCTATTCATCTTCAATTACATGATTTCTCCTTAATTTTCATTGAAAGATTAAATGAAATCTTATTGCTAACAGATTTTTCTTAATGTAATTGCTTGCAATCATAAGATCACAGTAACTATTTGTATCACTCTTTCTGTTGTTAAAATTCAATTGCCAACACAACTGTTCTACATTTATTCAGAACATATTTAAGGTTCATTGCAGGTTTTTCCTCCTGGACAACGTAGTTGTATGTTCTCTGATTGTACAAATGTTTGGATTCATATCATTAGCTCACTAACAGGTTAGCTCATTTACATTTTTATGTTATTTGTTTATCACTAAAATTCGAACATATGGTTTGGCTTTTGACTATCCATACGTTTCCATTTCATAGCATTTTCTTTTATTAGTTTAAGACTTATAAAGGAAAAACCAAAAAAAAATATTATGTGCTTTCTTTATCTGCTTTTTCAAAGCAATCATTTTTTCACATTGAGTTTTGTAAGTTTAGATTAAAACTTGCAGTATGTATATTCATGTACATAAATAAGATAAGTAAATCTGCTATTTAAATATATCTACAATAGTTACATCATACGTATGTACATATATATATATAGTAATTAGTAATTAGTTAGTTATTTCATTCTCTTTTATTTGTTTCTTTAGGAATTTTATATTTGCTAATGAAGCCATTAAACCCGTCAGGATGAGTTACACCAAACGGCTTGGGTTATTTGGAAAAACCCGGACTAGACTCGTTCTTCCAATTGATGGATGGTCATTTTCGCCCGTAAACAAGTCGGTGGGTTGAGGATTCAGTTTATATTTAGTGCTCGAGAGGGATTTGGACGGTCAGTTCCAGAGGGATATGGGTACTACAATAAGGAGTAAGAGGCTCTGCTAGATGCATAAAGCAGTCATGTGTGTGTTACAAGGAAAATCACTCTATGGCATGGGGTAACCCACAAGAAAAGGAATGACATGAATAAATCAACTCTAATCCTAGGTATGTTATATAAATGAAATTCTAACAAGACAAGATCAAGAGTCTACCTCATCCAAACGTTCAATGAAGACCATTGTTGAGCACGTAACTCAAAGCTTTATACCTGCAACTTGTCCTCAACAACCAATATACACAAGCATATGGTGATAATATATAATTTTATCATATGAAATAGCATAATCCATTAAAATTCATGAAAAATACACCCATGGAATAATAATTCAAATATTTGTAAGATATCAATTGGACGGGGAAAGAGTATTTCTATTAAAAATGATCAACATAAGTGTATAAGTGACAAACTTGTGTAATGGAACACATCGGAATTGAAAAACTAAGTCCCTACAACTGGGCCTCCACCACTTCAATCCTCCACCAGAGGCAAGCTCATATAAAGGAGATAATAAGGTTCTCCATCAAAGAAGGAAGATCTTGGGGGTTGAATAATGTGTTCATACTTTCAAGGATAAAGGGATGTATACTCAATGTGGAATGAAATTTATCCAGAGTACCTTTTCTCTCAAAATTTGAATTCTCTCCTCTTCCATGGCTTGGATATGTCTCAATTTATAGCCTTCAAATGGAAATGAAGGGTTGATTCAGAACGTTTCCAGTATATGTAAGGTCAAGGATCATGGATCCCATGATGTGACATGGAAACCTGACACAATTTTTAATTTTGAGCAGCAAACCCGACGTACATGGGTTGTAATGGAGCAACCTGCATATACCCATGTTGTATAACTAGTCGGGCACGTATATGTGTAAAAATACGATTTTTTGGCTCTGGAAGGTACAACAAGGGACTTCAAGTCTACATAGGGAAATGGAAAGGACATCCAAGAAAGTTCCATGGGGTGAGGAAATTTTTTCTATAACAGTGTGGTGCTCAGTATGACTGAAGCTGAGTATTTGGTCGCATGTGCAGTAGTAGTGTGGCTTCGATAATTGTTTTCTGGGTTATTTGGTCTCAAACTGGAGGTGACCTAAATTTGGTGTAACAACCAGAGCTTCATGAGGTCGTCAGAGAACCCCATGGTCTATGATAGGTCAAAGCATATCGAGATCATATATTACTGTATCAGGGATATGGTGTAGAAGGGAGTAGTGAGGCTCCAATTCTGTGACTACATAGGATAAAGTTGCGGACATGTTTACCAAGATGTTGTTGAGGATGAAGTTTGAATACTTTAGGGATAAGATTGGTGTGGTCCCTCTTCAGAGAGAGTGTTCTCATCCAACATGAAAAAGGGTTGGCATTGAGACATGTGGAACTCATCCAACATGAAAAAGGGATGGCACTGAGACATGTGGAACTCATCCAGCATGAAAAAGGGTTGGCACTGAGACAGGTGGAACTACTCCAACATGAAAAAGGGTTGGCACTAAGACAGGTGGAACTGATCCAACATGAAAAAAGGTTGGCACTGAGTGTTTTCATCCATCATGAAAAAGGGCTGGCATCGAGACAAGTGGAACTTATCCAACATGAAAAAGGGTTGGCACTAAGTGTTCTCATCCAGCATAAAAAATGGTTGGAAATGAGTGTTATCATCCAACATGAAAAATGGCTGGAACTGAGACAAGTGGAACCCATCTAGCATGAAAAAGGGTTGGCACTAAGTGTTCTCATCTAGCATGAAAAAGGGCTAGAACTGAGATAGGTGGAACTCATCCAGCATGAAAAAGGGTTGGAACTGAGACAGGTGGAACTCATCCAGCATGAAAAAGGGTTGTCACTGAGACAAGTGGAACTCATCCATCATGAAAAAGCGTTGGCACTGAGACAGGTGGAACTCATCCAACATGAAAAAGGGATGGCACTGGGTGTTCTCATCCAACATGAAAAATGGTTGGTACTGAGACATGTGGAACTCATCCAACTTGAAAAAGGGATGGAAATGAGTGTTCTCATCCAGCATGAAAAAGGAATGGCACTGAGACAAGTGGAACTTATCTAGAATGAAAAAGGGATGGCACTGAGTGTTCTCATCCAACATGAAAAAGGGTTAGCACTGAGATAGGTGGAACTCATCCAGCATGAAAAAGGGTTGGCATTGAGACCGAGGGTGCACATGATCAGTTATTGATGCATTGCAGGGTAGTGGATGTCTTGGGTACATGTTGTAGTTATTTGAGAACTACCCAAAGGCCTTGGATGCATTGGCTTTGAAGTCACAAGGGTGCACATGATGAGGTACAGATGTATTGTGAGGTAATGGATGCTATGGTGACATGTTGAAGCTATTTGAGAGCTACCCACAGGTAATCTTCAAAGGTAATCTTGGCATAATGTAGAATGTCTCCCTCACTGAGAGGGAGTGTTGATGTTTGGGAAGCATCAGAAAGACATTCTACTAGATTAATAACTAATAATGTGATTATTAATTATCAAACAATATTATTAATGTAATAATATATTTATAATATAAAGTGTAAATATATATATATATATATATATATATATATATATATATATATATATATATATATATAATAAAGTATAAAGTATAAATATGAAGTATATTTATATTATATGTATAATATTATATAAAGTATAAATATATTTATTACCCAAGGGACGCATTTCTTCATGGATGGTCACCATGGTTACCATGGTCACCATATGTTTCTTATATATAGAAAAATCATCATTGTAATAACATATTCATTCACATACATATATCATCTCTTATGAAAATTCAACATTTATGAGGTTATGGCACATGTTTGAGGTAAATGCATTTAATGTTCTAGTACATGCTTGAGGCATGTCTTGGTGATGTTGGTACATGTTGAGAAACATCTTGGTGATGGCATGGTACATTGATTAGAAGCATATCTTGGCTATCTTGGTATCTGGTTTGGTATATGTCATGATGATGTTATCACATGCTTGAGGAACTTCATTGATGATATCTTATTGTATATGGTGTATGGAATGATTGAGACATATCATGAGTGATATGGTATATGGATGAGGCACATCTCATAGTACATGGTTTATGGTATATATTGGTACATGCATGATATGGTACAGGTTGTGATACATGGTATAGTATAGGTTTTGGTACATGGTATGGTACAGGTTCTGGTACATGGTTGATGTATATGGTATGTTGATGGTTTTGGTATCCATGTGAGTGGATATGGTTATAGTTGGTTCATGATGGTATATCAGTGACAATGACAGTGATGGTGACAGGGACAATGATAGATTGGATGATTGGTTGATCATCAGTTTTAGGTTGATGTGGCAGTGACAGTTACAATTTTATGTGACAGTGACAGTGACAGGTTGGATGTCAGGTTGATTACAGGTTGATGAGATAGTGGAAATAAAACTATCANGTTGATGTGGCAGTGACAGTTACAATTTTATGTGACAGTGATAGTGACAGGTTGGATGTCAGGTTGATTACAGGTTGATGAGATAGTGGAAATAAAACTATCAGTGGTAGTGGCAAGTTGATTCTACACTTATATTTTAGGAAGGTAGGACAGGGCAAGGAAATGGGGTTGTTTCCTCCTTCTAGTTAGTGCCAGAGTACACAGGGAGTTAGAGATTCCTTCAGGTTGGAGCCTATAAATCAGGGGGTTGTAGCCTCCTTTAGGTTGGAGCCAGAGAGCACATGGAGTTGGAGCTTCCTTTAGGTTGGAGCTTGTAAACTAGGGGGTTGGAGCCTCCTTCTAGTTGTAGCTGGATAATTCAGGGAGTTGTAGATTCCTTCAGGTTGGAGCCTGTAAATAGGGGGTTAAATAGGGGGTTGGAGCCTCCTTCCAGTTGGTTCTGGAGAATTGGGAAGTTGGTGCTTCCTATGAATGTATTCTTGATATATATAAGAAATCATTTAGTGTTTTTCTCCCATTTGGGTTTCCACAAATTCTAGTGTACTATGTATATGTGGTTGTTCATTATGCACTAATGAATGATATTTTTTATGATGCAATGATATACTAAATGAATAAGTGATAATCTATTAAATACTTCTGATAAAGTTGAATTTTATATATACTATGATTGAAACTGGTAAAAAGTGCTCATATTGATTCACCCCCCCTCTGATAAGATTCCAACAATTGGTATCAGAGAAGGTCCTTCAAGAAAACTATCTTACCACTGGAAGGTAGATCATGGATTGCATATATAATGAAACGTCGGTATTCATGAAGTGCATAGTAAATAAAACAGAAATATTTTATTGTCAGAATGGTTTAAGCTATGAGATATGGAGAAACAAGATGAAATCGTTTCTAGGAGCACAAGGGTATGATGTTTGGTATTCAATTGTTATAAGATACACCAGTTCAAATAAACTAAAGACTATCGTGAAGAAGGAATTGAAGAGAAAAAAAAATAGCAATGAATTTCATCTTGGAAGGATTACAGGATCCAGTAAAAGACAAAGTGGAACAATGTTCATCAGCTAAAGAACTTTCAGATAATATACATAATCTATACTTTAAGGAATCCCATTCTATCATAGAGTGAGAGAATACTAATAAAAATAAAGAATATGTTGAAGTAGAATGAGATGAAAGATTCTCTTCATGTCAGACATATTCAAAAGAAAAATATTGTGAAGAAGGCATAATAAATCTTGAAGCATAATTAATCAGCACTTTAGACAATCTGACAAAAGAAAGAAGGAAGAACAAGTTACTCAAGGAAGAATTGATCGAGCTAAAGAAGAGGTCTCAAAATTCCAACTATGAAGAAGTCCAACACACGATTACAAAACATAAAAGTCCAAGTAGAACAAGCTAGAGCGATTGAAGAAAATATCAAAGATCAGTTGAAAGAAAAGCAGTTTTTGGAAGCCGAAATAGTAGCACAAAGAAAGGAAGTAGAGAAGAGAGAATTTTTTTTGACTAGCTATCTCAAGGAAAGATCCGAGGACTTAAATAAGCTTGAAGAAGAATTCAGTCAACAAGAAATAAGAATTGAAGAAGAAATTGTCTCCTTGAAGACCCAACTTGAAGAAGCAAAGAGAATGGAAGAAGTCATGAAGATCTAGATGATGAAGAAAGAATAAGATTGTGAGAAGCTTGAAGAAGAAGTTGTCACATTAAGAGTTAAAGTTGTCAAGCTCAACCATAATGTTGAAGAGAGAGAAAGATCCACATCACCATTAAATAAAGTTGAAGGGAAGTGTTACAAGTTTCTATAAAGGAAGAATGAAGGGAAGGCTAAGATTTATGCAGAATTCATCAATGACTCTATCAAGAAGGAAGAATGAAATCCCTCAAAGGAGAACATTACAGAAAGATAGAATACTCAAAAGGAAGATTACAAAAGAGAAGGATATCAAATAATACCCTCCACTTTAAGGTATCAAAGACTCTTCAACCATTTTGAAGGAAACAACAGAAGAGAAGATTGTGATCATCCAAGGCATGAGTTCAGAAGTACTAAAACACAAAGAAGATCATTCACTCCCATGTATCAAAGTTTATTTTATGTATATTTTTTTATTTGTAATAAATTTGGACATAAAGTTGTAGAATGCAGAGCTTTTGGAAGAAATGGTAAAGAAAGAAATGTTTTTGTGGCCCCACACAATATTGAATGTTACAAGTGTCACAACTATGGACATATAGCTCATGTTTGTAGAAGCATTATGGATACTTCCATGAAATAAAACACTAATATAAGATGCAAGAAGGTTTGGAAAAGAAAGAATGAACATGTGAATACAAAACAAGTGAATAAAGAACATGTAAAGCAAGGACAAGTGAATGAAGAAATCCTAGAGATCATACTCTCGGGATTTGCAGTGGTGCAATATCATCATGAATATACACACAAAGAAGAAGATGCCATAATTCAGGAAGATGATGAAGAGGAAGATGTCAGAATTCAGATGATAGAAGAAGAAGATTACTCTGCTTTAGGGAGGATTCCTCCACCTTTCTAAGCCATCCGGCTTGGAGACTCCAAGTAAATATGAATATTGAACATGTGGATCCTAAACAGAAGCTCTTCAGATCAAATAAGTATATTTCAAGCAGTCTAAAGTTTTTGCATATTTTGGGAAGGAAGTTTCAGAGTGGTTTGATAACAGAAGTGAAAAATGTCTTGTGAAAATTTGATTGTTTGAGGATCAATTTTCAGAATACATTCCCATGCAGGTATCGTCTGACAGTTACTAAGAATATCAATGGCACACTCTTCAAGCATAGATTCATGATTGTATTGAGGATTACCTGCATGTATTCAGACAATGATATATTGAGTACAAATTGTTGCAGACATGTAGAGTCATGATTTGCAGATTGAACAGATAGATTGAGAAAAAAGGATTATGTTGTGATCAGTTGTAACAGATGGATTAACATCGTAGTAGATTCATGGACAATTGTTTTGACATGGTTTCATGAAATATTTGGCAGGTTTAGTAGATAGTACTTGACATGAACCAGAGGAGATACATGACAGTGGATGAAAGCATAAAGACAGGTGAAATCAGTTAATCACAGGAAGGAAAGCAATGAAAGGCACAACAAAATAAAGGAAGAGAAATCGTTAGCAAAATCCATACCGTCAAAGGGAAATTGTTGAAAAGTATGGTCATTGATGTCTATGCAATGAACATGATAAATTTAAATGATTTATATATATGTATGTTTGTGTGTGTGTGTGTGTCAGTGAATTACAAGAGGAAGCATCAATGGACAAAGAGTACCAAAAGAGAGGAAATAAATCATATACAAGAATCCCCACGTTGATATACACAACATCTTGTAGAGAATTCAAGGGGAGAGAAATCATTAGAGAAACAGTTCAGGAAATTAATATAAGAAGAATGAAGATAGGAGGAGACATATCGACAAGGGGGAGTTTTCCTTTTTGTCGATGATGTCAAAGGAGGAGAAAAAAAAATTCATAAGAATGAAGATAGGGGGAGCAACCCCAAAGAGAGATACCCTTTGTCATTGGTATCAAATGCAGAGAGAAACATGAGGAGAGAAACATTGGAAGAGATAGATGAGGATAAATGGTCATAGGGGGAGTATGAGGGTTGTCATCAATGCCAAAGGGGGAGATTGTTGGATAATTGGTTGTCATTGATGTCAAAAAAAGTGGTTGTCATTAATGTCAACAGATGTGATGGGTGAATTTGAATAATTCTACAAGAAGCCCCAGAGATTTGGTAATGAAGCCCGAAGTTGTTTGGGGAATAAGGACAGGAAGGATAGTGTAAATGAAAGTAACACACTCATAGATGGATAGTCCTTGTCATATCATTTCCAACAATAGATAGTACATCATGTAGTTCCTCAAGGTTGAGGAGTTATGAGGTGATGAAGTCAGAAGCCCCGAAGAATGGTTAAGAAGACCCTAAACAATTGCAACAAGAAGTTACAAGTCATTAATTAAGGGTAGAAAAATTATAACAGGTCGGTCCTAAAGATAAGGAAATAAGTCACTTGGAAAAGTATAAATACACTTTAAGAACCCTCTCATTTGTACAAGGAATTTTATTGAATATTTATTAAGTGAGCAAGTGATATATTGGCTAATCTAAGACAACGAATCCAAGGTAGAGAAGGAGGGAAAAGGAGAAATTTTTGGAATTTAAAAGGCGAGCGAGGGTTTATGAAAAACCCTAGTTTGGCTAACCCCCTGCGGGTTAGACTACTGGTGTCCTACGATGCACCCCCACGGGTCAGTTAGTGCCTGTCAAGTGAGCCCCCACATGAGGACAGTCTTTGTCAAACAAGGCTAAGATAGATTTGATGAATGATGCTTGTACCAGGTTGTTGATGCTCGGAAAGGTATGTTTGTTTGAGATCTCATACAACAGGGTGACTACAAGTTTAAAGGTATGCCTATATGCATGTTTTGAGGGTTAAATGTTGGTGAAGTTATGGTGAATGATTGAGGCATGTCTTTGGTATCTTGTTGAAACATTGGTACATGCTTGAGTCACATCTTATGTGCATGGTGTGAGGCATATTTTTGGTACATGTATGGCATACATTTCTTTGTGATATTGATTCATGTTTGAGGCACTTCTTGATGAGGTTATGGCACATGTTTGAGGTACATGCATTGGATGTTGTGGTACATGCTTGAGGCATGCATTGGTGATGTTGGTACATGTTGAGAAACTCCTTGGTGATGTCATGGTACATTGATTAGAAGCATATCTTGGCTATCTTGGTATCTAGTTTAGTATATGTCATGGTGATGTTATGACATGCTTGAGGAACTTCATTGATGATATCTTATTGTATATGGTGTATGGCATGATTGATACATTTCATGAGTGATGTGGTATATGGATTAGGCACATCTCATAGTACATGGTTTATGGTATATCTTGGTACATGCATGATATGGTACAATTTGTAGTACATGGTATAGTGCAGGTTTTGGTACATGGTTGATGTACATGGTATAGTACAGGTTATGGTACATGGTTGATGTACATGGTATGGTACAGGTTCCAATACATGGTATGGTTATGATTGGTATCCATGTGAGAGGATCTGGTTATATTTGGTTGATTATGGTATATCAATGAAATTGACAATGACAGGGACAAGGACAAATTGGATGATTGGTTGATCATCAGTTTTAGGTTGATGTGACAGTAACAGTTATAGGTTGATGTGACAATGATAATGACAGGTTGGATGATAAGGTGATTACAGGTTGATGAGACGATTTCATTAATAGTATCAATGGTAGTGACAGTTTGAGTGTACATTTATATTTCAAGGAGGCAGGATGGGGAAAGGAAAGCGGGTTGTAGCCTCCTTCCCGATGGTGCCAAATAACACGGGGAGTTGGAGATTCCTTCATGTTGGATCCTATAAATCATGGGATTATAGCCTTCATTTAGTTGGAGTTGGAGAACAGAGGGAGTTGGAGATTCCTTCAGGCTCGAGCCTCCTTCCAGTTGTAGCTAGATAATTCAAGGAGTTGTAGATTCCTTCAGGTTGGAGCCTATAAATAGGGGGTTGGAGCCTCCTTCCAGTTGGTTTTGGAGTTTTGGGAAGTTAGTGCTTACAATGAATGTATTCTTGATATATATATAAGAAAGCATTTTGTGGTTTTGTCCCATTTGGGTTTCCAAGTAAATTCAGGTGTAATGTGTATCTATGGTTGTTTATTATGCACTGATGAATGGTAATGTTTATGATGCAATGATATACTGAATGCATAAGTGATAAACTATTGAATATTGCTAATAAAGTTGAATTTTATATATACTTTGATTGAAATTGGTAAAAATTGTTCATACTGATTCACCCCCCCCCTCTTAGTATTCCAACAGGCCAAATGTTTCTTCTAATTTTCCTTTGGGGTTGTACATAGGTCGTAAGAGCCATACATAACCCTAGTACATTGTCTTCGTCTCCTTCAGGTCATACAAATTGGTGGCTAGGGGTATACATGGAGGCATTGGAGTGTGTGAAGAATGGAGATTTCATTTCTTAGGAAACAATCTGGACTCTCTCTCCCTTGACCATATCTTGATTGGTTGGTTTTATACGACCATAGGAGGGCTCAAATGAATTATTAAATGCATGCATCAACATTTCCTTTTAATATTTGGAATGCCACCTATTTTAAATTATGAGAAGTAAAGTAATGGTTCCTTCATCGTGAGGTCGTCTTATTGTTATTTAATCCATTATATTTGGAAATGGTTTTAGTGTTTAAGACTTAAACAAGTGTCTAGTGATTGGGGAAAGAAATTATATTTATGAGTTTTGTTTCCATTAAAATTTTGAGTTGAAGCTTAAGGCTATACATATGAAACCCTTGAAGTGAGGGATTATTTTTTCTTCTTGATTATTAAGCATTTACATTGACTGAAGTAGTGTTTTCCCTTGTAATTACTAGGGCAATCTATTTCATCAATTGCTTTATCAGTTTTGGTCATAGAGAAGGAAACTAGTTCCATGAGTCCAAGCTTACAATAAAGTGTATCAATTCTAAACAAAGATAGAAGTGTTGGGTTACACATTTGAAAAGTAAATCTCATATTACATGTTGCATTGCAATGGGAATGTTATTTCTATGATAGAGTGAGTTCCATTGGGCATAGAGTTGTAGAACATAATTCTTTTGAATTTTGTTTGGACAAGAGGCTTGGTATTACCTACTAGCACATTGTTGGCCATGCTAAATGTTAGATTCTTGTATTTTCATCAATATTTTGATTTGTGTTTATTTCACTTTACAATATGTGGTGTATGTGGAGTAATTGGCCTAAAACCATATCATTGCAATCATAATAGAATAAACATGCATAAATAGGACAATACCTTAGCCTAATCATCGTGATAGATTTAGTTCAATTGGATATTAACATGCAAAGGAGTTTCACTGAAGATATATCTCTTAGTGATAGAGTATTTGTAGAGTCTTGGTTTTTATTGGCATAATTACTATTGTATTGTTAGTTAGTTGATGTGTGCAGGTTACACCAGAGAGAATGCCTTACCTCTAATTTTTAAGAGTAGTTGCACTCAAAACTAAACTGAGAATAGAGGCCTTGTAGCCATTAAGAGAACATATATCTCTTCATAAGTTAGAGAAACAGACACTGAAAAGTCAATTTCACAAATTATATATGTTGGTGAAGTGAGTGGGATATAAGTCCTTTATTTATGGATCATAAGGTATCGGTGAAGTTCAATCCTAGACCATGACACAACTACCAAAACTTTGAAGAGAATGCAAAATCATTATAGGTAAAGAAAGTAGAGAAAGGTTATAATACTTGTAGGCCATCAATGCTTAGCTTCAAGAAGAGAACATGCACTTGAAGGAGAAGGTCCATATGTATGACTAGAGGATGGTAAAGAAGGAGACTAACCTTGAGACCTTGACAAGGTTGTTTCCATTGCTAAATAATTGATTTGATGAAGTAAAGACTCCTTCACCATGGTTATGGAAGATTGTGACATGAACTAAGGTTAGTTTTATAACTAGGAGAGAAGGTAATGCAGCTGGATAGTTGGTAAAAGGATAGATTTACTCAGATGATGACTCAACTAAAAAAAGAGTTCTCAAAAAAGGAATAAGGATTGACAAAGCTATAGGAAGTTGTATAAGAGAACCAAAAAGAAAAGCCACATTACATTGCCACTGTTGAACCCAACACCATGACTACGAAAATTCTAGCAAGCTCACCTTCCTTAGACATTTATCAAGAACCTTTTGGTGAATTTGAAAATAATACTAGAGGCATTATTTCCAAACTACTAAGATAGATAGGATAGGAAAGATAAGGTAAGGCATCCTAAGCCCCATTGTAGCTTAAATGAGGGCCAAGCATGGAGGACTAGGTTCCGATGGTGAAAAGGAACAGGCCATGAACAACAAGACCACATTCATGAAGGAAAAGTACATGGAACAATTGGCATGCTCATCAATATAAATAGAAACAAAAAATGAATATGGAATCACACCACCACTCCATCCTTCATGTGGTAGATTTCATAAGGGAAACAATGAGAAGATATCAAAGACTCAACCTGCACCATCACTTAGAAGAAGTGGCAATCCAATCATACAAAGGGGAAAGAAGGAGAATAAGTCCAAGTGGCCTGCATCAAATATGATATTCCTCATTTGTTATTGTTGCAAGAGGAAAGGCCATAGTGTTTCTAGTTGTTGGTTTTCTAAGGCATGTTCATTCTGTGGTAAGAAGGGCCACCTTGAGGCAACTTGTTGAAAAAATAAATCCATGATCCACAAGACTGAATGGCTTCATAGGAATAATGGAAATAATAATTCCCAATCCAACAAAAAACTTAGAGGCATATGGAGAGGAGTATGTCAATCAATCCATGCAGAAAAAACAAAAAGAAATTGCACCATTGCAAGTTGAGTGGTTGTTGGGAAGCAAAGTTTTGGCAACTTCATCTAGAGCTTCATCCCAACAACCATGAAACCAAGATAAGAGTGTGGAGAGTGAATATTGAGGATGATGATATGCCTACATCTCCATCCCAAGGAGAAAAATGTGTTCAAAGAGTTATGGAAACATAGTAGGTTCGTATCACCATCGAAGAGGACAATGGGTTGATGCTAACAACCAAGACAACTACATTCCAATTGTTACCCATGATCTTCCAGACGAAAATTCCCTGGTTGGATATGTATCGAAGTTTGGTGCATGGAGGTCAACAACCTTGGGGGTTCCCTGTAACTCCATAACATCCAACAAAGAAAATCATATGTTGGGTAATCCATGAAGATTGTGAGCACATGGAGGATGAAATTCGATTGACATTGTTGGAGAGATGGAGCAATGTGCAAGAATGTGCAACAATAGATAAGTGTTTCATGTTGGAAGAAATTGATCCTAGTGAAAGAGGGAAAACCACACTTCCTTTCATGAAGTTACTGTGTGATGGCATAACTTGTTGGGATCTCACTAATCAAGAAAACAAGAATTTGACTTGGATTTCATTGACTGCCAATATGGACCATCTACAAATCTAGAAATGAAGAGGACTTGCATGTTGAATATGAGAATGAGTTTTCATCGGAGAGTTTAGATTTGGAGATTGCTTAGAGATGAGTGTTAGTGAGAAGACTTTTGCATTGCAAGAACAAGCAAGTTATGAACAAGAGCCAGAGCCACAACCAAAACCAAAGCCAGTTACCAAATCCATGAGCTAGAGCCAGAGCCAGAGCTAGTTGGCAAATCCATGAGCCAGAGCCAGAGATAGAGTTAGATATATATCCAGGATATAGAGTTAGAGCCATGTTCTAGAGAAGTAGACAAAAGGTACATTAATCCATATTGGTCCTCTAATATTTTGGAGGCCAAAAATCCTCTTAATGGGGAGGTGTGATATGAAATGGATCCAAACAAGAGATTGGTTGTAAGACTCAACACCTGCAAATTTTATTTAGTAATTAATGAAGGTTAGATAAACCATAAAGGGAAATGCAAGTGTATAAAAAATTGAATGAGACAAAGAGAGAGAAGAAAAAAGAATAAATAAAATAGAACAATGAAAAATAGGAGAGGAAGAGAGAGAGAGGAATGGGAACTGAAAGGTTAGTCTCTTAGCCTTCCCATTACCCCCAACTCTCCTATATCTCATTGTAAATTGACTCTCAAAGGTTCTTTGGCCAAAAAGGGGAGTATGCACATAGAACCATGAGATACATTGTAACTAGAAATTGCTGAAATAGAGACTAAGAAAACATTTAGATGTTGGTTTTCCCATTTGGGTTTCTAGTGTAAAATATTTGTGTCAATTATATGTGTGATTTTATTGCTATGTGAACTTTCATTCACAACTGCATTTAATCGATTGTTGCGATAAAATACGTATGTATTGATGTTAAATTCTATGTTAAATTTGGTATGTGAGTCATTGGAATCTCTTCTCTATATTTAAAATGTTTCTTATGGTTATCTTAAGGTTTGGAGATGCATCCACAATTGTAATTCTATTGATTTTTCTCATGGTTTCATTCCCATTAGTTTATGATGGATGCCAAAATCTTGGTATTACCCATTATTCATATTAATTTGAGCTTTGAGATCAAAGGTTGTTAGGCGATAGTTGTTGAAATTATCTAGTAGAGTTTCTAAATTAATTCCTAAGGAATAAGAAAATTCAATCCTTAATACCATTAGCATCATAATCCAATGTTCATACTGTTCTTGAGATATTACTTGAGGTCATATGTTTCCAATTCTACTCTAGGAGGGTTGTATGTTTCTTTTGAGTTGTCTTTGGGGATGTATGTAGGTTGTACGATCCATATGCATTCTATTTTGAACAAGAGGTTTAGTATTACCTATTGCTAGCATAGGGGCAGACCCAGGGTTCAACGCTACAACAATGCACCAAAAAAACCCTAACTACCGACCCTTTCGGCAACACCTGCGAAGCAGATGAAGTCTCACCCAAGGTAGAGGCAGGGGTGGTTGTAGGACTCTAGTGTGTGCAGCCTTAGCTGGGACACAGATGTATGATTGTAATACTTAACAGAGCACTTAACACCGAAAGTTCATCAATATTTAACCAGTATCTACTCTGCAGATAAAACAGAGCATGTTAAGAACCAAATATCAATATAGCATAGAAAAACCTCAGAAAAGGTACTCAATGCCTTGAAAAAGAGATAATTTCAGATAATAAGCCTCTTCGAGGGGGCAACCTCCTTTTACCCCACTTAAATGTTCAAGTACAATATGATTCAAAATTAAAATGTCTCCTTGGTATATATAGGAGACTAGGAGGTATAATTACAACCAATGGCCTAAAGACGACATAAATAAAATAACATTACTAATATAATATGCCCTAATTAAGGGGTAATGAGCCAATATTAAGGATTAACATGCTGTTCAAGGATAAATTCGTGAGTGCGGACACAGACCAATCTCCACAGATCCACCCGGATCTGGAACAAACCGTGACAGA
This sequence comes from Picea mariana, assembly GCA_032191745.1. Classification (NCBI taxonomy): domain Eukaryota; kingdom Viridiplantae; phylum Streptophyta; class Pinopsida; order Pinales; family Pinaceae; genus Picea; species Picea mariana. The sequence goes on from JASDQU010101159.1 coordinate 247,184, forward strand.
ATACTACTCTTTCCCTAGTTTTAGAGTGTTGAATGGACAAAAGAGGGAGAATGATATACTTACTTGTAAACGCTTTCCTTGTCTCTGTTGATCCTCGCTCTGCTACGATGCTCTTGCGTTGTCCAATCACAACAACACAAACCAATCACAAAAAAAGCATTAATATGTTCAAAACTCTAAACTATACATGTGATCAAGGAATCATGTAATAAGATGACATCATCATTATGGGAAAGGGACATACTCATGTATTATATTAAATGAAAGAGAAAAATACAACCTGAGCCTTGATGTCGTAGATCCCCTTTCAACGGCTTCTAGCTTTGACACACACACATTTGCTCATCATGCATGAAGAATTTCACTAAGTCTGATAACCTTGTGGCTGTCTCTATCTGCTGCAGCATCAATTCTCCATCCAATGACTCACCAATTCTCCAATATCTTACTCTTGCTAATTTGCTACTAACCATTTCCATGAATCACCCTTTCAATATATAGGAAAGGATTGAGTGGTTACTTGGATAGAATGTAATCCCAAAATAT